>CM035418.1:44991896-45434396 GCA_020310875.1 Ceratopteris richardii
GTGCTTTAACTACTACAGAAGATAAAGATGTAAGCAGGTTATGGCACCAATGATTTGGGCATCTCGGATTTGCAGTTTTGAAGGAGATGCAAAGAACAGGGATGGTTGCTCATTTGCCTGCATTTTCAGAGTTGTAGGAACCTTATGAAGCTTGTATGATGGGCAAGAAACAATGAAAGGCATTTCCAAGAGAGACCATCAATCAATCTCAAGCTCCTCTAGAGTTGGTACATGCTGATCTCTGCGGTAAAATGTCTACACCTGCTTTAGGAGGATCTTTCTACCTTTTTCTGTTAGTCGACGATTATAGTAGAAAGATGTGGGTTTATTTCATTCGAGAGAAGGCTGATGCTTTTGAAAAATTTAAAACGTGGCATAAGAATGTGGAAAATGAATCAGGAAGGAAACTGAAGAAATTCAGAACAAATAGAGGAGGTGAATTCTTGTCAACAGAATTCAATAATTATTGTAAGGAGCATGGTGTGAAAAGGAAACTTGCCACAGCTCATCCATCTCAACAAAATGGCATTGTTGAGCGCAGGAACAGGACAGTAGTTGAAATGGCTCATTGTATGTTAAAGGCTCAAGACATGCCTCATTCATTCTGGGCAGAAGTAGTCAACATAGCAGTCTACATCCTCAATCAAAGGTACACAAAATCACTGAAGGGGATGACTCCTCAAGAAGCATATTCTGGTAAAAAGCCTTCAGTTTTGCATATCAAAATTTTTGGTTGTTTTTTTTATGCACATATTCTTGATTCCAGAAGATCAAAGTTGGATTCACAAAGCAAAAAGTGTGTCTTCCCAGGATATAGTGAAGAGTCTAAAGCATACAGGTTAAATGTTCAAGAAACTTTTGCACCAATAGCACACATGACAACTATTCGGACGGTACTTGCAGTAGCTGCACAAAAGGCTTGGCCTAATTTCTAGATGGATGTCAAATCTGCATTTTTGAATGGTCACCTCAAGGAGGAGGTATATGTATCTCAACCACCAGGTTTTGAGGTGCCCAATTCAGAAAATAAAGTTTGTAGGTTGAAGGAAGCTTTGTATGAACTTAAGCAAGCTCCACGGGCTTGGTACCAACGGATATATATTTTTTTCAAAAAAACGGGTTTTGAAAGAAGTACTTCTCATGCTAACTTGTATGTAACGAAAAGGGATAGCAAGCTAGTTGTTGTCATTGTATATGTAGATGATTTGGTCATTACACGAGATCATCAGGAACTCATCAATCAAACTCCGATCAGCTTGGGAACTCAGTTTGAAATGACAGACTTAGGTCTACTCCATTTTTGTCTGGGAATTGAAGTATGGCAAAGGAAGGATGGCATTTTCATCTCACAACAAAAATATGCCAGAAAAATTCTCAAGGCATTTGGAATGATGGACTACAAGCCAACTAGCACACCTATGGAGTTAAATCATAAGCCATCTATGGATGATAACATGCCTGATGTAGATGCTAAGAAGTATAGGAAGCTCGTTGGAAGTCTTATTTTTCTGTGCAACACTAGACCAGACATTTGCTATGTTGTTAAAGTATTAAGCAAGTTTTCCAACAAACCTAAGGAGAGTCACTAGAATGCTCAAATGCGAATTCTAAGGTACATTGCAGGAACCTTGGATTTTTGTATTTTTTAAACCACAGGTGATACACTCCAAGGATATTGTGATTCACATTGGGCTGGAGATTGTGATTCTAGAAAATTAGTTTCTGGATATTGTTTCTCACTTGGTTCAAGAATATTTTCTTGGGTAAGTAGAAAGCAACAAACTCTTGCACTCTCCTCCACTAAAGCAGAGTACAAAGCAGCTTGTTTTGCTTCTTGTGAGGCAGTCTGGTTAAGGAGAATTCTTGTAGATATAGGCTTTCCATCAAATATGGCGATTGTACTCAAGTGTGATAATCAAAGTTGTATGACCAAGAACCCAGTATTTCATGCTCGCACCAACCACATAGAAGTACAATACCATTACATTCGTGAGCTAATTGAAGATGAAATTGTGGATCTAGAATATTGCCCAATTGAGGCAAATTATGCTGACATATTCACTAAAGCACTTGGAAGAGAGCAGCTCAACAGGCATCTTCAACAGATGGGCATAGGACCGAAACCTACTTGATTTTTCATCGATAAACATTGAGGGGGGGTGTTAGTATATGGTCAATGTCTACCCCTCATGAATGTATGCACATTTTGTAAGGCCCCCATTATGAGGAGAAGCCAAGCGTGCATTACCAAATTGATGGGAATCCCAACTTGCATGTTGGATGAAGGTCATATTGGACCATGTAAGATATTGTAAGGAAAGGGAGTTACCAGGGTCCCCAATTGTGGGTCCGGTAAAGGGAATATTCCATGGAATATTCCCTATCCGAGTCAGAAATCATTTATATTTATTAGGTCGGTTCAACCGGCCTAAGCCGTGTATAGCAATTATGCGGGCGGTGGCCGCCCACACTCTACTGCCCATGTATAGCCGTCCAAGAAAGGCCACCCATGATCCTATATATACATGACTTTTGCACTACTTGAGACATCGAATTGAGCCAGCATATATCTACCTTGTATCTCCCTATCTAGAGTTGTCTAGATCACCATTTAAGCTCTACCTTGAGAGCACATAGGTGGACAACGCCATCATCTTTGTACTTGCTGCTAGTAGAAAATTGTTGAGATTCTCCTATATTTGTTATCTTCTCTGCTATTGCTCATGTGTTATATTGCATAACTATTGTCTTACATGATGTGTATATCAAAGGTGTAAGGATATTGCAAACCATCATTGATTGAACCCTTCAAATATTTAAGGATTCTCTTGACTACTTCCATGTGAGGTTTCCTTGGGGTATGCATGTATTGACTTAGGACACTTACTCCATAGAAAATTTCCACTCTAGTTAGAGTAGCATGATTCAAACTTCTAGCTAGACTCTCATAGCTAGTTACATTCTCAATTTGATCACCTTCATGAGCACTTAATTTCAAGTTCATATCCACAGGAGTACTTGCTAGCTTTGACTTCTCCATTTTGAATTCAACAAGCATGTCCTTGATGTACTTTCTTTGAGTAAGGTACCTCTTTCTGTATAGACTACTTACAATCCCCGAAAGTATGTGAGTCAACGAAGATCATTGATCTTGAACTCCTCTTTTATATGAAGCTTGATCTTCCTAATTCCTTCAACATCATTACATGTAACTATAATTTCATCAACATATACACATAGGTATATGACCTCTGATTGGTTCCTCTTAATCAAAAGGGAAAGATGTGCTTTGCTCACGTTGAATCCTTTATCCTGCAAGTAAGTAACAATCCTATGCTTCTAGGGCCTAGGGGCTTTCTTCAAGCCATACAAAGCTTCTCTTAACCTGCACACATATTCTAAACATGACAAGTCATCAAAACCAAGAGGTTGAGTCATGTATACTTTCGTAGATATCCATCCATTTAAAAAAGCATTTTTTACATTGATTTGATAAATCTTCCAATTCTTTGAAGATGCAACACTCATAAGTACTCTAATGGTAGGCATCTTTGAAAAAGATGAAAAGTTTTCCTCACAATGAATACCTTGCGTTCATCCATATCTTTCTACCACAAGTCTTAATTTGTACATGTTAATAGATCCATCATAATTTTTCTTTACCTTATATATCCACCTTACACCTATGACTTTCATAGATGGAGTCTTGGGTACTAATTCCCAAGTTTAATTTTCTTGCAAAGCATCTATCTCTTCTTCCATAGAATTCATCCATTTAAACTTCTCCTTTGCTTCTTCATATGATGAGGGTTCTTTGAAATTTGAGTCATGTGCTAGATATGTTGAATGTTTAGTAACTAATGAATTACCATATCCATACCTAACTTTTTTTTTCTTTAGTTGACCTTCTAATGGTTTCTTAAGATGATTTTGTGACATCTCTCAATTCGTGCACTTTGGCTTTGACTTTAGAGTTCCAAGAGTTGATTTCTCTTCTTGGAGTCTCCTGATCATCATCAGAAACACTTGATGCTTCAATTGTGTGTTCATTTCTCTTTGGTAAGGTTGGAGAGTCCTAATCTAGGTCATAAGGTAATTTGATCTTCCTACAATCATCTTCAAACCATGATTTGTTTTCATCAAACACAACATCTCTACTTAGAATGAAGCCTTTGTTGCTTGGATTGTATACCTATAACCTTTGTAATTAAGCTCATAGTCAATGAGGATGCATTTCTCTCTCTTTGTATCCAACTTGCCTATAATCTATGAACGTATGTGTGCATATGCTATGCATCCAAAGATTCTGCAATGATGAAGACTAGGGTCTCCTTCCATTCCATGCCTCAAAGGGTGTCATGCCATCCAAAGCCTTTGATGGAAGTCTATTGATTAAATATGTAGTTGTTCATACTGCCTCTACCCACATGTAGTTGGGTAGTTTCTTTTCATCAAGCATTGAACTTGCAACCTCCACTATTGTTCTATTCCTTCTCTCTACCACTCCATTTTGCTCAAGAGTATATCTAGTAGTAATTTTCCTTTTGATCCCTCTCTCTTGGAGATAAGAATCAAATTCATGAGAGAAATACTCCCCCTTCCATCTCACATTAGTCTCTTTAGGTTTTTACCTGTTTGATTCTCCACAAAAGCTAGATACTTTTTGATACCACTCTAAGAGGAGATGGTGGAAGATCAATCTCAAATTGATTCATCAAAACACACAACTTAATTCGAAACAAATGATTGAAAACTTTCTATTTTGGGATGAGAAGCACTCTGGAATTTCACTCAGAGCTCATAGCCTATTGAGAATCGACTAGAGATAATTTGCACACTTCAAATTAGATATATGATGAATCTAAAGAAATAAACTTGATGAATTTTAATGAACCATACTGAGAGAATTTAATTTAGGAACATTGGGGTGTCATCTTGACATTTCAAGGAATACCTGCTTGCATACATAGGTCATTTCAAATGGATGTAGCTCGTAGAATATTGAAGAAATTGATAACATGTTTTAACCCCACAACCCTGAATTGTCATAACTTCTTCATACGAACTCCGTTTCTAGTGATCTTGGGCTTGTTGGAAAGCTTGTTACGAATCACACAAAATTAATACCTAGAGTTATAGATAGGGTATTTTGAAGATGACCTTCTATAGGGGTGGGACAATTGAGGGATCTTGAAGGGAATTTTCATTAAAACCAAGCAAACTGGGTCTGTGAAGTGCATGCATGGACATGGTCTATTGAGTCAATTAAAGTGAAATCTTGAGCTAGTTGTGGGACTGTCACAGGTCCGTTGAGAGCAGTAAAGGGCTTCCAAAGTAAGAGTATTCTGTAAGCTTGAGAACAAGGTTCTTGAGCACCCAAGAGCAAGGTATAAGCAATTGAGGTTGGATCATTCTCAACCCCCTTTGTCAATTTCTAGCTTATGCTAAGTGCAAGTAGTGCTAGAAGTAAGTTAGGGTGATGATAGGTATCTATCAAGCTGAACACTTCTTAAACACTCAAGTTCAAGCAGAGAGATAATCTCTTTGTGATCAATAACTTTAAAGGAAAGAATTTAACATGGTATGATCAACTTAAAGTGCGGCAATTCACTTAAGTATTCCTGACGATGTGTTATCACAGAAGAGCATAAACACAATAATCTACTAAAAAAGAATCTAGTGACTGATACAAAGTAATCTGCAATGAGGTTGCACTTGGGGTAAAATTGGGGTTGTTCAATCAAGCATATGAACCTTAGATCAGGATGACATCTAGGGAGAGATAGACAAAGCCTTAGGTCTTCAGAGGCTAGTGTCAATCACATTGCTAGGTCTTGGGCCCAACAGTTGAGCAATTACCCACACTACCGTAGCCTTGAAACTAATGAATCGGAGATGTCTTATGGTATGGAGAGACCCATAGGAATTTTAGGTGTGGCTTACTTAGAGAAACCCAAAGGCCCTTACTTGTTCACTCAATACAATATTTTTGGCCTAAGTCTCAAGAACACCACATTGACTTGGTTTCAACTGCTTCAACAAGGTTAGTTCAAGAACATAGACCAACTTCTAGAAGCTTTCATCACAGAATTTTCTAAGAGTGGCATATGGCACAACACTTCCTCATTGATTCATAGTTTTAAACAAAAACCTCAAGAGACAGTGAGACTTGTAGGAAGAAGATGGGCTTTTTCTCCAACTATCAAACAAGCCCTACTGCTCTGGAGTATTTTACACAAAGGCCTCTGGACTGCCAGTAGGGCAAAGGCTTTCAACATCAGTGATGGTCTCTGTCTTTACTGTGGACAAGTTGAGGACATAGAGCACATTTTCTTTCATTGCCCCAGGGCCAAAAGATACTCGCAAGTCTTAAAGGATTACTGTAATGCCCTTGGCATCCCTTCTCTTACCACAAAAGACGTTTTGCTTGGTGAAAGCCGCTACAGATTGGAGGTCGGAAATTGGCAGCTATTGAGAACTCAAGCCCTGTGGTGTATCTGGAAGGAGAGAAATGAACGAGTTTTCTCTTGTACCCCCAAGAACTTCCTTTTTTGTGTAATCAAAAGTTCAAATGTATTACTAAGCTTTGTAAGTCCTTGATGAAGATGCCTCAAGCTATTCTCACCAATGGTCTAGCATTTGTAATAAGTCTCATTACAGACTCTAGAAATGTAAGATTCTAGCTCTGTACTCTGCCAAGAGACTAGTCCTTATGGATTATCTGGACTCCTTTTTGTAATCTGCTCCCCAGTCATTAAGGGAGCCCCCACTTTGTGGGTTGTATTTTTCTTATAATTTATCTCTCTTCCTCGTTTTGTTCAAAAAAAAAAGATGAACATTGACCAGTCCTACTGGTTGAAGCACACTCGACAACACGTTGCTCTTAAAGTCTTGAAGGAGATGTATGAATGGAAGAAAAGAACTACTACTCGCGGTGCTTATCGGCGATTTCCCAGCCTCCCGCATTTCGCGGTCCTTTCTTTCTAGCTTTTGCAGCGTGCACCGCCTGCTCTGAGCGCTGAGGGCTCTGATCCGCCTCGTATGTGAAAGTGACTTTATGACATTTTATTAAATGGATTTAAAGTGGATTTTTAGAAGGAGTCGACTGAGTGTTCCCGACTTTCCCGGGTGCAAAGCGGCCATTTTAATTTTTAAAGGGAGATTCAGATGGGAGTTTTTTCTGCATATTCCTGAAGGAGATCTTTGGAAACATAGTCCTACAAAGTTTCATCCTCATCAAAGCCTATTTGGAGGGTCAAAGAGTACAAAGTCCAGTTTTCAGGATCATCGCAGTTTTCTAGTTTAAGCAAATTGAAGGGTTGAAGGGCCACCACATGGCGAAAGCTGATTGAGCCATGTTGTACGATCAAGATGAGCTCATATTCAAGGGTGGAGATGCACTTATGCTTAAAGCAAGGAGGATCCACGAGTTTTTCCATAAAAGAAGACTTTTTTTACAATCAAAGATCAATAATGCAGTGTTTCTCCAAAAATAGTGGCTTATCTTATCCGAATTGATGTCAGCACTGATCCGACGGTCCAGATCATCCCCAGATCCAATGGTGGAGAATGAGGGCACTTAAATTTCACTCCTTTACACTAGATTTGATAGAAAGAACAATTCCAAGCCATTGATTTGATTAATCAAATGGTTGTAATCGAAAGTAGTGATCCTAGAGTTGAGAGTTGATTTCTCTAGATCCAATGGCCCAAATTCATTCAAAAAACTATATAAACCCCCCTCCAAACTCCTAGAGCGTCATTGTTAGACATCCATAGGGCTCATGCTAGCTTACGGTTTCCTTGAGACGATCACCCTCGGTTGAGCGAGTGAGGATCCAAGGTGAGCTAGTATGAGTATAGAACCTAATTTCAAATTTAAGTTAGAATTCCAATCTAGGATAGGCTCTTGAAACCAGCATCTCTATCTTGACTCACCCTTGGTGGAGCGTGTGAGTGAGTTAGAGCTGATTTTAATGAGTCTTAGACTTCTTTAGTTAGACGTTATGAGCCTAGACAGACATAGGGTCACTGGAGTGGAACTCACCTTCTTACGTGTGACATTCGGTTGAACTGTCATGGTTTGAGGGTCGGAACCACCTTTGATCAGTAGACTGCCTAGCTTGACGTACCACGACGATCTTATACATGTATCTTAATTCAAATCCTTTTAATTCATGTCACTTGTCACTTGTCTCTTGTCTCCTCTCTCAGTCTCTTAAGTATTTTTACATGTCTTCTATTTCTTCTATGTGTGAGAAGGCTCCGCAGTATTGTGTTGAACCAGTGAGGATGTTTCTTTGAGCTTGTGAGTAAACTCTATCATCATAATTCACTTGCATGCATATAATCCATACATACCCATACATATTGATTAGTTTCTGAAAGTGTATAAGAAGCTCCAATATTGGACCATTCTTCCTTTCGAAACTGGTTTATGTGTAAGGATTCCATCTATTCATGTCATGCATACATATCATCCAAAGAAGACTATGCATATGAATTAGAATTAGGAAGTGTTTAAGAAGCTCCTTCATTGGACCATTCTTCCTTCCAAATTTGATTCGTGTGTATGGTTCTCTTTCATTCTTATCATTCATGTTCATAAATCTAACTTGCACTCCTACTTTCCCATTCCCATAATCATTTCAACATCTCTCTCTTCTCCATCCTCAACATTAATTTCACTTTCATGTCCTTAAACCATCCAACATTCATTAGCTTCATACACCCTGTGTGTGCCACGATCGGACCCGATCCACCCGGATTGCGATCACCTCCTCATTATAACCTGACGTGAAACGCTTCGTGGCATTTGCTTCTGATCTTGTTGGGAGGTTGTGATCCATATCCTTTGTTTCATATTTTTCATCCTCATCATATCATCATCATCAGTCTTGAGTGTTGCACTGGATTTCTCACAGTATCGTGCACATCTTCGTCGTGAAGTAAACGCATTTGTGAGAGATCTAGAGCATCGTGCATCACTTGCTTATTCACATAAGATGGAGGAAGGATTCAAATCCCTTATTGTTGAGAAACAAGGCCAAAGAATAGTCTCTTCTATGTTGAGAGAGAAGGGAAAATTCAATGGCATCAACATCACAAGCTACTTAGATTTGTTTGAAGAGCAAGCTATGATTTTTGGTCTTCCCGAAGATCTTTTGATATCATTCTTTGAATGAATTGTTGATAGCTCTATCATAAACCGTGTCACTCAATATGATAGTCTTCCTTGGAGTGATTTTAGAAAGGAGATGCTCAAAGAATTCTATCTTGAAGATTATAGCCAACATAATCGGGATGGATTCTTACGATGGGTCAATTCTCCAAAGCCTAGTAGCTCTATTACTCACTTACAAAATGAGTATATTAGACACTATGAACAACTTCCTGATGAGGATAGGATAACTTTGGAACCTGATCTTGTGATCAATTTTCTTAAGCTTCTTCATCCTGAAACTCGTAGGGAAGTTGAACGGCGATTAGAAGAACCAGATAAGCGCTATGGTCTTACTGACAATTGGCAAAAAGTGCGTAAAGTAGTAGAGGCTGTAGCCCATAGACATCAAAGACAATCCATGCTTTATGAGCAAACTAGTCTTCCTCAAGCTAGCCTTCCACAAACTAAGGAGCAAGTTAGAGAACAATCCCATGCTATGCTTTTTGACTCTACTCCTATTCCTCAAATGATGGAGCCTAATCAAGGTTTTAAAGTAGAGCCAAATAAAAGTGTAGTTGAACAATCTCAAGTGGATATTCTCACTAAGCAAATGGAAAGTCTTATTGCTACACAATCCAATTTGGCCAAGACTATAGATGCTTTACAATCTAATTACACCAAAAATTTCCAAAATCAAATGAACCCAATGACTTTTCAAGAGCCTAATCAACATGTTATAGCTACCAATCAAAATCCACAAGTAGCTCCTACTCAAGCATATCAAGTTCCTCCAATGCATAATCCTTCAATGCAAAATCCTCATCCTCATGTGCAAAATCCTCAAATGTATCAAAACCTGTATCCTCAAGCTTCTCAAATAGCTTTTCAAAATCCTCAAAATCAAAATTTTCAAAATCATCAACCGTATAATATGGAAGCTCCTCTTGCACCTCAAGTACCACATGTTGCTCCCCAAGCTCCTCAAATACATCAATTGCATTTTCAAAATCCTAATTATCCTGTTCAAGCAATACCTTATCAACAAAATCCTCAATTTCAAAATTTCCCACCACAAGTTAATCAAAATCCTCAAAATCAAAATGGTTTTGTGTGTGGCCCTCGTAGGTGTCCTTGGTGTGATTCGTTAGAGCACTTTTTGAGAGATTGTGAATTATTGAAGGCTCCTAAGGAGCAACGACTAGTAATAGACATAGACAAGAAAATCTGTGACTATCGATCTAGGCTGCCTTTGCAAGGAAATTATGGTAAGGGAGGAATGAAAAAACATTATGAAAATATAACCATAATGGACGTAGGAACTAGAGGAGTGAAACTAGAAGCTCTTGATGAACAACAAGTAGAATCAAGTAAACCAACAAAGGAAGGTGATTTTTCCATAGAGGCTTTAGTAAGAGCACGGGATGAGATTAGGAGAATAACGGCTTGGGAGTCACCGATAGAAGATCAATCTCTTATTTCTCACAATCCAATGTAGAAGAAAAACGAAAAAGAGATGAAGCTGAGCCTAGTGAAAGAAGAGTGACTCGAAAACAAACCTCAGAGGGAATAGAAACAATCATAGAGCAAGGAGAAACATCACAATCTAAAGATAAAAAACAAGAATCAGAACCCAATGAAAAAAAACAAGAGGAGAAACAAAAAGGGAAGAAGACAAAGCAAAGAAAAACAGAACCAAAGCCTTTAGATAAACAAGAACAATCAAAACAAACTGAAGACCAAACACGAGAACATGAACAAAAACAAGACCCTGAGCAAAAACAAAAGAAACCAAAGAGAAAACCTAAAGCCATCT
Organism: Ceratopteris richardii; assembly: GCA_020310875.1. NCBI lineage: Eukaryota > Viridiplantae > Streptophyta > Polypodiopsida > Polypodiales > Pteridaceae > Ceratopteris > Ceratopteris richardii. The sequence continues at coordinate 45,002,873 of CM035418.1, forward strand.
TGATTTCAGAAATTGAGAGAAAAATAGATCCTATGGAGATTTTAGATGACATTTTGCTTAAGAGTCAAGTGACTATTTCTTTAGAACAAGTTTTCTCTATTGCAAATCCTATTTTTAAAGATAACTTTATCGGCCTAATTAAAAGGAAGAGGTTTTCGCTTAATCTAGATACTGAGATACAAGATTCTCTAGATCAAGATCAAACTATGAATGAAGCCTTAAACTTTGATGAATCTGATGAAGAGGACTTTGATGATGATGAAGTAAATGTTAATAAAAATTTCTTAGGACCTATTCAACCTGACCATGAAAATCATGAAAACAATCCTAAAAGTCACTTTAAAAGAACATTTTGGTCTAGAGGTACATCAGAGATGCATGTTAAAATAGGAAATGATAAGAACACTATCACTGTAAATGCATTAGTAGATTCCGGCTCTGAAATCAATGTGATTTCAAGAGAAGTCTATGATAAGTTTCGCTAGCCCATAGATAAAGATTGTGGATGGCGTATGAGAACTGCAGATAATGGTGTAGGTACCCTGTATGGAGCTTGTGCTAGTGTGCCCATATCCATAGGAGGAATCACATAAGAATTTCACTTTTTTATTCAAGATAATTGCTCCTATGAAGTTCTCTTAGGTCAACCCTTTATTTGTGAGAGTCGTATGGAAACTAAAGCCATGGATGATGGGTCTACCTATGCTAGATTCAAGTCTAAGGATGGAATGCAATCACTTCAAGTCATGATAGTAGGAGTGAATCATCCTAGGAATCGATTGTCGATTAGAAAGAAACCTATTGTTACTCAGGGTCATGAGCATGCTTGTAGTGATTGTGCACCTCGATTCATGTTTGGAGCTACATATGATCAAAATTTCGGATAGAATCCATTGTTGAGCGGGACAACAGTGGATATTGGTTTGACATCTCGTAGCCAACCAACCTGTTCAATAGTTTGTCACTTTGTTTTCCACATTCTAGATTAGATTTTCTTCATAAGAGTCAATTGTCCAAGTCTTTTATCCAAAAAACCCAAAAAAATTATAAAAACAACAAAATCATGGAACATGATGAGAACATTGAGCATGTGATTGAAACATCTCATTGTTTCTCTACTCTTGAGGAGTTAGAGTTATGTCTTCAACAAAATTCTAATTCCCATATTATTCTTCTTTCTTCCCTTGATGAGTATGCTCTAATCCAAGAGTATGCTCTCAATGTTGACAAGTGCTCAAAATTTAACCAAACACATGATGCCTTAGTTGAAACAAAGTACAAAACTGTAGAAAAAAAAATCAAACCCATAGCTCAACCATTACCTCAAGGAAGTAATGAAAAAATTATTGATGTGAAAAATGATCCAACTCTTCGGGATAAGAAAAACATAGGACATACATTCACGGATGAGACAATCAAACAGGTGAAAATTGGTAGAGATGATGACTTTCTTTTGCCAGCAGAGAGAGATAAATTTGAGGGAGTCATACGTAGCCATGGAAAAGCCTTTACTATGTATCCTCATGAGATTGGTTGTGTAGATCCTAAGCTAGTTGCACCCATGATAATCTTTACTATTCCACATATTCCATGGAATCTTCGTCCTATACCTGTTCCACAGGCTCACTTACCTGAGCTAATGAAACTACTTAAGGAGAAGATAAACATGAGAATTTTAGAGCCATCTTTTGCACCTTACTCAAACAGATGGTTCACTGTGCCTAAAAAGAATGGGAAACTACGTTTTATTCAAGATCTCCAACCCGTCAATAAAGTCACCATAAGGAATGTAGGAATAGGACCCATTGTAGATGAGTTTGCTGAATCATTTTCAGGACATTCTATCTATTCAATGGGTGATCTATATTCTGGATATGACCAATTCCAATTAGCAATTGATAGTCGTGACATAACCACAATGAAAACTCCTTTAGGCTTAGTGCGAATGTGTACTTTACCTCAAGGAGCGACTAATTCTGTGGCTCATATGATGAGTGCTATGAATATGGTCTTACATGACTTTATCCCTCATATAACTATGCCATTCATTGATGATATTCCAATTAAAGGGAGTGAGGAACGTGTAAAGGACATTACTTTAGATTCATCGAGATGTCGTAAATTTGTTCTTGACCATATCTCTGATTGTGAAAGAATATTTCAATGATTTGAAGAGGTAGGTCACACATTTTCCACAGAGAAATCTGTTTTTGGTGTCAACGAGGTACTTATTGTTGGACATTTATGTGGCCATTATGGTCGAAAGCCATACCCACAAAAAGTTGATGCCATTAGCAAGATTTCTGAAACATGTAACAACGTGAGTGAGGTACGTAGATTTCTTGGTGCTTGCATCTTTTATGTTATTTGGATCCCTCACTTTGCTCATGTTGCTGATTGTCTTTATGACTTGTTGAGGAAGAAACGAAAATTTATTTGGACTGACAAACACACTCAAGCTATGCGTAAATTGAAGAAATTATTGCTTAAAGCTCCCATCCTTAAGCGTGTAGACTATTCTGCTAACAAACCTATTATATTGACTGTTGATACTAGTCCTATTGGTATAGGTTGGGTCATAAGTCAAGATGATAGTGAAGGGAATAGATATGCAATTAGGTTTGGTGCCAAAATTCTACATGAAACACAACGAAAATATCCACAGATCAAACGAGAACTATGGGGTATGGTAACAGCTTTGAAAATAGAAAAAGAATATTTCATTGGTGCAAATGTCAAAGTTGAGATTGATTGTTTGCCTCTCATTGGAATGATAGCCAATTGTTCATCTCCTGATATAGCCATGCTTAGATGGATCTCATACATTAAGTTCATAAATCCTGAGTTAGTTCATATTTCAGGTAAGTCAAACTCAGTTGCTGATATGTTATCGAGAGCTAGATTTGATGATGATCTTGAAAGTGATCTAATAAAGAATGTGAATTTAGTTGACTATGTTCCACATATATATGAGTATGAGAAATTTCATGAGTCTGAGTACGAAGATGAATGGAGAGACATAGGAAAGTATCTCAGTACACTACAACCATTACCTAGCTGGACTACGAATAGATTCCGTAACATTAGGAAACGAGCTTATAACTTTTTCCTATGTAATGGTTATCTTTGGAGACATGCTAAGGGTAAGGTTAAGAATCCACAACGAGTCCTAGGAAAACGAGGTCTTCAATTGCAAGTAATGAAGGAAATGCATGAGACATTATGGGCCGGTCATAAAGGATTTTTTGGAACATATGAAAAAATTAGAAGTACCTATTATTGGCCTAGGATGTATGTTAACATTAGTAGCTATGTTTCTACATGTTCTACTTGTCAAATTCATTCATCAGTCAAACATAGAGATCCGTTGCATCCTACTTATCCACCTTGTATTCACTACAAGTGGGTAGTAGATCTTGTAACTATGCCTAAAGGTATTGACAAAATGCGTTACATTGTACTTGCAAGAGAAGATTTAACTAATCATGTAGAGGGGCGTGCATTACGATCTAAGACCACTTACAATGTTTGCAAATTCTTGCTTGAAGATGTCATAAGTCGCTTTGGGTACATAGAGAAAGTAGTTGCCAATCGTGGAGAGTTAAATGCGAGAGAAGCTAAAGAGTTCTTTGAGCGTCACGGTATTCGTTTGTCTCTCACTACTGCATATAATCCAGAGGCCAATGGTAAAATAGAGAGAGGGCATCCACCTATTGTGAAAGCCATATCTAAAGCATGTAACGGTGACATCAAACAATGGCCTAAATTCTTACCTTTTGCACTTTGGGCAGATAGAATGACATGCACACATACTACTCGATATATGCCTGTTGAACTCATGTACTGTCAAAAACCATTGTTTCCAATTCAGTCTCATATTTCTGCATGGTCAAATTTGCCTTGGTCTGAAAACATGTCTACTGATGATTTTTTGAGTTTGCGTATTAAACAGTTAGAACAAGGTAAATTAAGACTTGATGATGCTGTTGAAAAATTAAGAGAATCTAGAATGAAGAACAAGCATTATTTTGATAAAACTCATCGATTGCGTCCTAAGCCAATTGAAGTAGGAGATTGGGTGCTCATTTATGATAGTACATTTGACTCTCAATATGATGCACGCAAAAAGCTCACTGAACGGTGGTTTGGGCCATACATTGTATCAAAAGTCAACAACAATGGTATGTATGCTCTTTGTGAATTAAATGGTGTTGCACTAAAAACTTTGATTGCAGGTAAAAGGATAAAGCTATTCAAGAAACGTGATAATGACGAGTACATTTTGGATGAGGACATTGAAGAAGATGACAACAATGAGGCCGATTCATAAAGAGGAGTATCCATGTTATAAAAATTTAAAAAAAAAGGAAGAAAAAAAAAATATATATAAAAATATCATTTCAAGTTCATGTTGCTTTGTTTTTTTTTTAAGTTCATTATATTTTTTTTCCATTCTTGTTTCATGCATGTTTGTTTTCAGTCTTTGCATTGCATTGCATATCCACATCACTTGAGTCAAAAAAAAAGAAAAAAAAATGATGATTTCTCTACTTGTGTAAAATTTTATCTTAAGTAGTAACTTATCTACTAAGAAATTGATTATAATCTAGGATTGTGGAAAGATAGGGCATGTAGATTTGGATGTTTATTTTGGTGACATGACTTTCATATATAAACATGCATATGTATCCTGTATCGAAAGCATAATTGTTGAAATCCTAGCTCCTGCTACTGCATGTTTCTACATCCTTAGTCCATCTCACAGCACTTGTATCGGAGTTTAAACGACTGTTCTCCGTCATCAAAAATGGTTGTACCTTGTATCGGGGTTTAATTTTTCCTCGTCAAAAAAAAAAATAAAAAAAATGCTACATGTTACCAAGAAGTTTACACTTTCTTCCACCCCAAAAAAGTGATCGTAACCATAAAGTTGCCAAATCATCATCATCATCATCAAAAAAAAAAAAAAAGAGCAAGTCAAAGGAGGATAAAGAGGCATAGTAGAATAAATCACGGGCTATATAGGCAGATTTATGCATTAGTGGAGTTTAGTTAGATTTCCTTGCATGTTATTAGAGAAAGAGCATATTCATATTTATGTAGGAAAGGAGTTGATCTAAAATAAGCTAAAGATGAAAGATGTCTCTTGAAAATCCTAAATCTTTGTTTATAATCATATTTAAGGTAGATTGCTTTATGAAAAAGGTACAAAATTTTCTTCAAGATGAGAGGAACTGATGCTTAAAACGACTCAATACATCCACTTCCACTTCATATTGATGCTTGTTTTTTTTCTTTCTTGTTGCCAATGTTGCTTGTTCATTTGCATATATGTTGCCTATTTGTTCATGCATATTCATGTTGCCTGTTTCAATTCTTTCTTTCATGCAAATTTTGCTTCATGTCACGTTACCTACTTATTCATGCATATAATCAATTTTCCTTCCATGTTTCTTATGTTGCTTATAAAAGAATTTGATGCCTGGAACATTTTGTTTTTCACAGATGCTAGAGTGGCGCTTCCGGAGGAATCACAGGTTTAGTGGGGGCGAATGTCGTCGAGATTTTCTCTCCTCTCTCACTTGTGAAGGCCTACAAAAAACATATTTGGTGAAGGTAGCCGGAATTCCCCGAGAAGTCCAGGATGCATCAAGGATGTCAAAGGAAGCTCACATACAAAGTTTCAAAGAAATCAAGAAAGTCCATGGTAGCGGTCAAAGCTGGTCAAATGCGGGAAATTAGGGCAAAAATTTCATTGTCACCAAATTAGAAGAAAATTCATATACTTTTAAAGATTGTCAAAGGCAGTCTATAGCCCAAATTTCAGCAGAAAATAGATTTTGTAGCACATTGATATGCTATGTTCATTTTGTAAAAATATAATTTTTCTAGTTTGACCCTACAAATTCTTGTATAGAAATTTATGTTAGCCATATGGTTTGGCATGTATAAAGATCATATGTGGCTACATATTTGTACAAATTTTCAAGGCTATCAGAGCTTCCTAGACACCTTAATGCTACCTTGCAAGCTTCCAAATGTAGTCAGACTTGTACAAGGGAGATTCAGATGGGAGTTTTTTCTGCATATTCCTAAAGGAGATCTTTGGAAACATAGTCCTACAAAGTTCCATCTTCATCAAAGCCTATTTGGAGGGTGAAAGAGTACAAAGTCCAGTTTTCAGGATCACCGCAGTTTTCTAGTTTAAGCAAATTGAAGGGTTGAAGGGCCACCACATGGCGAAAGCTGATTGAGCCATGTTGTACGATCAAGATGAGCTCATATTCAAGGGTGGAGATGCACTTATGCTTAAAGCAAGGAGGATCCACGAGTTTTTCCATAAAAGAAGACTTTTTTTACAATCAAAGATCAATAATGTAGTGTTTCTCCAAAAATAGTGGCTTATCTTATCCGAATTGATGTCAGCACTGATCCGACGGTCCAGATCATCCCCAGATCCAATGGTGGAGAATGAGGGTGCCTAAATTTCACTCCTTTACACTAGATTTGATAGAAAGAACAATTCCAAGCCATTGATCTGATTAATCAAATGGTTGTAATCGAAAGTAGTGATCCTAGAGTTGAGAGTTGATTTCTCTAGATCCAATGGCCCAAATTCATTCAAAAAACTATATAAACCCCCCTCCAAACTCCTAGAGCATCATTGTTAGGCATCCATAGGGCTCATGCTAGCTTACGGTTTCCTTGAGACGATCACCCTCAGTTGAGCGAGTGAGGATCCAAGGTGAGCTAGTATGAGTATAGAACCTAGTTTCAAATTTAAGTTAGAATTCCAATCTAGGATAGGCTCTTGAAACCAGCATCTCTATCTTGACTCACCCTCGGTGGAGCATGTGAGTGAGTTAGAGCTGATTTTAATGAGTCTTAGACTTCTTTAGTTAGACGTTATGAGCGTAGACAGACATAGGGTCACTGGAGTGGAACTCACCTTCTTACGTGTGACATTCGGTTGAACTGTCATGGTTTGAGGGTCGGAACCACCTTTGATCAGTAGACTGCCTAGCTTGACGTACCACGACGATCTTATACATGTATCTTAATTCAAATCCTTTTAATTCATGTCACTTGTCACTTGTCTCTTGTCTCCTCTCTCAGTCTCTTAAGTATTTTTACATGTCTTCTATTTCTTCTATGTGTGAGAAGGCTCCGCAGTATTGCGTTGAACCAGTGAGGATGTTTCTTTAAGCTTGTGAGTAAACTCTATCATCATAATTCACTTGCATGCATATAATCCATACATACCCATACATATTGATTAGTTTCTGAAAGTGTATAAGAAGCTCCAATATTGGACCATTCTTCCTTTCGAAACTGGTTTATGTGTAAGGATTCCATCTATTCACGTCATGCATACATATCATCCAAAGAAGACTATGCATATGAATTAGAATTAGGAAGTGTTTAAGAAGCTCCTTCAATGGACCATTCTTCCTTCCAAATTTGATTCGTGTGTATGGTTCTCTTTCATTCTTATCATTCATGTTCATAAATCTAACTTGCACTCCTACTTTCCCATTCCCATAATCATTTCAACATCTCTCTCTTCTCCATCCTCAACATTAATTTCACTTTCATGTCCTTAAACCATCCAACATTCATTAGCTTCATACACCCTGTGTGTGCCACGACCGGACCCGATCCACCCGGATTGCGATCACCTCCACAACGGATGCACAATTTGACTTGTTGCAAGAATCCCCGGAACTTTGTGCGATCACCATCGAACTTTTCTGGCATGCAGATCTTAGGTTCCCTCATGAAGGATGTACTAGGTCGTTGATTTACTTGCATACTCCCTTGATTTGTCTGAAGACTCTCGATTCATTCTTGTAATTCTTTGAGGAGTACACCTACATGCCCTCGATGACCCATCTCGATTTGTGTCTATCGATGAGTTAGGCCTTCGACTTGTTGTTGGAGACTCTGAAGTGATGCTACAATCTGTTCATAAGCATTCTCCATGATGACTAGTCTTGGATGGAAGTGAGTCTTGCCAAAATGTCAAGGGAGCACTAGATTGTGCTCTCTGACTACAGTAGACAAGATTTCGGAAATATACTTTCAATTACAAGATCACCCATGAAGGGGAAATGATACAAGGATACGTAACTAATATAAGATGTCCCACAACCCGGGACCAATAGGTATGGAAAACTCGACTAGAGATGATACAGGAGATCCCACAACCCGGGATCGTAAGTATGAGACAGGATGTTTGGATTACAAGAACTCCCTTCTCGGAGATGAACTAGATACAAGAATAACTCGACAAGAGCTCGTACTAAGAGATTATAAAAGGACAATATAGAATGTCCAAGAACTAGACTAGAACAAGGAACAGGACAAGAACTAGAACTGGAACTTGAAGAGTACTTACTTGGCGGTCACGACTCCTTGAGCTCCCAAGACTGGTATTGGCAAGACTGATTATGAATGTGGCCAACCCCTCCTTATATAGGTTTTGAAGGGCGGTTCCCAAGGGCGGTTGCGACTTGATGATGTCATCATGATGTCATCAATTTGAATCAGGACCTCTAGGTGTAAGAATCAAGCAAGAAGACAGTCGATCTTAGGGTTTTGGCACGTTCCGGACGCAATGGAAGCATTAGCTTCCCCAAATTCTGAACCAATCATGAGATATAGGATTCACATGGAATCTGAGATTGAGGATGGTTTCCCTTGTCCATGAAAGATATTTATTCTAGTTGAGGCATTTCCGAGAAGAGTGGAAACCATTTTCGTGAACTTTTGGCTGCATCCAAAGTCTTTTAGTGATTGGAGAATAAAGTCCCATTCTAATCTGTCATATGCTTTGTCGAAGTCAATCTTAATGAATACCAGATCTTGTGCAGACTCCTCTGCAAATGTAAGGCCTTCCCAAATATCGACAATTGCTTCAAGAATAGATCTACCTTTGACAAAACCTTTTTGGTCCTCACAAAGCCATGATTTTAAATGACAAGAGATTCTATTGGCGATAACTTTGGCAATTATCTTGTATCCAGTTTGGAGCATGGTAATCAGCCGCCAGTTTTCAATTTTGTTCTTATCTCCCCTTTTGTGAATTAGCTTGATGACGCCATTGTTAAGACACTTAGGAAGGGCACCGAATGAGAGAGCCTCGAGCCACACCAAACGTAGTGGGGTGGCCACCACATGCTTGAAGGACTTGAAAAACTCATTGGTGAGGCCATCAGGACCTGGACTTTTTCCATTGGGAAGAGCATCAATAACCTCGATAATTTCGTTCTCGGAAATGTTGGCTTCCAGAAGAGAAGTCATGTTTTGAGGGATTCTAGGTTGAGCTACCATTGAGATGGTAGCCATGCAATTACACCTGTGCAGGGAAAGAGGTGTTGAGACCCCGAGGAGTTGGGTAAAGTGCTCGATGATGATAGATCTGTTCTCGACTTCCGTGCTACATTCGATCCCATTGTTATCGACCAAGAAGGGGATGGATTCCCTAGCTTGTTTCTTTTGGAGGATGTTACACATCTCTTTCGATGGTTTGTCGGCCTTCCCCACCCACCAGTCTTTGAAGAATATTTGAAGATTTTTCCTTTGAACCTCCTCCTCGAGTCTTAGTCTTCCCCTGATTTTCAGAAGACCTTGTTGGCATTGCAAGTTACCTTTGTTCACTTCTTCTTCAAGTCGTGAGAGTCTCCGGTATACCATTTCTCTTCTTTTTTTCCAGATATCTCTTATGGCCTTATGAGTCCTAATAAGAATTTGCCGAGTCCTTTCCACCGCGCTTCTCTAGCACTTAGCCGGTTCATTACAATAGGCAAAGACCTCTGCCCAAACTGCAAAAATTTCTTGGTGTACGGAGGGGAGGGAAAACGAAGTCTGACAAGCGTGAAACCAAGGAGCTTTCCGGAGCGTGGAAGTCGGTTTGAAAGATAGAGTAATCGGGTAGTGGTCCGACATAGTTAGGTCCATGTGTTGTGAGATCGAAGGAATACCCCATTGGAGGATGGTGTTTTGGTCGATGTAACATCTATCAAGTCTTGCTTTCCTCAGAGAGTCCCCCCGTTGGAGGTTAGATGAGGAGAACCCCTTCATATCTTTCAGCTCGACCAAGTCGAGATGGAGCTTGATTTTATCCCATATCTCTTTCTCCTGACCGTTAATAATTTTCCCCTTGTTATTCCAATGGTCCTCAAGAAATTCAACCATGTTGAAGTCCCCGCAGAGCAAAACATTGTGTGAGAGGGAATCAAGGGAAATCCAAGTGTCGATTCTATCCATCTCACCATTAGGGGGCATAAAGTGAGACCACGGAGAAATGATTAGGGAACCCAAAAGAGGCAGCAATCCAACAGTGATTTCGATCTTCACAAGTCGAGGTCAACCTACTGCACGAGGATTGACTAATACCAATTGCCGTGCTGCCCGCCCCCCTAGGGTGCGAAGTGGAGAGCCAAAGGTGGTTCGGAGAAATGCATTTCAGCCGTTTCTGGAGATCCTCTCCGTCGATTTTAATCTCTTGTAAGCAAATAAAGTCGGGGTTGAGGCACTTATCTCTGAACCATTGACCAAGAATCACCGCTCTTGAGGGGTCCGACAACCCCCTGACATTAATCGAGGTGATTTTCATCATTGATGGTTGCCCTCTTTGAGGGTAGGGACCCGATCTTTTTTTTTTCTTTTGATCTTCTTTTTTCCTCCCAACTTCTTGACTCAGGATCCTACTCTTGAGGGGGCTCTTCCAAGGCATGCCTGACGGTTGTTTCCCTTTCAGCTTTGACTTTTGCTGCAGTAAGCTTGGCAAGCATATTGGAGGAGTAGGGCCGAGGAAGGAGCTCTCATTGTGTTGATTATCTTCGTTGCTGGAGGTGAATCCATCCTCTTTGCTGGTGGTGTAACCTTCTTGGTTGTCTACTTTGCTGGTAGAGCATCCAAGGGAATTGCCAGTAGGGTCTTCTTCATAAAGGTTATCCCCTGGGAGGTCGACCTCATTAATCTCCTTTTCTAGGTTGCAGTACATGTTATTCGAAGGGGAAATGGTCGTAACGTTCCTTGCTTGTGCTCGTCGAGGGCTAACTTTCCTCCTATGTCTTACTTCAGTGAACCCTTCTGACTCCATCTCTGCAACACGAGTGCCCGCTTCTTCCACCATCGGAGAGGGATGGCCCCTAGTCCCAACTTGAGGGAAAGGATCCGGATCTACATCTGATTTAGGCTTATTTTTCTTGGAATTTTGCTTCACGGGGCAACCTTTAATCCTATGACCTTGGAGCCCACAATGGAAGCATGCATTGGGCAAATTCTTGTAGGTAATCTCTTGAACCCAAATCATACCATTACCACAGTTAATGGAGATCTTCGATGGGAGGACCTGGTTCAAGTCCGCTTCAACACAAATTTGTGGGTGCCAGCGTGCATTGAAAGAGTATTGGGTACCCTCGTAGATAAGCCCCCCAACATCCTCTCTTGAGGCCATCCGGCGACCGATCGCTGAAGCAATTTCTCGAAGAAACCCATACAAGAAATGGGGCAGATTGGGAAGGTCCACCCAGAGCGGGTAATGAAGAGGCTTCGACTTGTTCGGAACAAAATCTAGGGTCCACTTAAAAAGGCATGAGGTTGACCGGCCCACTAGCCAAGAGCCGGCTTGCAAGGCCTGGAAGGCCATCTCTTCATTCTCAAACACTAGAAGAAGGTGATTCGCCGGCAAGAATTGGCATTTGCACACAATTATGCCACGGGGGAACCACTCCTTATGTAGCCAAGTTCTCACATTTTCTAGCGGTGTTCTAGGGCCAAATACTTGTCCAATGAGACAAGTTTTCATCAATAATTCTTCCTTAGCCGCCACCGATTCCTTGCACAAAGAGACCACCGAAGGTGCAACGACCGAGGGGACAAAGTCCGCCTCAGGGGGGCACTGGGACTGGGGGGGAGCCACATTGCTTAAGCCAAAAGATGTCACGAAGGTAGACATGAAGGAGATAGGAATTCACCAACCTTTTCAAAAGTAGGACTCACAATTCGGAGTTTTTTTTTCGAGGAAAACAAACTTGTACAAGCCAATGCAGGCCGCGATATCCCCAAAGAAAACCCCCATTTTTTTTTCTTTTTTCTTTTTTGTTTTTTCTTTTTTTTCTTTAACTTATTTCTTTTTTAAAGATTTTAAAGCTTGTTTTAGCAATTAAACCAAGGCGTTGAAGCAACTTTCCTCGCCACTTTTTGATAGCCTTGAAAATTTGTACAAATATGAAGCCACATATGATCTTCATACATGCCAAACCATATGGCTAACATAAATTTCTATACAAGAATTTGTAGGGTCAAACTAGAAAAATTATATTTTTACAAAATGAACATAGCATATCAATGTGCTACAAAATCCATTTTCTGCTGAAATTTGGGCTATAGAATGCCTTTGACAATCTTTAAAAGTATATTAATTTTCATCTAATTCGGTGACAATGAAATTTTTGCCCTAATTTCCCAACTTTGACCAGCTTTGACCGCTACCATGGACTTTCTTGATTTCTTTGAAACTTTGTATGTGAGCTTCCTTTGACATCCTTGATGCATCCTGGACTTCTCGGGGAATTCCGGCTACCTTCACCAAATATGTTTTTTGTAGGCCTTCACAAGTGAGAGAGGAGAGAAAATCTCGACGACACCGTATGCAGCCTCATAGATACCCTGATGATGCATCCAAGGTTGGTTTTATTGGAACCTTGCTCTACCGTCAAGCATTATCATGGTTCGCCCCAATCTTGGAGAAGGATATGGTCGTACTTCATGATTATGAGGGGTTTTTTAGAGAGCTCATCGCCACATTTGGAGATGCAGACACGAGAGTGGCAGAAACAAAACTTCAGAAGCTACATCAAGGTAACCACCCTGCCTCTACCTACGCATCAGAATTTAGGCAATTGATATGTGACCTTACTTGGCATGAAGATTATTTCATAAGCCAATTTAGATGGGGCTTAAGGGATGATGTGAAGGACCCACGGCCTCTAGCATCGGGGAATATAACCATGGAAACCATACCACTAAGAGTACACCTTGGTGACCATGATTCACACATGTTTCAATATAATGTCGAGTCCAGTAAATATGGTTATCATCGGAATGCCGTGGTTTTTGAAACATAATCCAGAAATTAATTGGGAGAATAATAAAATCACCCCTCGAGATATCCAGAAGAACCCAACATATGTCAGGGCCAAAGCCTTCATACCTCCAGTAAGGAAGGAACCGACATATATGATCTATGCCATACCAGCTCAAGAACCTAAGAAAGATGATCCAGTGGAGCTACCCAATCAGTACAAAGGCTTTGAAGTTGTTTTTGAAAAGAAGAATGCAGTCATCCTTCCAGAGCATAGACCTTATGATTGTGCCATAGAACTTCAAGAGGGAGCACAACCTCCCTTTAGACCAATCTACAAACTATCCTCAGAGGAACTTACAGAACTACGCAAAGCAAAGGGGTTTATCAAACACTCAAAGTCTCCAACAGGAGCTCCTATGTTATTTGTAAAGAAGAAGGATGGGACTCTCCGGATGTGTGTAGACTATCGTGGATTGAATAAAGTCACTACAGAGAACAGATACCCTCTACCACTCATATCCGAGCTCTTGGAACACCTTGGAAAAGCAAAATTCTTCACGAAGATTGACCTTCGAGGAGCTTACAACCTTGTCAGGATCAGAGAAGGAGACGAATGGAAGACAACATTTCGGACAAGGTATGGCCATTTTGAATATGTAGTTATGCCATTTGGTCTCACAAATGCTCCAGCTGTCTTCCAACATATGATGAATGATATCTTTCGAGAATATTTAGACGATTTTGTTGTAATATACCTTGATGATATCTTGATATTTTCTAAAAATCTAGAGGATCATGAATGTCATATGAAGATAGTCATAGAGAAACTAAGAGAAAAAGGATTATATGCAAAATTGGAGAAGTGCTCCTTCCATAAGACAGAAGTGGAATTTTTGGGGTACATTGTATCAGATAAAGGAATTTCTATGGATCCTAAGAAGATTGAGACAATCCTTGATTGGCAACCACCTTCATGTGTTCGAGATGTACAATGTTTTTTGGGGTTTGCCAATTTCTATAGGATATTCATCAGAGATTACGCCAAGATAGTGACACCTCTTACCAAGCTTAGAGGGAACTCCAAATTATCATGGACCGAAGAAGCAGAAAAGACCTTTCGGACCTTGAAATCTGCATTTAGTACCGCCCCAATTCTAGTTCATCTTGATTCTAGTAAGCCCTTCTTCCTTGAGACAGATGCATCAGACTTTGCTCTAGGGGCCATTCTTTCCCAATATGGAGATGATGGACACCTACATCCAGTTGCATATCATTCAAGGAAGTTTTCCCCTCCAAAAATTAATTATGAAATTCATGATAAAGAACTTCTTGCCATAGTAGACGCATTTGATACATGGCGTCACCATCTAGAAGGAGTAGCTCATAAAGTCATTGTGTATTTAGATCACAAGAACCTAGAGTATTTTATGACCACCCGGATTCTCAATAGAAGGCAATCTCGATGGAGTAACTTTTTATCCAGATTCGACTTTGTCATCACGTACCGTCCAGGACGTCATCAATGTCAGTCAGATGCCCTGTCCAGAAGATCTTACCTTGCACCAAAGAAGGGTGAAGAGGCCTTTGATCAACAAGAGAGTATTACTCAAGCCTGAGCATCTCCAGTTAGCAGCTATATCTTCAAGCCATCATGAAGATTCAGCCTTGAATCAGTTAATCCGTGAGAATCTACCACAAAATGAATTGTTTTGTAACGTTAAGCAGAAAGCTCAAGAAGGAAAATTCCAAGAAGTAAACGAATTTCAGGAAAAGGATGGTTTACTACTCTATAAGAACCTATTATATGTCCCTCAAGGAAAGCCCAGGATCCAAGTACTTCAACAACGCCATGACAACCTTGCAGCAGGACATTTTGGAGTGAATAAAACAATAGAACTCATATCAAGGGACTTTTGGTGGCCTCAGATGTGGAAGGAAGTCAAAGAATACATTCGAACTTGTGATTGTTGCAATAGATCTAAGGTACCCCGACATAAACCTCATGGCCTCTTGCAACCTCTACCTATTCTAGAAAGGCCATGGGCTTCATTGTCTATGGATTTCATCACAGATCTACCAAAGTCAGATAAGTATGATGCCATTCTTGTTATTGTGGATAGATTTACAAAGATGGCACACTTCATTCCAACTACCAAGGCAATCACAGGTGCAGCCACTGCTAGACTTTTTCTCAGGTATATATTTAGGCTTCATGGATTGCCTGATGACATTGTCAGTGATCGAGGTCCACAGTTCATATCCAGCTTTTGGAACAGTCTTTGCAAGCTCCTTCGTGTTCAAGTTAAACTATCTATAGCAAATCATCCACAGACTGATGGAAAAACAGAACGAGTGAATCAAGTCCTGGAGCAATATCTATGTTGCACTAGCAACTATCATCAAAATGATTGGTTTGAGCTTTTACCCTTTGCAGAGTTTGCTTATAACAATAGTGTTCATGTTATACTTTATGGAATATTTGGAATGAAGGTTTAATGCCTTGAGGATTTTAATGTGTTTTGTGTTTTGATTTAGCAGGTGGAGATCCATGAGGGTATGAACAAGTTCAAGTGTGAACAACTGTGAACGCAAGAGGATTTATTCACATACTTTTGGAGATATTTTTAGAGAATAAGTTATTAGTTATTTTTAGCTATTTATAGTTATTTTTGTAAATAGAGCAAAAGCACACTATTTTTAGTGTGGCCCTCATGTATCTTCCATCAAGGACATAATATGAATCACCTATGAATACGCATGCTCTCATAGAGTGTCCATGAGAGCATGTGGGGGGAGATTGCACCCAATCTTGTGTCGTCTCTTTTTTCTCTCTCTCTTGTCTCTTGTCTATTTTCTGTGTATGTGTGTGTTCGTATTTGATCGTATCCCGCAGAGCACATACATACGCAGAAAATAGACAAGAGACAAGAGAGAGAGAAAAAAGAGACGACACAAGATTGGGTGCAATCTCCCCCACATGCTCTCATGGACACTCTTATGTCCTTGATGGAAGATACATGAGGGCCACACTAAAAATAGTGTGCTTTTGCTCTATTTACAAAAATAACTATAAATAGCTAAAAATAACTAATAACTTATTCTCTAAAAATATCTCCAAAAGTATGTGAATAAATCCTCTTGCGTTCACACTCGTTCACACTTGAACTTGTTCAGACCCTCATGGATCTCCACTTGCTAAATCAAAACACAAAACACATTAAAATCCTCAAGGCATTAAACCTTCATTCCAAATATTCCATAAAGTATAACAGTTCATTCATCTACTAAGCAGACTCCCTTCTTTGCTAATTATGGACAACATCCAAGGATGGATATACAACTGCCAAATCATGTCAAGAACCCAGCTGCCAGAGACAAGGCCCAGTACCTGATGGACATTCACAAAGAACTCAAGGAAGAGATCCATAAAGCTCAACAACAATATAAGTACTATGCAGATCAACATCGTGTCCAGAATCCATCGTATCAAATTGGGGATAAAGTATGGTTACTCAGAAACAACTTGCAAACTTCAAGGCCTTGTGCAAAGTTAGATCATCAAAGATTTGGTCCATTAACCATCTTGGCCAAGATTAATCGAGTCACCTTCAAGCTCCAGCTACCAAGTACCATGAGAATACATCCAGTTTTCCATGTATCCATGTTGGAACCATATCAGATTTCACCATTGAGAGGGGAGAGACCTAGTCCTTCACCACCTATCGAGATTGATGATCATGAAGAATTTGAAGTCGAGCATGTCCTAGATTCGAGCATATCCCGAGGAACATTAGAGTACCTTATTCATTGGAAAGGGTATGACATCAGCGATCGTACTTGGGAACCTGCAAAAAACCTTCAAAGAGCACCAATCAAGGTTCGAGAATTCCATAAGAGAAATCCACTGAAGCCGAGACCAGAGAACGTGACCGCCCCTCATGGATCTCGTCCCTTGAGGGGGAGGTAATGTCATGGACAAGGGAAACCATCCTCAATCTAAAAATTCCATGTGAATCCTATATATCATGATTGGTTCAGAATTTGGGGAAGCTAATGCTTCCATTACGTCCGGAACATGCCAAAATCCTAAGATCGATTGTCTTCTTGCTTGATTCTGACACCTAGAGGTCCTGATTCAAATCGATGACATCATCAAGTCGCAACCGCCCTTGGGAACCGCCCTTGAAAACCTATATAAGGAGGGGTTGGCCACATTCATAATCAGTCTTGCCAATACCAGTCTTGGGAGCTCAAGGAGTCGTGACCGCCAAGTAAGTACTCTTCAAGTTCTAGTTCTAGTTCTTGTCCTGTTCCTTGTTCTAGTCTAGTTCTTGGACATTCTATCTTGTCCTTTTGTAATCTCGTAGTACGAGATCTTGTCGAGTTATTCATGTATCTAGTTCATCTCCGAGAAGGGAGTTCTTGTAATCCAGACATCTTGTCTCATACTTATGATCCCGGGTTGTGGGATCTCCTGTATTATCTCTAGTCGAGTTTTCCATACCTATTGGTCCCGGGTTGTGGGACATCTTATATTAGTTACGTATCCTTGTATCATTTCCCCTTCGTGGGTGATCTTGTAATTGAAAGTACATTTCCGAAATCTTGTCTACTGTAGTCAGAGAGCACAATCTAGTGCTCCCTTGACAATATCAATGGTAAGCTCTCTGAGCCCATACGTTTAAAAAGATCTATCAGGCAAGGCTGCCCTCTAGCTCCTCTACTCTTCACTATTGCCTCGAATGGCCTCAGTCACCTATTAAAGCATCACATGGACTTTGGCAATCTCATGGGCCTTTCCCTACCTCTGAATCACGGCCAAATGATTGTTAGACTCTTTGCCGATGCTATGAATGCCTTTGTGCATAATGATATGAACAGCAATTAGGTGTTTTGGAGTTGCCTGACACCTTTTGTGTGGCATCAGGTTCAAAAATCAACCATGCAAAAACTGCTTTCAGAGCCATCCGCGGACCCCCACCCCAATTGTTGTTAGATCAGGGGTGTCAAGTTATCCCTAGAGGTCAAGTCTTCCGTCTCCTCGGCATTCCGATGGGCTTCGACATCACAATGGACCAACGATGGAACTGGGTGCTGGCCAAGCTAGATAGCAAACTTAATCATTGGAAAGGTATGCAAGTCAACTTGGCAGGGCGTGCTATGGTTGTTAACACATTTATGCTTTCAACGATCATTTACTTTATCTCGTGTTGGAGACCGAAGGAGAAAGAGTTGGCCAAAGTGGAAAGAATCTGCAGAAACTTCCTTTGGACTGGGGACCCCAACAGGAGGGGGATTCCCAAGATCAATTGGGAAATCTGCACTAGCTCGAAAGACTCAGGGGGATTGGGTATTTTGGATATCGTTGGGTTGGTTGACAAGTTGGCGGTTAAGTGGCTTATCAAGGCTTGGAGCAATAGTGAGTCCTCTTGGGCTAAACTGATATTTAGAAACTTGAAAGAACTTACATTTGTTGGCCATCCTAGCTGAAAGGACATAAGGATTCTCACGCTTTTGTTCTCCCCCCTACCAGTGTCCCCTAAAGGCTCTAGCCTCATGTGTTCATTATGGAAGAGTTGAACAAGGCCAAACAATTCATCAAAATCAGTGACGAGTGGAAGTGGGCTGCTGGAATAAGACAAAATGACTCTATCTGGTTCTCAATCAGTGGCATTAGAGGAGTGGAGCCTTGGAATCTCCAAACTGCAAAGCGCTTATGGAACAAGGGATTCAAACAGTGGAAACAGCTATGGAAACAAGAGACCAACCAATGGATTAGGTTCGAAGACTTAGACCCGAGACATAGAGTTTCCCTCGAGGAATGGACTCTTCTTCAAGGCAGATGTTTGGTGTGGGGCTGCTCAACTACCCGCCTGCTCTCCGGTCAGGATCTTCATTGCCTAGAGGGCCTCAAATGGAGCAATGGTAAGAAAATATCCAGAATCCCCAACTTCAAAGAGAACTTAGATGTTCATCACACCCTTAACAAGAGGTGGTGCCTTTCTTGGACCAAACTTCTATGGGAACTAAAGTTCATGTCTATTTGGCACCCCCTAATCGAGATAAAAAAGTCTGTTCTCATGTGGCAGATCTTGCATAAGGGAATCTGGTCCAATGCAAGGGCTAATAAAATATGTGGTGTGCCACCATGGTGCAAGCATTGCCATCGATGCATCGAAGATTTAGCTCACCTATTCTTCGATTGCCCCAAGTCCCGTGTTGTCTGGCATCATGTGACACGGGTTCTGAGACTCACACACCAAATCAATTGGCAACAGGTGCTCTTGGGTGAGGCGGTCGGCTGCTCATCGAGGCTGTGGAATGCCATTATGGGTGAGACCCTTTGGAAGATTTGGAGGGAACGATGTGCTATCAATTTTGGCCAAACTCCTAAGGAATGGTCGATCGAGAAATCATTGTTTCTTCTAGGTAAAAGAATCTCCCGAGATAAGAGGTCTCCACCGTTTAGACATCACTGAATTTATCTCCTCGAAAACAACAAGTTGAAACCCAAATGGGTCCCACATGAAGGTGATGATAGATTTATCTGCCTCATTTGTAATGCCCTCTAGTTTGCCTTGCTCCTCCCCGGCATTGTGGGATTTGGAGGGTCCCATGGGCACTAGTCCCATTCACTTGTAACTTTTCTTTATTTTAATTAAAGCCAGGGAGAATAGGCTGCGGCCAAACTTCCTTTTATTAAAAAAAAAAACTACTACTTCTATGTATTCTTTCACGGGACTTCTTATGATTTACTCTTATATTGTAAGTTTATTTGTGATGGGATGCATCTTTTCCTCCTTGGGACGCTTGTAACTTTTCTCTTTGTGACGCTTTTCTTTTTTTTAAATAAAGGAAGTTCGGCCTTAGCCTAATCTCCCGGACTGTAATTATAATAAAGAGAAAAAGTTACAATTGAATGGGGCTAGTGCCCATGGGACCCCCCAAATCCCACAACGCAGGGGAGGAGTATGGCAAGCTACAGGGCATTACAAATGAGGCGGATAACATTACCATCACCCTCATGTGGGACCCATTTGGGTTTCAACTTGTTGTTTTCGAGGAGATAAATACAGTGATGTCTAAACGGTGGCAATCTCTTGACTCGGGATATTCTTTTACCAAGGAGAAACAAGGATTTCTCGATCGACCATTCCTTAGGAGTTTGGCCAAAATTGACGGCACAGCGCTCTCTCCAAATCTTCCAGAGAGCCTCACCTCTGATGGCATTCCACAGCCTCGATGAGCATCCGATCGCCTCACCCAACATCACTTGTTGCCAGTTGATTTGACTCGTGAGTCTCAAAACCTGGGACACGTGATGCCAGATAACACGGGACTTGGGGCAGCCAAAGAACAGGTGAGCTAAATCTTCGATGCACCGATGGCAACGCTTGCACCATGGCGGCACACCACAGATTTTGTTAGCCCTTGCATTGGTCCAGATTCCTTTATGCAAGACCTGCCACATGAGAACGGATTTTTTGACCTCAATTAGGGGGTGCCAAAGAGACATGAATTTTAGCTCCCACCGAAGTTTGGTCCAAGCAAGGCACCATCTCTTGTTAAGGGTGTGGTGAACATCCAAATCCCCTTTGAAGTTCGGGATTCTGGAAAGCTTCTTACCATTGCTCCATTTGAGGCCCTCCGAGCAAGGAACCTTGTGACGCTTTTCATTTCCTTTTTTCTTCTTCAACTTAAATACCTCTGTTTCTATAGAAAAGATCCTGATGCAGCTCGGAGACACCTGCATCGTATTCGCCCTCTGCATTGATAGAGAAAGTGGGAGACATTTGTTTTCATTTTGGGTACGAACTGGAGTCTAGGATTCAGAAAATAGAGAAAAGCGGAGATATCTGGCCCCTGGGTCCTGAAGCTTTTGTGATCTGCAGTACAGTGTCCTTTCATGTCCATCATACAGTTATCAGAAGAAGAGATGGAGATGAAAGGTCTGATGGTGAGTGCCTGC
The DNA here is from genome assembly GCA_020310875.1 of Ceratopteris richardii. NCBI lineage: Eukaryota > Viridiplantae > Streptophyta > Polypodiopsida > Polypodiales > Pteridaceae > Ceratopteris > Ceratopteris richardii. Next base: position 45,023,938 of record CM035418.1, read on the forward strand.
AAAGTGATGGTGAGTGCCTGCAAAGTGAGAAGACGACGACTTACAAGTTAGGCCACAGCTGACAACTCTGCATAGGTTTATAAAAAGAACCTGCTAGCTGCGAGATCCGAAGAGAACTGCAGTTGTATCTCCGGGCAAGCCAAGCGTGCGATAGGCGATGGCGAGGGACGTATTATTATTTTTTTTTAATATAAAAGGAAGTTCGGCCGGAGGGACGTATTAATTGTATATTTGGATGCACGGGGTGTGTTAGTGAGATAAAGAGACGTGATGCAGATTGACATGTGAGTCATGACGGTTACTAGTTAGTGTTTTACGTGTATATGAGTGTTGCGTGTATATGTGTGTTACGTCAGAGAGAGAGAGGACTGACCACTGACCAGTTAGCGAGCTGAGAAGTCTTCAAGTTCCAACTCAAGTCCGTCGCATATGCTCAGCGAGTGTCTCTATGTGAGCTACGGTGAGCAGAGATAAAACAGTGTGTTATATGTTTAGATCCACTGGATTTGTAAGGAAGAGAAAGAGACTTGATGCAGATTGACATGCAGTGATATGTTTGCATAGAATAAGTCGCTCACACAAAGAAGAGCTGTGAGCGTGTGTCTTATGTGTGTGCATGAGAGAGAGATAAAATCGAATGTGTCTATGTGAGCTGAACATAACAAGGATTTTAGACAGTGGAAACACCTCTGGAAACAACAAAGTGGCTAGTGGATCAGATTCGAGGACATAGACTCTGAAATAAGAGTGAACATCGCTTGGGAAACGTTCAAAAACTCGACTCTCCATTGGGCAGGATCCACCATGCCACGAGGGTCTTATGTGGCACAATGGCAATTGCCTCTCCAAAATTTCTAGGATCAAAGTGAACACGGCCTATCATATCACGCTTACAAGAAGTGGTCCCTGACTTGGACAAGGCTATGTTGCGATTTGAAGTTCATGTCTATCTGGCATCCCCTCATCGAGATCAAAAAATCAGTTCTCATATGGTAAATTCTCCACCGTGGTATCTGGACTAACCATGGAAAGGCTAACAAAATTTGTGGGGCTCAGCCATGGTGCAAGCGATGCCACTGCAGCATCAAGGATCTGGGTCACATCTTCTTTGCTTGCCCTAGGTCTCGCCTACTCTGGCGGACGCTTGGGAATATTTTGAGACTGTAGGCACAAATCACTTGGAAACAAGCGCTCCTTGGCGAAACGTTTGGCTTCTTAGCGGCTCTATGGAACGCTATAAGAGGGAAACCCTCTGGAAGATTTGGAGGGAGTGGTGTGCTAGCAATTTTGGACATCCCCCTAAAGAGTGGTTGATTGAGAAGTCTTTATTCCTCCTCAGCAAAAGATTCTTTAGCTGTAAGAGGTCCCGAACTTTTAGGCATCATAAAGTGTTTCTCATGGAGAACAACAAGCTTAAATCCAAGTGGGTCCCCCATGAAGGGGACGGAAGGGTCATTAACGTCCTTTGTAACTCTCTCTAAACTTGCATGTTCTACCCTGCTTTGTGAGGTCCAGGTGCCAAGGCACTAGTCCCATTCACTTGTAACTTGTTTTTTTTTTTTATTTAATTAAAGTCCGGGAGAGTAGGCCAAGGACGGTCTTCCTTTTGTTTAAAAAATTAAAAAATAATAATAAAAAACAATGTACAATGTAGAAGATGCGAAAAGATTGATGTACGACAGTGATTATAAATGTTCATAAGAGACTGGAAACACGAGCCTAAGCAAGTAAATTCATCCAGAAAGCAAGTAAAATCATCCAAGAAAGCAATGCATATTGAAATACGAAAGGACCTTTAAAGAAAAACATACCAATGGTCAGTAAACTGATCATTATTAAAGTAAACTGATCATTATTAAAGTAATAAAGTGATCATTAGTAAATTCAAGAGACTGAAGTCGAAGGAACTTGGAGGGCATTAGTAAACTAATCATTGGATGTGTGCGACAGAGAGCATATCAGATGTGCAATTAAACCCTTCGACCTTGCTTTTTTTTTTTTGAGAGTACAATGAATTGGAAATATAACCTCTTAAGGTAGAGGCACCTTCATGATAGACTCATGGACATGTCCAGCCAGGATTTGAACTCAGGACATCCTCCTACAGCTTCAAGGCGTCAGCCACTAGGCTACGCGGGCTGGACAATAGTTCGACCTTGTTATTTGAGTCCGCAAGAGTTTGTGTAAGTAGACAATAGTACATAAATTATTTGGGTCCCTCACTTGAACATAATGACTAGAAGGAAATGCGTGATCATATCAGGAACCTCGAACTTAAAATTAAGTTTTATATAAGAGAATTCGTACTTTGTTGTTAAAATGTGAGTGTCTGTGTGTGAGAGAGATAGAGCGAGAAGGAATGAGAAAAGACTGTGATCTACCGTGTATATTAAAAAAGGCAAAGTAATGGTTGAGTTGAAAGAGACTCTGATTATGTATGCACTCGGGGGAAGGGGGCTTTCATTTCCAATGCCTTATCTTGGGCTTGGGTTCAACAGGTGACACTAAGGTCAATATTACTCTATGTTTATGTGTTTCTATGTGCATGTGTGAGAGAGAGAGAGAGAGAGATAGAGAGGTAGTGTTAGTAGTTGAGGATGGAGGGTAAGACAGAGAGTGATTGTTGGCATGAGGGTCGGATTTAACAATAGTAGCATGTGAGAAAACAAGGGGTATTTTTGGGTAATCCTTGTTTCTTGTTCTTGCAAGGCCTCAAATCGATAAATGAATAAGAAGCTTAAACTAGAGACTAGGAAGGAAGGCCTTTTGCTGGATGAACAAGAAGAGCAAGGAGAGAGAGAGAGAGAGAGAGAGAGAGAGAGAGAGAGAGAGAGAGAGAGAGAGAGAAGAGAACAGATGTGCATACATGCACAGGAGCTTTGAAAGCCACAAAGGATTAAAACAAGATCCTAGAGCTTGGAATTTTAGATTGGTAACCTATCTAAAAGATGAAAGTTTTAGGTCAAGTAATGTAGACCCTTCTTTGGTCATAAAAAATGATCACAATAAAGTTAGATATTGATATGTATATGTAGATGACATAATTCTGACAGGAGATGACTTGAATGGTATACAAAGGATCAAAAGGCATATGCAAGAGGAGTTCAAAATCAAAGATCTAGGAGAGATCAGATTTTTCTTAGGTATGCATGTGATATACATTGATCAAGGGATGTATTTGACATACATTTAATATCAACTCCTAAAGTTCAAGATCAAGAATGATAAACCTTTAGGTACACCTTTCGATATGAATCATAAACTTAATGTTTATGAAGGTGAGAATATTATTGAAGACATTAACGAGTATCAAAGCTTGGTAGGTGGTTTGATCTATGGTACTCATACAAGGGCAGATATCTCATATAGTATAGAAGTGCTACGCCAATTCATGCACTTTCCAAGAACACCACCTATGGATGTAGCTAAGAGATGACCAAAATACCTCAAGGGTGCAATTAATGAAGGTATATTCTATCCTTATTAATTAGATTTGGATCTCAAACTATACTCATATGTAGATTGGCTAGGATGCACAGATGATAGGAGAAGTACTTTAGGATTCTTAGCATTTGCAGGTTCAAAGCTTGTGTCATGGAGATCCAATAAGTAACTATAATAAAGTAAGTCTATGATCTAAGGGTCCAGCCGATTCAGACATATCTTAAAGTCACACACCGTTTGGTCACCCATGCCTATGACCAAGGATCTCAAGTCTCGACTTACTAGAAGGTCAGTTACTCTCGTAACCAAGTGATCCACTTATCCTAGTGGTTAAGACTCAAGGATGTGAAGGAGGAGGCCTTGGGTTCAAACCCCATGGGTTACATGGGGAGAGTGTTTTGCCCAAAGAGCTCTAGAGCCTTCTAAAAGCATCCACTTGAGTTAACTCTCATTAACTTGGACACTTGGCGCACATGTAGTTACATGGCTCACACATGGATGGTTAGTATCCACCTGCCCAAGAAGGGAGTCCCTTAGAGAGAGCTACATATAGAGGCATTTGGTTAGGAGGAGAGTCATCTCTCTAGCATGTGGTGGTCATAATTGTAGTTCTCTTGCATTGGTATCAAAGCCTTTTCAAACATTGAAAGATGATAAGTTCAAGATGGACTTATTTATTTGAGTTTGCTTTAAGTTATAGCATAAATGATTTCTTAGAGTCTAGTATAATCTAGAATAGAGAAGTTAGGAATTGCTCAACAGAGTGATAATTCCCAAGAACTTTCAGCTAAATTCTTTGAGAAAAGTGTCCTAAGTTGGACAATTTTCATTTTTGAATTTGAATTGGTCAAGTTATAATATGTCTGACTCAAAGAAAATGGTAAACTTTCTCTTATAGCTTACATTGGATTTTTAAAACTCATTAGGACAAAGTAGTCCTCTAGTCGGGTGAAAAAAATCAAGTAACTATTGGATAAGAGTAAACCATTAAACAAACATCCAAGTTAGATGTTTGGGACAACCAGACTTCAAGTTCTTCAAAATAAATTCAAGTGAATGAAGAGTTCTCAAAGTCTTGTAAGAGATAAGAATCCCACCTTCGTTACTAAGCCCATGCACCAGTCATGCCCAAAAATGGACTAGTAATTTGAATCCACCCAGTTCACATGTTTGTGCCCAGATTGCACATCAGGAAACTATGAATTGGCTAGGGATGTTTTTAGATCCACCCTTATTATTCTTTCACTAGTTTGTACTTTGTGCAGTTCATCAAAATGCAAAGCGAGATAGTGTTTTGAATCATTTGGGCAGGGATGCCACCACAGAGATGAGACATGTTCTTCTAGTTCTAGAACATGACCATGTTCTTCTAGTTTTAGAACATGAGGCTCGGGGGTTGCCTACAGTAGATTTATAGCTGTATTTTCGAGGAAAAAAATATTTTCCAAGGGGGAAGAATGTAATAGAGTAAGTCTATGATCTAAGGGTCCGGCCGGTTCAGACAGATCTTAAATCGGACACCGTTTGGTCACCCGTGCGTATGACCAAAGATCTCGAATCTAGACTTACTAGAAGATCATTTACTCTTGTAACCAAGTGATCCACTTAGCCTAGTGGTTAAGACTCAAGGATGTGAAGGAGGAGTACTTGGGTTCAAACCCCATGGGATACATGGGGAGAGTGTTTTGCCCAAAGAGCTCTAGAGCATTCTAGAAGCATCTGCTTGAGTTAACTCTGCTTAACTTGGACACTTGGCGCACGTGTAGTTACATGGCTGACACATGGATGGTTAGTATCCACCTACCCAAGAAGGTAGTCCCTTGGAGAGAGCTATATATAGAGGCATTTGGTTGGGAGGAGAGTCATCTCTCTAGCATGTGGTGGTCGTAATTGTAGTTCTCTTGAAGTAACCAACATTTGCAGTATCCTTAATTGAGGCAGAGTATAGAGGTTTGACCATAGCAATGCAAGAAGCAATATGATTAACAAAATTGTATACAGATTTGGGACTTGTAAGTTCCAAAAGTCACATATTGGGAGATAATATAAGCTGTATGCACTTAGCAACAAACCCTATCTTCCATGCAAGAACCAAGCACATAGAGTTTCATTATCATTTCATCAGAGAGAAGCTCATGGAAAAAGAGATTGACATTTCTTTTGTTCCAATTCAAAAACAGGTAGTAGATATGATGACAAACGCACTGGATGGAATCAAAGTTTGAAGGTTTAAATCAATAACTTACATTCAAGTTATCTGAGAATGAAGACTCAAGCATGCTTTAGCTTGAGGGGGAAGCGCTTAGATCATTGAGTGTGCATCATGCTTGAGGAGGATTTTCTCTATTCGAAAATCCATTATTTTGAATGTGTCATAGTCAAAGATATCCCTTGAAGAACCTTCATCAATGCTCATTTATGGTATTTCATAAGGATCCCTTCTGGATATCTTGTTCATCTATAAGTTTAGAGATTTATTCTTGTAAAATAATAAAATGAAAAAATCAAGAATCCACGAGTTTGGAGGTTTGGTAAGATTGGTGATCAATTAGTTGCCAAACCAAAATCTAAACGAAGACTTCTACTTTTCTTATATTATAGGAAGATGATTGATTCATTATAACTAAAAAGCCCCACGAGCTGATTCGAATTCATATCAATGTAAATGAAATCGTGGAATTCACATAGAGTCTATATAAAGGCTCACAATCTTTTTTACTATAAGTTAGATCAATACACATACACATTTTGATCTTAAACTTTGATGTTCTTCACTCTCTCCATCATCTTCTCCAAATATAGTCAACTTGTAGATGCCGGTTCTCTCTCTAAAGTGATCCAAACTTAATCTATCCTTGATCAAAGGTTGTACTTGAGAAGTGGTGCATAAAGTCTCAAACATTCATGTACATCTAGGCTTAGTAGTTTTCTTTACTTTTTTCATATGTTTCCACAAACGCCTTGTGACATAGCCATCATTCTTCATGATTTTCTCTCATAACTTTGACTTGACTTTTCTTACCTAAAACTCGTTGTAGATTCTCAACCTTTCCTTTAGCTTGCTGCCAAGTAAATCCATGCTTCTAGAAAATGTTATAAGTATTTTCTGTAATACGCTTGCATCTATTTGTGGACTAGCCTAAGCAAGGTCCGAAAGTACTTAGATAATTTCCAATATCTTTCCATTCTCGGTTATATTCCTCATCTCAAAATTAACCATAAACATATACTTGTGGATCAAAGTGCGTCATGTTTATTTATCCTTTTGTTCCATCATCTTAGTCATCAAATTTTTCTCATAAGAGCATATCAGGGACATTATTTTATTTATCAGCTATATATACGTAATCATGATTTTTAAACTTGACATATGATATCCACCGAAGGATACCAGTACTGAGAGATGGATAATTTTCAATCATACCAATTATGAAAAAACAATTAATTTACACAATTGTATTAGCTCCAATAAAGTACTCTTTATCTCATTTCAATGTAGTTAGTAATCCCCATAGATCTATTTTTGTCTTAGGATAGATCCTCTAGGTTCCATCTAAGATCTTTTCACCAAAAGGAACCACATATCATTGCCCCTCATCATCATCTTGGCCAATGCTCTAACCTATCCCAATATGCAAACGTGCATGAATTTTTGCATAAATATATTCTCCCCTTTGCAATGGAATCCTTTCCACATTGAGCATGATGAGTACAATTCTACTTCCATTCATAGCTCAAACTGTATTGATTTTGATTGTATGAGTGAGGATACACATCTCAAGCCATGTCATGATTTTGCAAGAGGAGGTGAACGAATAAGAAAAAATGAGTTTAGCCTCTTCAATAAGAACATTCTTTCTATGTCAAAAAAGTGTTCAACAAGGAGGAATTTCGAGGCGCATTCAAGAATGAAATCCTAGTTACTCTAGATGCACGTATCAATGAGAAAGTGGAAGAGAAACTTTGCAACAAGGATGGGTATGAACCTTTTATGAATGATATCTTCATTTCAAAGGACCCATTCTTAGATTAAGTCATCGATGAGTTGCATTATCCATACAAGGACTATGAATCTACATAAATGAACCCATGATCATTGGGACAAATCATCGTGCCTCGCTTTAGAAAGAACTTTATAATTGAGATTTAGGATACCCATGCACATGATCAAAATTCTAGCACAAAAAAATACTTACTAGAAAATAAAAATAAGAGACTGTGTATAAATACAAGTTGAAGAAGAGGAAAATGAAAACTAGTAAGCACGATGATGTCAACAATAGCAAAAAAGGAAATCATGGATTTGAAGTGTCTAAAAATCTCAAGAAATACAAAGTGGAGCATAGAAAGATAGTTTACCAAAATCCTAAGTGAAAAGCCACCTCACCTATAGCTTGAAACAATAAAGAGTAAAGCAAGGTAGTGGTAGTGGTAATAGAAAATGGCATAGAGCTTTGCACCTACATAACAAATGATGTCTCCACTGAAGAGGAATGAGACTTAATGAACTTGCTATGTGAATACTAAGATGACTTTACATGTAGTAACAAGGATTAGAAAGGTGTGGTTGAGGCTCTCAAATCATTTGTATAGATCCAAGTTGGGTACTCTTTGTTCGATATGAAAGTGCATTAAAGATGCAAGTAAATCCATTCAATTTTCTTGTTTGATTTGAATTTTATGAGTGTTCAAAGTAAGGGTATTGAGCGTTGTTCCCAAGTGGTGGAAATAAAGTTATAGAAGGGTGATTTGCAGAGGCCCTCAAATTTGATGTAGTGATCCAAATTGAAAGCACTTTGTTGGATCTTAAAGAGCACTTGTTATGCTTCTATTGCCAAGTTGAAACATGCAATTATCATAGTTTGGATTTTATGATTGTTTAAAGTCAGGGGTATTTGACAAAACTAGAATGTGGTGAAATTAAAGTAAGCAACTTGAGAAACTAATTTCTCTTCATTTACAAAAGGAAACGGAATGCTTTCACTTGTTCTAGGTTTGTTGGAGTATGTAGATGATTTTTCATTGATGAATGGTAACTGTGTGCTTTTGTGATGTATACGAATGCATGCTAAACATGACCCTCTATGAAGTTTTGATATGCAAGTTGTTTGAGGAGTATGATGCATGAAATGTGTGGATTTGAGAATGTATGGTAATGTGGTTAAGTAAAAGAGTGCTTGGAAATTAAAATTCAATATTCAAAGATCCTTGTGAGTTTGTGAGATTATTTACGCTTCCACATTGACACCCTCTTTTGTTCCATCAGTGGTGTTAGAGCTTATTTGCTCGAACTTAAAGACCTAGACCTAAAACATTTATATGTTGTATGCATGTGTATGTATATGATTACATATATGCTAATATTAGACCTAAAAATCAAATTTTTATGTATTTAATTATATATATTTAATTAAAAACTCTAAAATCTTATATATATATATATATATATATATATATATATATATATATATATATATATATATATATATATATATATATATATATATATATATATATATATATATATATATATATATACACACTTAAAACACTAGATTTTTTCTTAATTATTTTTCTTATATATATTTATTTTAATTAAAAACCCTAAAACCCTATCTTTTATATATTTGATTATATATATGCAAAAAAACCTAAAAATCCTAGAGAAATATTTTTTATATATTTAACTATATATATTTATTTTTATCGTATGTATGTAAAAAACTTAAAATCCTAATCCTAAAGACCTAGAACCAAAATATGTATATATATATATGTGTATGTATGTGTATATACATGTGTATGTGTAAATGTATTATGTGTTTATATGTATATATGTATGTATGCATGTATAAAAAGCCAAAAACCCTAATCCTTTTTTTTTTTTATATTTGATTATATATTGTATTTTTTTCCTAATTTTTATATATATATGATTATATATGTTAATATTTAACCTAAAATTCTTTTTTGTATATTTAATTATATGTATTTAATTTAATAAAAAACTCTAAAATCCTATTTTTATATATTTAATTGTATATATTTAAAACAATAGATTTTTTATATTTATTTATCTATACTAAAATCATAAACTTTTTCTTATATATATTTAACTTAATTAAAAACTCCTAAAACTCTATTTTTTATATATTTGGTCATATATATGTAAAAAACCTAAAAGCCCAATCCTAAAGACCTAGACCTAAAACATGTATATGTGTGTGTGCATGTGTATATCCATGTGTATGTGTATATGCATTATATGTGTATATGTGTATATATATGTATGCATGTGTAAAAATCCTTAAACCCAAATCATAATGACCCATACCTAAAACATGTATATGTGTGTATGCATGTGTATATACATGTATATGTGTATGTGTATATGTATTATGTGTGTATATGTATATATATGTATATGTATGTATGCATGTGTAAAGAGCTTAAAACCCTAATCCTATGTGTATATGTGTATATATGTATATATGTGTATGCATGTGTAAATGACCATGTAGCAGAGTTTAGGCAAGTTTTGAGAGCTGAGCAAGTTGAAGACTTGTTCACTCAATACAATGCTTTTGGCCTAACTCTCAAAAACACCGCATTGACTTGGTTTCAACCACTTCACCAAAGCGAGTTCAGAAATATAGACCAACTTCTTGAAGCGTTCATCATTGAGTTTTCCAAGAGTGGTATTAGGCATAACACATCCTCCCTGATATACAGCTTCAAGAAAACACCTCAAGAGACAGTGAGGCTCGCAAGAAGAAGGTTTAGGCAATACCTAGAGAGATGCCTTGCTCCAGAGCTACCCACTCTAGCCAAACAAGTGGCCTTATTTCTAGAGGGATTGTTAAGTACCAAATTGAGATCATATGTGTACTTGAAGGACCCTAGATCAATAGAAGAATGTGTATGCATGTGCATAGACATTGAGGATAATCTAGGGGAGGAATTAGAGCTCTTAAAGATCTATAAAGATTCAGATAGTTCTACTAGTCTCACTTCCTCTCAATCCACATCAATTGAGGATCTATCGATTGAGAATCTAGCAGAAAAGGTTTCAAGCATACTCCTAGATTTGCCCAAGAAAACGATGCTACACATGTGGAGGAGACCATATGGCCAATGTGTGCCCTATCATGGCTCAACCCTAGATTAATCCTAACAGCCAATAGTGCACCATAGAAAGGAGATACACTAATCACAGTACACAAGACTACCCATATAACAAACAAGCTATTAGACAAAATTATCCTCAGACTTACCCACAGCAAGGAAAATACCAGAATCAGTACCCACAATAGCAGTATGGTAGGCCCCAAAAATCCTATCAATCACCCTACCAAGTGCAGCAAAGACCTCAACCAGTCCTAGTGCAACAACCCCCTCCTCCAGCCAATGTGATTCTAGTGAAGTATGCAACTGCAGAAGAAAATCCAAATAGAGCTTTAGTGCCATTGGCACCATTGCTTTTAGAAAGTGATCCAAGTGATCATAGTTTTGACTCTACCCATATTGATAGCCCATAGCATAATGAGTCACACTATTATGAAGAACCGAGTGAATCTAGTTGGGAGTTAGAATATGCAAATGTCATGTATGCAAACCCCAACTCTAGACCTCAGCCTAGGCAGATAAGACCCCCATTTCCTAGAGGGCCATGCTTCTGATGTGAGGGAGATCACCTCATTTGTGATTGCCCTCTACCGACACCTACACAAACCCAATCTGTGACGATTCAATGCTTGCATTCCATAGGATCAGGATCCTCATGGATGCATGAAGACACCCACTTATGGATGTGCAAAGTAGCCATAGAAGAAGAGAAAAGAGAAAAAGAAAGAGAGGTAGGTGCGAAGGAAACTCATTGATCAATTCAAGACCAAGCCTATGCACTTGTAGTATTTCCTGATGAAGAATTTGAACCTCATGGTTGGGCGGAGATTTTAGCAACAATGGATGTAGCCATCAATGAAGAACAATGGACACTCCATTGTGATGAGGATGGCTATGACATTTCAACCTTCAGAGTAGAGCCAATCATGTGTGAATCGGTTATTGAAGAATGTGAACCTAGCACTGATGCATTTGAGGATGCAAGTGACTCCGATCTAGAGTCAATTATAATGGACCCTCCTTTTGCATCAGATGAGGAATATTTCTATGAAGTCATTAGGAGAAAAAATGAACCCTGAATGGGCCTTTTAGATTAAGGAGTGATTAGTGATGGACCAATCAGAAAGAGGGTGGTGGCCACAGTCTATGCCCTATAAAATACTAGACTGAAGGGGGAAGAGGGGACATATTTCTCCCTTATTTAATGAGCTGCCTCTAGAGAGAGAAGGAATCTCGTAACTCAGTTGGGCCCAAAAATTCAAAATTTTGAAAAAGTTAAAAAACTCATCATAACACCTGAAAATGGACCCCCAATTACTTTTTAAGATCAAAAGTACTCTTTTTGACCCCAAATTCAAAATCCGTGCATGTTTTGAGCTAAAAAAAATGGGTTTTTTCAAAAATACTCAAAAAAGAGTTATTTCTCTCGTAAACCTCACATTTTCATACCCAGGTCCCAAAAAGTCATCTTTTCCCACTACTTTCACTCTGTAGCACACCATTGAAGCTCCTGTTTCTACACTCCAATCTACCTGCATCTCCTATCTCGAATTAATGTTGTAGCTTGAAGACCTTTAGCTTCAATGGCAACAGTTAAAGCTTCTAGGCGACCGAAAGATGAAATCCTCACATCTACTTTGGTGGAAGAGCAACCACTTCATAGTCTTATAGGTACTTTCTAGGCATTGCATGCAGATGTTGGTGCACTAGTCTTTCCAGAAATATCTCCTGCTCAACTTTACCATGATAGAGTTTTCTTTTACACACATAGATATGTTCTACCCTCTACAATGAATGGTTTTGGAAGGTTAGAGAGAATTGAAGTACATTCTCTTCTTAGCTTGGAGTGGCCAAAACCTGATATATGGTCCGTATCATCTTTGAAGCAGAAGATGGTAATGGATATACATAACTCTTTGAAATTCACAAAAGTGTCTAGGTCTGTAGGCTTGCACTAGTCTTTTCCCATTCATTGTTTTGTATATTTATTCCAAGGATTCTCATTCCAAGAGACTTCCACCATGTTCATGTATAAAGATATCACATATGAGCAAGTCGAAAGTCTTCTTGGTGAAGATTGGGGTTTGATAGAATGAATTGCAAAAGGTGATAAATATCTTTATAAAATAGGTGGAACAGGTATAGGATTTGGATATTTGAAACAACGTACTTCATTATACATCAGATTCTACTATGATCGTTGGATTTGCAAACTTGGCAAATGGGTACCATTTCAAATTTCAGAGGGATCTTTACATTCATTTGAAATAAAGCTTAGATTGCCCAATAATGAAACACAAACTATTTTAGTGAATAATCATTAGACCTTGGCTAATCTGAGAGAACACTTGATGATTATGGGGTTTGAAGGACTAACTCAATCCAAATTCAAAATTCAAGGACATAAGGTGAGAAATGTTTCGTGCTTTTGTTAAAGTAATCTTTTCATTATTGTTTATTTTACTTTAATGACTTCAATTTCTTGCAAATTGATTACAGGTGGGCAGAAGAATGGAATACAAAATGAAAGTCCCTATAGATTGGAGCAAAGATGGAACATAACTCTCATTGTCATAGTTCTTTTGCAACCTGATAATGTCACTTCTTGGGCCCTAGTCATTGTATCTCATGGTTTTTGCACTTTCAAGAACCTTGTAAAAAGTAGGATAATTGATTCATGTTAGATATTGTATATACCTTCTTCTCTGATCCCTTCTCTCCTACTAAGATATCTAAAATTCCTCTTGATCTAGAATTGGTCTAGAAATACTTTACATCATGGATGAGCATTGCAAATTTTGTGACGTGTTCTTGCATTTGCAAGCACTTCAAGTTGTACAATCATTGATACCAATAATTTGTAAATTTTGTAAGATTTGATATTTGTAATGAAAACATGTCTACTCTCACATTTTTGGAGTCTACAGCTGTGCATTTATAATTTCTCTTGCTGATTATTCAATTTTCACTTTTATATAGAGTATGTTCAAGTTCACAATAATTGACATTTTATTGGTTAATTTTCTCAATAGATGATCATTTATGACGTTTGAAATTACAAGGATATAACTAAAAAAGGCCATTCATGTTAGATATACTCAATACTTACTCCTCAAGTACCACAAATGATCCATGGTGCTCTAAGTTATAAGGCCCCCATTATGAGGAGAAACCACTTTGAGAGTACAAACATCCATGGAACCTTAAATTCTAAGCTAGATGAGTTTTATATGTGAAAATTTATGGTAATAAATGGTCTTTGTGATTGATGCCATGAGGTAAGTGGGGCATAAAAGTTTTTCCAATTCGAATGCCATTCAAGCTGAAAATAAAGGCCCTTTGGTGCCATGGAATTTCCCCATAGAACCTTAATGGGAGGAGTTCAAAGGGGGCTTTCTGCCTTATGTGGGGTATAGAGGCACAACAAGAATGCTAGACATGAGGATATTATCCTAAATTATATTTTGCAAACTATTTTATCTCATGTGACTATGTTTGTTTATACAGGCTCCCATTGTAGAAGTTGTATATGCATGGATCACTGTAGAGCAAGTGACTTTTTAGAAATAAGTTCCACGGCTCTAAAAATCTAAATAATAAAGTTTCATATCCACTAAAAATAACCTTGCATGGACTCAAAAGTATAAAAAAAGAGGAGCCATAGAAACATGGGATATGTCTTTGCAAAAGTTTTGTAGAGGCCTATTGTGTGTTTCTATGGATGAGCTTTTTTTGTGCTTTTGAGGCCATGCAAGTTTATTTCTAGTGGATATGAAACTTTATTATTACAAATTGAAGGTCCATGAAACTCATTATATGCTCAACTCAATTTACCAATGGAAAAATGAGTTTATAACCATAAATGATTTGCTCTACACACATAGCATGTTAACTTGAGTGCATATGATTGTGAAACTATGATATAGATCAATGTGGAGTTGAGCATGTGTAAGAAAGGTTATGAAAAAATATATTACCAATGAGATAATTTCACATTACAAAACATCTCTTCAAGAAGAATGATCACATAGTCATATATGCTCCTATCTAGTTCTTGGGTTGCATAATTTCCCTAAAATTTGCAAGTAATACTTATTTCCACCATTTGATGACCTTGCATGACCTCAAAGCACCAGAAAAGGGTCTATATCTCATGAATCATTTAGACTTTGGAGAAATGGATGCTACCACCACGTCTGGAATATGCAAAAACCCTAAGATTGACTGTTTATTTGTCTAATTCTGACATCTAGAGCCTTGGTAACCTCAAAAAGCACCAGAAAAGGGGCAGCCACAGAAATGCAGGATAGGCCTCTGCAAACGCAGGATAAGCCTTTGCAGAGGCCTATCCTGCGTTTCTGTGGCTGCCCCTTTTCTGGTGCTTTTTGAGGTTACCAAGGCTCTAGATGTCAGAATTAGACAAATAAACAGTCAATCTTAGGGTTTTTGCATGTTCCGGATGTGATGGTAGCATCCACTTCTCCAAAATCTAAAACATTCATGAGATATAAACATTTTCATAGAATTTATGGTTTTACATTGGTTTCCTTTGTGTTTATGACATCACCTCCCTCTCAAAGCAATAATTTCCACGGGAAGTAGCTATGTAACTGTGAGATTTTTTGGAAATTGAATCTTCATAGTTATTGGTCTTTTTAGAGTTCTTTATATGTTGTATTGGAACACGATGATGATGGATATCCATGATGGTACTAGAAAGGGTTTGTAGTATATCTAGCTAAAGAATCAAGGGCATGATTCTCATGATGGATAGTACTCCTTTTCTGACTTAGATGATGATCTTTTGATGTGGGATGGTGATCGTGGAAGTCTTACAACCAGCTTGTATCTTCTTCCTAGGACATTTGAATATGATGTGGTTAGTGACAATACAACTCCTTTCTTTCAAATTTTAGGTTCATGGACCTTATTATATGCATAACCTAGTTGAACAATGCAAATACTAGTTTTGATTCTAAGGGATTTCTTTTGCACACATACCATCTTTACGCAAGTGGATACACTTATGAAAATATGATATAGATCAATGTGGACTTGAGCATGTGTAAGAAAGATGATGAAAAGTAGATTATCATAATGGAAATGTGATTTTACAAAATGTATCTCTTCAACAAGAATGATTACATAATCATGTATGGTCCCATCTAGTTTCTTTGGTTGTATGGTCATCATCTTCACATGAGCTACACACAAGTCAATATCTTTCAAAATAGAAGTAAGGACTGCATCTCTTTCCTCTTGGATGGCTTGAAGTGCTATTGATTGTATCCAAAGTCTAGTGCATTAACTAAGAATCACTAAGGATGGATAACATTTGCTCACTTTTTTGTTGCTTTTGCAATAGGAGAAACTTTAGGTTGTGCTACATATGATCTATGATGTGGTTGGTAGTTCTTATTCATTTTACATCTATGCCTTGATTGACATTGTGACACAATTTATGGCATATGTTTCTTTTCTCATATGTGGGTAGTGTTGTTTGACCTTATAGTAGTGACTTTATAGCCTCTACTTGATATGATGTTGGAATATGCATATGTTTCATGATGATTCCTTGAAGCTCTCCTTTTTCGATGACTTGGAATGGTTACTTCATGCATGTTTCATCAGCCATGTTCCATTTGGAGGTAGATTGAGTTCAAATGGTTCATACCAATGATTAGTGGATCTATTATTCCCCTTTGTGCATGTCCTTAGAATCTTTTTATGAATGGTCACATCTGTGGCAGTTGATCTTCATCATGCTCACAAGAATGCTTCTATGGATGAGGGTATGAACTATTTTGATATCCTTAATCAACTTCACTCTGTCATATTGAGCCACTCTATGATTGTATGGTGACCTTTGTTGCATGTAGACCACTTCATCCTCTGTGATGGAGCTTCATCCAAGGTGGTCATTATGTACCTTGAGCATGGATAGGATATACCACAAAAACTTGTTAGTATAAAATAATCAATGATGCCTCTTATGTAACTTGAGTTCCAAGTTGAACCCTAAAACACTTTTTGTGCATGACATTGATCATGATGCAAAGGACTTGCTGATAATCTCCAATTTTCACTTGCAATGTTGTGTTTTAATTTCATGAAAACATTTCTAATAGTCAAACTCTTGCAAAAGTTGTTCGAAGAAAAGCAAGTGATTATTATTCCAACTAGTCAACATGCATAGAACCACTAATATGACATGTACTTTTTAAGAAATTACTATTAGATCTATAGTGGGACTTTTACATCACTACTGTACTAGAATCTTGACTGATAAAAATTGATACATCAAAATTCTCCATATGACAATACAACATGTAATATTTCAATGAATAAAATGAGCACAATTTAAAGAAACAAACAACATCTGAATGTAGAATGTACCTTACGTTTCACTATTCCAAGTCATTGATGATTAGTATCTTTAATATGAATTTGAGCCTATCACCACAACATGTAGAAAAAAGATAAACATATATAAAATCAAATTCAAAAGGGATATGAAAAGAAAATTAGTAGAGGTAGATTTTATTCTAGAAGAAGAACATTGATTTTTGAAGCTATATAGATTAAAAATTTATTTATTTATTGTTTTGTACAAACAGAAGCATATGTATATGAGTTCTTCATAAACTAAGGATATGATTTCTTCATTGACTCCTTAGTCATGGTTGCATGCTAAACATACCTAGGCATATTTTCTTTTATGTGTAAGTACTATGTGGCAATATCAATCATGTCCTCTTTATAATTCATGTTCCTAATGAATAACTTCTATAATCATGGAGAAATGCTTCCACACACATTTTCCTATCAATACTGTGTAATATTGGTGTCATTCTTTTGAAAAGAAGGAGAAGTAAGAGAAACTATTAACAATTTAAAGTGCTTCTTTGGTGTTGATGAAGCACTTATTTCTTAGATGAATTACCTATGCAGAGGAAATATTGGTTTAATTCTTTTGCAAAAATGAGAATCAAGAAAAATATATACCTCGTTAGAAGAATATGGTGTCTGTGTCCTCCCACTCCACATGAAAGAGCTTCCAATGATGGTATTGTGTGCTTTTCCTCCTAAAAAATAGTAGATGAATATTGGAAAGTAAAATGAATAGTACATCTTTGATCACAAAGAAAGAATGAACCACCTACTTGGACATGAATATTTTCATCTCATGGGAGAAAAATTGCTTTGTGAGTGATTCTATTATTGTTACATCTTCTCCTTGGAGGAAATTGTTCGAGTACCCCATGGCTGCTAGAATTCAAGAGGTAAGAGAGAGAAAGATAGACGAGAATCAAAATAACATGTATAATGGACTAAGAAGTATCTGTACATAGACAAAGTTACTTTTTTGATATGTGTATGGGTTAGGGTGAGGTTTTCCATTCTATGTGAGTGAAAATGATAAAAATTTGAAAAACTCATTTTTTGAGGTAGGGAAAGTTACGAGTTTGATGATGTGGCACTTTACTTTTAGAGCTGTTTGAAAAAAGAACTATTTTGAGTGATTTTATTAAAAAATCCATAAAAAAAAGTAACTTCTGACATGTATATTAAGAAATGGGCCCTTTTTAGTAAGCAATAACTAACTGTGTGACTTTTCAAAAAAAAGTCATTTTTTTATTCACAAAGATGGACGGATTTGATGATGTGTAAAGTGGAATCTCTCTCTCTTTCTTTTACAAAAGAGAGAGATGACCCTACTTGGGCCTAAAAAAAATCCTAGTCTTGCCTACTAAAAAGTGCTCTATTAAATGCACTTTGTTCCCTCAAGCAAGAACAAGATTAGACTTAATCCCTTAAAATTAGGAATCCTTACAAGGCCCATGCTGGGTTCATTTTTTCCCCTAATGTAGAAGGTCACTCTTATAGACACGAATAAATTATGAATGAGGTGAGATTAACCACACAAGTGACCACTAAGAATGAAGGAAAAAAGAGGAAGAAGAGAGAAGTCACACCAGAGGAAGAAGAATCTTTGTTTGAGGTCCCTAAAAATTTCAAGAAGTAGGACCATGGAGGAAGGTGAAGAGTGATGCACATACATAGGACATGACCCAAGTAAGGATGAGGAGCAAGAGTTGATAGCTTTAATACGAGAATATAGAGATGTGTTTGCATGGAGTTACAAGGACCTGAAAGGTGTAGACCCTGACATATGCTCACATACGATCCTCATGACCTGAGATGCCAGACCCTCTAAACAGAAGCCATACACATGCAATGACAACTATGCTGCCAAGATCAAAGAAGAGATAGATTGCTTGGTTGAAGCTGGATTTATCTATGAAATCGAGCACACTGAATGGGTATCCCCCATTGTAGCGGTGCCCAAAAAGAACGGCAAATTACATGTATGCATTATCTTGAAGAAGGTTAACGCAACCACTATCAGAGATAGTTATCCGCTTCCTATCACTGAGCATCTATTAGAAAGGGTAGTAGGCAAGGAAGTGTACAACTTCTTAGATGGGTTCTCTGGTTACAATCAAGTAGCCATTGCAGCAGAAGATCAGCATAAGACGGCTTTTGCCACAGAGTGGGGCATATTTGCTTTTTGAGTAATGCCATTTGGTCTAACCAATGTGCCCGCAACCTTCTAGAGATTGATGTGCCATGTGTTTAAAGAGTTCCTGAGGAAGAATCTGGAAGTCTATGTTGATGATCTCTGTGCTCACCAACATTAGACAAACACACATACCTGAACTCAGGAAAATCTTTGACAAATGTAGAGAATATCAAGTTTGCCTGAACCCAGAAAAGTGCGTTTTCATGGTCAGGCAAGGCAAGATTCTAGGACACATAGTGTCGAAGAATGGCATATCCACTGACGAAGAGAAACTAAGAGCTATCACATAACTGCCTAGGCCAAAGAATATCAAGGAGGTACAAGCTTTCATGGGGCATTGTGGTTATTACCGACGTTTTATACAAATGTATGCCATCATTGCAACGCCTCTATACAGACTTTTGACCAGTTTTGAGTGGACTGATGAATGTGAGAACTCCTTCAATGAGCTTAGACGACGATTATGTTCAGCACCAATCTTGACTACACTAGATTGGAACAAGCCATTCCATGTCCATTTGCATACATCCAATTATGCTATTGGGTGTGTACTTGCACAACCTACGGGCGAAGGTAATATGGATCTTCCAATTGCCTATGCTAGTAGATAGTTAAATGCAGCTGAACGAAATTATACCACTACTGAGAGAGAAGGATTAGGCATGGTATATGCGGTTAAAGAATTTAGACACTATTTGCTTGCAAATAAGTCTAAATTTTTTACTGATCATGAAGCTCTACTTTACTTGGTAAACAAGCCATGCAATACAGGTAGATTAGTAAGATGGTTCCTCTTACTAATGGAATATGACTTCGAGGTAGTGGTGAGGAAAGGCAAGACTCACTTGAGAGCAGATCATCTCTCGAGGCTCACATCAGGAGAGGCCCCACAAGGAGTATCAGATGACCTTCTTGATGCTTACTTGTTTAATTTGGAAGTTGTACCAGAGTGGGCCAAGACCTTAGTGCCAGTACTGACATATGGGCCTAAACATCCAGTAGTAAACACTCAAGATAGGGAGGTAGTAAAAGCACAGAAGTACCATATCATGGCAGGGAGTATGTACAAACATACAGATCAAGGAATATTAGCTTGCCGTGTGGAAGAGGATGAGTACGCGAAGTGGTTGCAATTAGCACATGTGGGTGCATTAGAGCAACACTACTCGAGGAAAAGAACTTTACAGACACTTAGGAGACTCGGAGTGCACTGTCCAACTATGGAAGTAGATGTCCATAGGATGTGCAAGGAATGCCCCACCTGTCGTACTAAACCACCAGTGGAACATGCCACTCTCTATCGGGTGTCTTTAGTGCCAGATTGGAGTGAACAATTAGTAGCCTTTTTGAGGATGAGAACCGTTCCCCAACATATGACATTCGCTAGACAAAAGAGCTTAGAACAAGAAGCTTTAGACTATACTCTCATTGGAGATAATCTATACATACGAGGAAAAGATGGGTATCTTAGATTATGTGTCCACAAGAGTGAATATCTAAAGATCTTGGAAACTTCTCACCAAGGTGTAGTAGGACCAGATAGAGTGATCAAGGCAATACTTTTTGCAGGTCTTTGGTGGCCCACACTCCACATGGATGCACATACCTATGTGAAGAGGTGTGATGTTTGTCAGCGAACTCAGTACCCTATACATAAAGATGAGATTCCATTGAAGCATATGATGGGTGGACATGCATTCTCTAAGTGGGGAATAAACTTTGTTGGTCATATCAATCCCCCAACTAAGGGTTCCCATGTTGCACACATTATTGTGTCCATTGAGTATCTAACCAAATGGGTAGAAGTAAAAGCTACCACGAAGAATGATGCCCAAACAATAGCTAAGTTCTTATTCGAGAATGTGTTCACCAGATATGGGCTGCCAATAGAGCTAGTAAGTGATAGAGGCATGCGCTTCTTGAATGAAGTAATAGAAAACCTTCTCAAAGAATTCTTGGTAATACATACAAAATCTGCCCCCTATCATCCACAAGCTAATGGACAGGCTGAGAGCACAAATAAGATTCTATGCAATGTATTGACAAAATTGGTTAATAATAAACGCTCTAATTGGGACAAACAGCTACACCATGTTGTTTGGGCATACAGAGTTGCCTATAAAAGTGTACTCCAAGCCACACCCTTTCAGATGGTGTTCGGCCAAAATGCAGTGCTACATTGGACTTTTTGATACCTACATTGAAAGTAGCACAAGAGCACGACTGGTCAGGCCATGAGCTCTCCTCTAGAATCTTCAATCTTGAACGATTAGGTGAAACACGATTGAGAGTTGCAGCAAGAATTTATGCAGCCAAGAAGAGACAAAAATCATATTTTGATGCACATGTGAAGGATAAGGGCTTGAAAGCAGGAGGCGGCTAGTCCTAGTCTACACTTTGAAGCAACATGCACAGAAATTAGAGAAGAGAGGCTATGGACCAATGATTATCAATCGGATCTCCACAAGTGGAGCAGTTCAACTAGCCACTCTAGAAGGTGACATCCTACCAAGTTACATCAGTGGATGTAGAGTCAAGTTATATCAAGATCCGCGGACAGAGGAGATGCTCAATTGACTCAACACTGCTAAGAAACGAAAAGAAGAGGAAAAGCGAATTCGAGAAGAAGCACAAGCAGAAGCTTTAGAACACATCCGATGAATGAAATTGAGAAGACAAGGTAG
Source organism: Ceratopteris richardii (assembly GCA_020310875.1). NCBI lineage: Eukaryota > Viridiplantae > Streptophyta > Polypodiopsida > Polypodiales > Pteridaceae > Ceratopteris > Ceratopteris richardii. Next base: position 45,045,775 of record CM035418.1, read on the forward strand.
AGATCAGCCTATGCCTAATACTCAAGAAGCTCTAGGTTATCTACCACATGGCCATGTGTGAGACTTTAGGTGAATGTTCCCATAGGATAGTCAATAGGCAACCTTTTGTGACCCTAGAGGTAGGACAAGGAGAGAGTGCAAGGACCGTGAGAGCTTTAATTGACTCAGGAGCAACCACTAGTGCAGTTCCACTTTCTTACTGCCAAGAATTACAATTGAAGGTCAATCCTATAGAGGCATATCTCATAGGATTGGGAGGTGTGGAAACCCCTTGCATGGGAGAGGTGGAACTTCCCCTCTACATTCAAGAAGTTCTAATGGCAGTCAAAGTGCTAGTATGTGAAGACGAGGATCTTACCAAACCTCTTGTCTTGGGCCAAGACTGGATCTATGATCATGCAGCCAACCTCAACCTAAGAAGTGGACTTCTTCAAGCTTGGGTAGGCCAAAACCGCATCACGATTGAATTAGAAAATCAAGCACTCAGGCCACTAGAAAAGGCACCAAATCGTGGTCCCTCCAGGAACCCACATGAAGATAACGATGCTATTCTTCTCCAAAGTTCTATGGTGCACAAGTTTGTCTCTCTTGATGAAGGTGCAGAAATCAATGAGGAGTTCCCTTCTTTTCCAAAGAGGATTCGAGGAAAGCAAGTTGGGCAACACACGACACAGAGGAGGCTGATGATCAAGAAGCATGAGCACCAACCTATGCAATATGAAATAACTCTTGGCATGAAGCAGATATGGGTATGCAAGGGTGAACAACCCTGAGCTTTGGAGACAGGATCCCAAAGATGCACCAAACGAGCTACTGTGTGGAGGATTACAATAGAGTATCCTAGGCATCAATCTAGACAAGCCATCTCTATCTGGGTTCCAAAGTGGTCGATGAAAGCTATCCCAAATGCTAGACAGATATGAGTGCCCAAGACCTGCTTATGAGCTCAAATAGATTCACCTCCATTCACAAGATTGAATCAACACCCACAAGCACCCTTGGCACAAATCCTAGGGCAAACATCTACACTCCACACCACTACATCTTTGGTCACCCCTAGGAATGTGGGGAAATGGGTACCCAAAAGGTCCCAAATCCAACACAATCCAGTCCACAAACCTTTACATGTCATTACCAATAAAAGCTACGATTCCACAATCAAATTTTGGAGACTTAAACCCCGTATCAAACCCCCTGACCCACCCTTGTAAATCAACCCACTCTGATGTAGGTGCATTCTAAGTACATTGCACATCCAAAAGTATGCATCTAGGATGAACACTAACCTACTAACCAACCTTCACACACATCACAAACACTTCACCCACTAACGCCTAACCACTTGGAATGTCATGTTAGTATTATGGAGGGAACACCATAACATCCTCTTTCCTATGCAATGCTAATGTGCCTCTCTTCTTCTAGCAGATAAGCATCAACAACTACAAGCAGCCTCATGGTAGAAGCAGCAGGCCCAAGCTCAGAGGTAGGAGTAAGTATTGCAGGGATTAATGTGGACAGTCTACCTATTGATGTGCCACCAATTGAACGACTTGTAGAGCTGCAACACCTCCAGCAAATACCTATACCGGATCCTCTCACAGGAATCACAGAGAGAGTCCATGCAAATTCTCATTGGTTCAATGGCATGCCAGGGCCCTTAGGAGAGGCCAAGTATATCTAGGAGTCCAAGTGTGAGTATGACAATTCATGGGTCTGATTCGAGTTCTTTTCCAAGGAGTTTGAGAATCTCCAAAACACACAAGAACTTCAAACCATATGGTAGCATGCAGGGCTCGCGGAGTACTTTGCAACACCCTTACCCAAACCAGATCTCCTACGATGTTACTACTTGATGTCAACATTACAAGCGAATGAAGAGAAAGATAAACTAGGAACATTTGTCCTTCTTTCTTTATTGGGCAACAATGAGATGAAAAGGTTCAAACTCACATCGGAGGGCACATGCACAGCACCCATGTGCCCTCCGAGAGGAGGCTCTCATTCACACTAACATGAAGAACCGAAAGCTACAAAAGTTGAAAGATATGGCGGCACTTACACCAAACGTGTCCATCCCTCTCTGCATGTGCATGCAACATTTTGCGTTTCCTAGGCAAGATTGATTCACACAATCCCACAAACAAATATGGTTCACTCTTTACTTGGTGAAGACAGCTACACTACGTATTAAGCTTCCTGTATGGATTCTGGAGCAGCTCTATGAAGCAAATCAAAGGTCATTTAGGAAGCTTGTGGTAAATGGTTGTTGTGCAATCATGCACATTATCTACAAGTGCTTAGCATACGATGTACCCATTGAACGTGCTTTAACTTGGTCACAACTACAAATGTTTAAGAGACTCAAGACTGCCACACATCAATCCAAGTGCATGAGGGGCTTGATTCCTTGTGTCCAGACACGTGAGGTTCTAACGACTCCGGAAGTCTCACCATGAGTGGATGCCACTATGCCTCTCTTTACCATTCGCATACCCAGATTTGGATATGAAGGCACATCACAAGCTACCCCATCGGCTCCTCCTATCCCTCTTGAATTTGAATTTCCTATGATTGGAGACGTTGAAGGGATGAGCACCTTCGATTTCAAATCATTCTTGTAGAATACCCAAATCTTTGATGTAGAATTCTTTTCGGACATAGAAGAACATGGCACCTCTTCCCAAAGACGCAGGAAATCCACTTCCCAAAGACGGAGGAAATCCATAGAAGGCCGCCATGTACACTGGAGCGAGTGCAGGCACAACAATTGCTCAACGAACAAAATAGTAGAATGCTCATGGCTCACCTCTTGGAAGAAGCTTGAGTCGACTCTGAATACAGTGAGGGTCTCTTATTGATGGTAGAAACGTATGGTGTAGTGTAAGCAGTTCGATCAGCGATACAGAGACCTCCCATTCAATATGATCCGTGAAGATTCCAAACACGACCACGGTCCAGTAAAAACATCCAGATTCCCATTAGTACCGCAGAAGAACCTATTATTACATCTGAACCAATTGAGACAACCTCCCAAGAAGCAAGAACTCCTGACCAAGAACACACAATCACCACTGAAGAGTATACTGAGCCAAAGGTTTCACTTTTTTGTAAATTTTTTTATATTTTATATTAAACTTAACTACATATTCATTTAAGAAATCAACCACAGGTTGCTACTCTATAATGGTTTTGAGGAATCCAAATTTGATCATCCATTCTCTTTCATGCCTCTCTCTTTTTCTTTGAACATAGTAGAACTACTTGTCATCTCTATCATATATTCAATCTTTTCATCAAATGAAATTATTCCTAAGTTTTTTGTATTGTTTTTGTATGTTTGTATGAACTTGTTTGGTAGATTTTATCTTTGTAGAAGTTGCATTTTTTAAATAGGTAATTTAATTGAAAAGCTTTCTAATTTATGTACAAATTTAGCTCTAGGTGAAACATGAAACTATCTACCATTGTTTTTCCCCTCAATAGTGGATTTCAACAAAAAAATTGATGAAAGTATATCCCATACACTCTAACCAGTGCACAATCATCACACACATCATCATAAGAGGAATATATGACTCTTTGTGAATTTTCTTCTATTTCATGGATTTTTGACATATTGTCATAAGTTGCAATGATTGTAGACTTGATCTACATTGAATTCGTGCATATGGTAATCCAACATCCATCACCTTAGTTTCCATTCTCATTTTTTCTCAAAATGGTTTCTAAAAAATATCCTCATAAGAGCTAATATGTTGGACAAAAAAGTGGAATCCTTCTAAGACTACACAAGTCAATACAAGAACATTGGCACATGCTCCTAACAGATCCTAATCCATTGTTCACAATTCTCATTCTCCATCCATGTTGCTTGTCTATTGACCATCAAAATGTATCATATAACTTTTTTGAGATCACATTTATATCTAAGGCAAAATCCATTAGTGCGAGAGATAAACATGATTCACATTCATCACATATTTTAATTCTTACTTTTGGCATTCCCCTTGCCCAAAAGTTCTTGTTAAACTAACTCTTAGTTTCTTTCACATCCTCATTAGGTAAAATATGACCAAGGAAATTTTTGTTCACTTGACATGTCTCAACTTCTTCATCATCATCATAATCAAATGAGTGAGTGAGTTTGATCACATGATTGAACTCACCCTTTATGATTGAAAATACCTATTCCAAAGACATCCTCACTTAACTTCCCAGTAAGATTTCATTCAAAATCTCCTTGGCATGTATTTCAGAAGAGTAGGCTCAAAGATGTGTGCCTATTCTTCCAGCAAAGTATGATGGATTAATAATAGCCCAAAACACTCAGGTAAGATCAACTCCCCTTACATTTGAAGAGTTTTGTGTTATGCTTTTAGAAGAGGAGATGTGGTTGAAGAATCAGCAACGTACAAGTGATGCTACATTCTCAGCCAACAAAAAAGGAAAAGGCTCTTTTGGTGGATCAAAGAAGAAGCCAAAGAAGAAAAAGTTCACAAGAAGTTTCTTCTATTGTGAAAAGAAAGATCATGCCATCAAGGATTGCAGAAAGAAGTAAGATGATGAACGAAATGGGACTGTAAAATCATCTTGGAAGAACAAAGAGTCTGCAAACAACACAGAGCTCGAACTATGGGTAGCTATTGAAGAGGTATGCTCATCTGCCCAAGCTCCTGTTGATGAACCATGGATATTAGATAGTGGAGCTTCTCTCCATATGACCAGTAAAATGGATTGGTATAGTTCCCTAGTGCCTCTGCACGAATCCATCAATGTAGTGGTGGGGAATCACTCCAAGTGTCCAGCAGAAGGAACTAGAACCATCTCTTTTATCACTTCTTCAGGTGCCGAGAAAAAGTTATCTGATGTTCTCTATGTTCCTACACTTAAAAGAAATTTGTTGTCAGTTTTTGCAATAACAGATCATGGACTCAAAGTTCACTTCAATAAGAGTGGCGTAGAAATCATGGATTCATTAGGTAATGTAGTAGGAAAAGGCATAAGACGTGATAAATTGTATGAGTTAAGTGCCTTAACTGCTATAGAATATAAAGATGTAAGCAAATTATAGCACCAATGAATTGGGCATCTCGGATTTGTAGTTTTGAAGGAGATGCAAAGAATAGAAATGGTTGCTCATATGCCTGCATTTTCAGAGTTGCAGGAACCTTGTGAAGCTTGTATGATGGGCAAACAACAATGAAAGGCATTTTCACAAGGGATCAACAATCAGTCTCAAGCTCCTCTAGAGTTGGTACATGATGATCTCTGTGATAAAATGTCTAAACCTGCTTTAAGAGGATCTTTCTACTTTTTGTTGTTAGTCAACGATTATAGTAGAAAGATGTGAGTTTATTTCATTTGAGAGAAGGTTGATGCTTTTGAAAAATTTAAAAGGTGGCATAAGTATGTGGAAAATGAATCAGGAAGGAAATTGAAGAAATTCAGAATAGATAGAGGAGGTGAATTCTTGTCATCAGAATTCAATAATTACTGTAAAGAGCATGGTGTGAAAAGGCAACTTACCACAGCTCATACACCTCAACAAAATGGCGTTGTTGAGAGTAAGAACATGACAGTGATTGAAATGGCTCGCTGTATGTTAAAGGCTCAAGACATGCCTGATTCATTCTAGGCAGAAGCAGTCAATACAACAGTCCTTAATCGAAGCTACACGAAAGCACTGAAGGGGATGACTCCTCAAGAAGCATATTCTGGTAAAAATCCTTCAGCTTTGCATTTCGGAATTTTTTGGTTGTTTCTGTTATGCACATATTCTTGATTCAACAAAAACAAAGTTGGATTCAAAAAGTAAAAAGTGTGTCTTCCTAGGACATAATGAAGAGCCTAAAGCATTCTGGTTGTGGGATCCTGAGGCAAGGAAGATTTTTGTTAGCCGAGATGTGGTGTTTGATGAACGACCACACTTAGTAGAAGATAAAGGTAAATCTACTCTCATCAAACAAAGAAATATCTCATCACCTTGTGCCTATCAAAAGATAGGTTAAAGTTGAGGAGGAGGAAACATCTGATGGAGAAATTTTGTCAGTAAAAGGCCAACTAGTTGTAGCTGCACAGCGTAAGCCACTACCGAAGTGGGCACAACAACTCTTTGATGATCAAAATCCACATGTAGATGTACCAAAATCATCCTTAGATGGATTATGAAGATCAAAGAGAATAGAGGAGCAAAGAAGAGCCTCAAAACACATTGTTGATGTGGCTCTAATGGAATATATCATGGGCTTGATGAAGGAACCTACCACCATTGAAGAAGCCCTTGATGATCCAGGTTGGAGAGTGGCAATGCAGTCTGAGTATGATAGTATACTTAAAAATGATACATGGGATCTAGTCAACTTGCTGCCAAAGAAGAAGGTAATAGGTACTAAATGGATTTGGAAAGCTAAGTATAAAGTCGATGGAACATTAGAAAAGTATAAGGCAAGATTAGTTGCACAAGGTTTTTCACAGATCGAAGGATTTGATGTTCAAGAGACTTTTGCACCAACAACATGCATGACAACTATTGGAACAGTACTTGTAGTGGCTGCACAAAAGGCATGGCCTATTTTCCATATGGATGTCAAATCTGCATTTTTGAACAGTCACCTCAAGGAGGAGGTATATGTATCTCAACCACCAGGTTTTGAGGTGCCCAATTCAGAAAATAAAGTTTGTAGGTTGAAGAAAGCTTTGTATGGACTTAAGCAAGCTCCAGGAGCTTGGTACCAACGAATAGATAATATTTTTAAAAATATGGGTTTTGAAAGAAGCATTTTTTATGCTAACTTGTATGTAACGAAAAGGAATATTAAGCTAGTTGTTGTCATTATATATGTAGATGATTTGATCATTACAAGAGATCATTAGGAACTCATCAATCAAACTTAGATCAGCTTGGGAAGTGAGTTTGAAATGACAGACTTGGGTCTACTCCATTTTTGTCTCGGAATTGAAGTATGGCAAATAAAGGATGACATTTTCATCTCACAACAAAAATATGCGAAAGAAATTCTCAAGGCATTTGGAATGATGGACTGCAAACCAACTAGCATACCTATGGAGGCAAATCATAAGCTATCTATGGATGATAACATGCCTGATGTAGGTGCTAAGAAGTAAAGGAAGCTCGTTGGAAGTCTTATTTTTTTGTGCAACACTAGACCAAACATTTGCTATGCTATTGGAGTGTTAAGCAGGTTTTCCATCAAACCTAAGGAGAGTCACTAGAATGCTTGAATGCAAATTCTAAGGTACATTGCAGGAACCATGGATTTTGGTATTTTTTATACCACAAGTGATACACGTCAAGGATATTGTGATTCAGATTGGGCTGGAGATTGTGATTCTAGAAAATCAGTTTCTGGATATTGTTTCTCACTTGGTTCACAAATATTTTCTTGGGTAAGTAGGAAGCAGCCAACTCTCGCACTCTCCTCCACTAAAGCAGAGTACAAAGTAGCTTGTTTTGCTTCTTGTGAGGTAGTCTGGTTAAGGACAATTCTTGCAGATCTAGGCTTTCCATCAAATATGGCAACTCTACTCAAGTGCGATAATCAAATTTGTATGGCCATTACAAAGAACCCAATATTTCATGCTCAGACCAAGCATATAGAACTACACCACCATTATGTTAGTGAGCTAATTGAAGATGAAATTGTGGAGCTAGAATATTGCCCAACAAAGGCCAATTGTGCTGACATATTCACTAAAGCACTTGGAAGAGAGTAGATCAACATGCACCTTCAACACATGGGCATAGGACCGAGAACTACTTGATTTATCATTCGGTAAACATTTAGGGGGGTGTTAGTATATGATGAATGTCTACCCCTCATGATTGTATGCACATTTTGTAAGGCCCCCATTATGAGGAGAAGCCAAGCATGCATTACCCAATTGATGCAAATTCCAACTTGTATATACACACATATACATACACACTTACATACATATACACACTCACTCACATATATACATACACACTCACACCTATACACACACACACTCACATGCATATGCACACACTCACATATATACATACACACTCACAGCTATACACACACACTCACATTCATGCATACACATACATGTTTTAAGTCTAGGTCTTTAGGATTAGGCTTTAGGTTTTTTACATACATACAATAAAAATAAATATATATAATTAAATATATAAAAAATAAGCTTTTGGGATGTTTAGGTGTTTGAATGTATATAATCAAATATATAAAAAATATGGTTTTAGGGTTTTTTAATAAAATTAAATACATATAAGGAAAAAATTAATAAAAAAATTAGAATATATAAATAAATATATATAAAAAGAGGATTCTAGTATACATAAGTAAATATGAAAAGAGCTAGTGTTTTAAATATATAATTATAAATTAAATATATATATATATATAATAAAATATATAAAAATCAGATTTTAGGGTTTTTTATTAAATTGAATATATATAAGTAAATATATACAACATAGAGTTTTAGGTTTAATATTAACATATATAATCATATATTTATAGAAATTAGGAAAAATTAGGCTATTTACACATGCATACACACATATACACATACACACATAATACATGTAGACATACACATGTATATACACATGTGTACACACATATACATGTTTTGGGTTTAGGTCTTTAGGATTCGGTTTTTTAGGTTGTTTATACATGCATACATACATATACACATATAATACATATACACATGCATACACACATATATATATTTTAGGTCTATGTCGTTAGGATTAGGGTTTTAGCTGAGGATGTTTTCTATTGAATGATGTATTTACCTTAGGTTTCCACTTCTCAATCTGCTTTTGTTGTTGTGAAGCCATCTTATATTTTGGTTGTCTTTGTCATGAGTGCGTGTTGGAGACCTTGAGCCTAGTTGATCTTTCTTGTTGTTGAGGCCTCCAAAAACATGGGAGTTGTGCATCAAATTTTGCTTAATGTACCTTAGATTTTTGTGATTCTTGGTGGTCATTGTAAAAGCTCTCTTCAGATATCGAGATCGGCCAAGGTTCTTAGGCCTCCATATGTATTTCAAGCCATCTAATGAACATACACGGGCTTTAGGGACCTAAACTTGCATGGACTATATAAGCCCCTTTGCAGCTTCTTTTTGTGCTTTTCTTTCGTATTCATTGATGTCGTGCAATTGACCACTTCTTATGATTTGGTTTTCTCCATTGTGTTTGCTTTGCATGTTAGACGCAATTGTGAGCTTCTTCAAGATATGAATCTATATGGATCTTAGGAGCCCTAATTGGAACTTGATCACTTAGATGTTTGGGGAGTTTTTTGGAACCCACATCTACTTAATTGATGGATCTTGGTGATGAGATGCCTAAGTTTTGACATCACAAAAAGTTTCTATTGGTAGAACAAATCTAGTAAAGATGTGTAAAAAAAAAAACTCCACCATAGGATGGGCATAATTCTTGGTAATTGGTTCAGTCTTGGTCCATTTTTCCATACACTGTATAGAAACAATTATACATTCTTCATGAAAGCTCTGTGAAAGTGGACTAATCACACGTATTAGGTCTATTCCCCACCTAGAAAAGGCTCTACTACTAATCATGGGCCATAATGGCATGATATCTCTCCTTATTTCATATTTTTCTCTTTGATAGGTGTCAGATTGCTAGACATACTCTTTGATATCCTGATACAAGGTGGGCCACTAAATTCTTACAACAAGGCTCAATTTTACACATCTCTTTAGGATGAAATGGACTCCAAACACAACTGCATGTACCATCTCTAGAACTCACTGGTAATTGCCGTTATGTATGTAGGATCTTTACAATTTGTCTCTACGTCATCTATGTAGTTGATTATTTATGAGTGCATACTTGTGAAAAGTTTCCTCTAGGGTCTTTTGCTCCACTCTCTTGACTATTTCGAGAACTTATGGTCATGTGAATACTCAACTATGTGATTCCTCAAGGTAGGTAATATTGTAGCTTGGTAGAGACTAGTATGTTTAGTTGGAGGAAAGAATTGTAATTTGGCACATTGTGGTAGAGAAGTGCATATATACCTTTCCATTGTAGGACAATAGGATCTTGATCTCTATAGATTTTTGAAAGTTTTGGTTTTAATGAAATGTCATCCCAAGATATCTTCATGTCCTTGAGCTATCAGGTTTGTTTTCTCATGATCGTGAACATAGCATAAGAAGATGTTAGTAGGGTCTTGATAGGGCATGGTCCACGCTAAAAATGGAATCTTCTAAAATTAAGAAGCCCCTTATAGTCCTTGGGAAAATACTAATGATGAATGCCATGGCTAAGGGTAGGAACAATTGGTTTTCCCCACTTTGGAACTAGTTCTAGATTAAACAAACACGAGTCATGCAAATCATCATGCCCTCCTGCAAGTGGTTATCTAGTGGTTCATCATGGCAAATGCTCAGCTCCGAGGTTTTTCTTACCTTGCTTAACACAACATCAAATTCAGATTCCATGAGAATTAAAAACCATCTCACTAGTCTTTTTGTGGCACAAGAGTTTTTGACCAAAGATAACAAGGCTTGGTGATTAGTAAAGAATTTGAACTTGTTTCCCAAGAGATAATGGAAAAACATCTTTACTACATTACACCGTTATTAGTCCTTCTTTCTTACTCGTTATGCAGTTCTATTTAACATTATTTAGTTTCCAAACAGCATAAGGAATGAGAAAGTCCATATTCCATCACCATCTTTTTTGTGCTAGGACACATCGATGGAATAGTTGGATGCATCTACATGCACATGGAACAATTCATACAACTATGGAGCATTCAAAATTGGTGTTGAGGTTAAGTGACTTTTATTCTCACGCAAGCCTCTCCCACAATCATCAGTCCATTCATTTTCTTTTAAATCCTAAAAAATGGTTTCACTATGACAATGTACATGAAAATGAACCTCTAATAATAACCACAATTGCCCACGAAAGCTTGAAGTTCCTTAACATTCTTGGTCATTGGTGAATTTGCTATGACATTGATTTTTTTCTTCATCTATTGAAATTTCATGTTTGAAGACAATGTGTCCCAAAAATTTACCATGTCCCACCATGAAGCTGCACTTCTCTTGATTGAGACAAACATGATACTACCCCCAATTTTTAAATACTCATTAACTTGCTTTGCGTATGTACAAATGTCATCTTCTTACACTTCTTAACACTTTCAAATAAATTCCTTGAGCACGTGACACATCAATCATGGGAAGTTAGTTGGGACATTGGTCAAGCTGGAAGGCATAACATAGAATGGAAAGATACCACATTCAATAGCAAAGGATCTTTTATGATGGTCCTCAAGAGCAATGCTACCTCGCTATAGCATGAGATCAACGACTAAGTGTCTAATGGAAATTAATATTATATCTTAACGATTTCTTTGGTCAACCATTAACATTTCATTGGCACGATTTATCAATCCATAAAAGGTTTGATCTCTTTGACTGCCCTAGCATATTTGGATTTTCAAAATTTCCTCTCGCCTAGTTGATTTGAGATAAGACCGATTCTTTCACATTTAGGTCCCTTCTTCATTGTTATTACTTATCCATGGGATTTACTTGATGATGGTCTCAGAATCTTTAACTATTCTTCTTTTAGGGACCAACAATTATATTTAATCTCTTTGACTTAAGCAAGTTATAATATTTACCTATCCAAGCTTTCCTTTGGATGAAGGAAGTTTTCTCTTCAACTCTTAAGAGTGCATATATAGCATAGAAATCTCCAACAAAAAAGGAGGAAGATTAGGCACTGGGCACTCATCCTCAAAGCCTTTAGACTAGCGAACTTGGGTGGGCCATCGGGCCTTCCTCCCTAGAAGTCCTTCATAATGAGAAACAAACTTTGATTTAGATAAATCTCTTCTGAGTGCCTCTAAAGGATAAACGTTTGCAAAATGCAAACCAAACTCACATATGAGATCCAAAAAGTTGATCAAGGCTTCATATACAATAGCTCGCACATATCTTATTCATCAAGAGAAGGTGGGGAGAGAGAAGTATGCGTTAGCATTGTTCCCTCTCATGTTCACACTTGGAGGGCATAGGCCACATGAGGGCTGACTTGGCCACTTGTTGGGTGGTTGGGAGCGTTCTTGAGGGGATCCTCTCTTGTCTTTAGGGCATGGTCATAAAGACTTAATTTTGCAAGCAAGGATGCTCGCAAGGAATTATCATACACCAAAAATAAAGAAGCTCTTGAGCTTTCACCTGAGAAACTCGGTAGTATATGTCTACAAAAAAAACTTATTCTCAAAAGAGTACAAAACATAGCTCTAATGCAAGTGTTTTGGAAGGTCCATATCCTTCACAACCAATTAAGTAATAATCTATGTAAAGAAAATAGTAAGACCACACGAGGGAGAGGAATCCACGTGTCCACCCATTCAACCCCTCCAATATATAGCTCTAAGGCTAAGAGTAGCTCATCCTCAAGGGAACATATGTACCTTCTGTCACATGGGGCTCTAAGGTGATCACATGGTTTCCAAGCCTAAAAAATCACATGAAATCACATACCTTATAAAAGAATACCCTCAAAAATCTCATGTACAAATCAAGTGGCTAGGAGAAGCTTTCAATGAAGCCTAGGGTACTCAACCTTAGAGAATCAACCCTAAGGTTCAAGACTCATCAAATAGTGGTAAATAATAAATCTCAAGGGCTTCACACCTAGAAACCCAAGATTTCTAATACTTAAACCCATGTATTATACAACACCCACAATCAAGATCCTATGGTTCTAAGAGTTTTTACCAATAACTTATGTTTTCTTTTTTGCAAAATGAGACACAATGTGTTTTTAGTTTTTGGAATCGCCTTAATATTTTTTTCTAAGGTCTCTAGTTTAAGAATTACCAAACAAATATTGTGTGGAGTTCCTTGTGTGGCCTTCCTTGGACTTTATGCAGACTCAAGGATGGCAAGCCCTTCCTAGTCGTCAACTCGTTTTTGTCTACTAGGCATCATGCTTTGATTTAGAATTTCCATGGGTCAAGATTGGGAATGGATTCTTGCCAAGCTTGCAAAGAATCTGCAGTAATAAAAAGGAATGCAACTTAATGTCTTTGGACACGTGATGGTGATCAAAATGATCCTTATCTTATTTGTCATCTACTTCTATGCATGTTGGAGACCATGCAACAAGGAGATGTCAAAATTGTAAAGGATCTACAAAAGCTTCCTTTGGATAGACGATCCCAATAGAAGAGGAGTTTGGAAGATAAAAGAGGAAATTCACTCTAGGTTGAAGGAGTGGTTTAGGCATTCTAGATGATGAACGCTTCGAATAATGGGGATACACCCTCAGCCAAGCTTATCTTCAGAAATAATGAAAGCCGTATTCTTGTCTTGATCTTGAGTTGGAAAGGGCTTGATATAATTACTCTCTTGTTCTCCCCATTTTCAATTCTGCCCGAGTGCTTGGATCTTGTGTTCAGTGTATGGAAAAGGTGGAACGAGATGAAAGCTTTCCGTAAGGATTGCAAGCAGGTTCTTGCAATCAGGCACACTTACTCTATTTGGTTCCCTATAATGGGTGTCTTGAGAGTGGAGTCTACTCTATTTGGTTCCCTATAATGGGTGTCTTGAGAGTGGAGTCTAAGAAGCTTCAAAGAGATAAGAGACTATGGAATAAAGGTTTATTGTATGTGAAGGCACTTCTAGAAACAGGATAGAAGGAAATGGATTACAACTAAGGACATCGATCCAATTCGCATAGTTAACTTTGAAGACTAGTGTTTGCTAACTTTGATGATTCTACATTGCACCTCATAGAGGGCTAGGAAACCCCTGGCTCTTCACTTGTGTGAGGTGGTTGCATGGCAACAAGATGGACGATACCTCGAGAATCAAAAGATATGGGGACTTTAATAAGTCTCTTTTCGAAAATTCGTGTGTGAATTGGACATGTATCAAATGGGAATTGAAGGTCAAGGACTTGTGGCACGTTCATATAAAAAAAATAAGGAAGAAATGTTAACATGGAAGTCTTTGCACAAGGAGATTGGACCAATGTCAAAATGAGTAAAATTTTTGGTGCTCCCCGTGCTACCCATAGGACACATTTTCATCTTTCAATTAAGACTATTTTGAGATTTCTACCTAAGAAATCTAGGGATTTTTCAGTGGTCTAATCTTTGGAATTATCGCAGAAGTTGGCAACACATCTTTCCTTCGACACTCTCCATGGGGCTTTGCTTCTAATCAAAATTCAAAGAGCCATTAACATCCAACGACCTCACCTATCTTGTTTCAGCTAGTTTATCTCATGATCTACTTGATTGAATATGCTAACTTCTTTCCACAAGACGGTACTCTTTGATCCAAAAAAAGAAGAAGTGGCCAATGTCCTCTTGTCATCAAAGGATGTGATGTGATACATGAAAAGCTCACAAACCTACTCCATAGTAGCTTGCTTGCCAAGGTGGCAAGCTAGTTGATATCCAGACCGTGGACTGTAGCTTCTATCAAGTGGATCTTGGATTTTCGAAGCCTTCCACAAGTATTATCACTTTATCACCCATTGCGGTTTGGACCGGATGTGCCTATGTTTGCTAATTGTTACCGTTACTGTCCAAGTGAAATGCCAAACGGCCACCATACACTTCTTTGTATATGTTCTTTAAGAAAATATATAGTGGCTATGTCAATCACAGACAAAAAGTTCGATCGCATTTATAACACCTAAGAAGTCTATGTTCGTGCTCCCTGTGTACTGTGTTTTTCTACATATTTTGTAGCCTCTATGCCCTAGACCATGTGTGGCCCTAGGAGCTCAGTTTTTTACTATGAGGATATCATTGTGAGGCTCTCAAGAAGAAGAGTGCACTGCGGTTGATCGCCATTGAAATACTTCACTACTACTAGCGCATTTTGATCCAAAAAGATTTATTCCTTTTGTGCGAGCAAAGCAAGCACCCACCCACCCTCCCAATGCTTTCTCCAAGGCTTAAGGCGGCGGCCAAGGCATAGACCTTGGCATACCTTGTCATCCGAGTCACCAAAGTCACCGAAGTCACTGTTGGTGCCGTTCGCTGCATGCAAGGGAGGATCTCCACGATCAAGGAAGATAGAGGTTCCTGGTACTTGCTAAGAGGTCACACATCCTAGTATTGTTCCCCTCAAAGCTAGCTTAATCGTGGCAATCTCTTGTCACTAAGATACACTCTTATGGTGTCTAAAGAAGGGGAAAGATTAAGGTTAACATTACTTTGAACATGTTTTGGTCCCTCAAAGCTTCATTCTTTGCTTTCAAAGCCTGTTTTTGAAGCATTTTTGGAGTGTCTTTTGGAGCCATTTTGGAATACGTTCGCACATAGTTCTCTTCACACAGGTCCAAGAACATCAAGAAGAGTGTTCTTTATACTTCTCCAACAATAAATATCAACCTTTCGGGTTTTGTTTTCAGCCACACTTGTAAAACTATAGGTTTCTCAAAAGGTTTTTAGTTTTGGTGGGAGTAGCCACTGCAAATTTATGCAGGTTTTTGAGCCTAAAACATCAGAGTTGACAGACACTTGTAGGTGTTGTTGGCTAGTTTTTGGGTTGTGCATTCAACCTTCTAGTGTCATTTTACTACATATATTGAGCACATGCACACCATGTATGCTTATGTGGATACCCCTTATGTACGTCCATGTGGTCATTGATATAGCGGTTACATTTTTTGCATAAAGCCCTTTACATTTGATAAAGAGGGTCCTAGTGATTTTTCTTAACTGGCCAGATGTCGAGGTCTCTTTGGTGATGCATGTGGAATACTTACCCAGCCTCACCATAGGAGATGTATGATAGTTGTTCATAGTTGCTCCATAAGCCTAGTTTGCAAGCAGCTAAAAGGGTCTTGAGATATTTGAAGGGTATGTTAAATGAAGGTTTGGGCTATAAATATCATGAAGGTATGGATTTGAAAGCATACAATGATGTAGATTGGGCTGGAAATAAGGATGAAAGAAGGAGTACAAGTGGATATCTGATATTTGCAGGTAATAATTTGGTTTCATGGAGTTCTAAAAAACAGCCTATAGTAGCACTTTCAAGCACAGAAGCTGAATATAGAAGCCTTACAAATGCAACATGTGAGATTATGTGGTATTTGAAGCTTTATGAAGATATGAATCTATCTACAACACATCCACTACTCTTTGGAGCACCAATTGAAGTGCACTATCACTATATCCGAGAGAAGGTGGTGAATGAAGATATTGATATTCAACATGTTGGAACTAAAGATCAATTAGCAGACATACTCACAAAAGCAATGGATGCTCAGAAGCTCAATATATGATTAGCTTTGACAAATTCCACTCAGAGAATTTCTGGTGGTTATTTTGCTACATTGACTTATTTTTGTTTTCTTGAAAGTTTGGAGGAAAGTTTAGTTT
The DNA here is from genome assembly GCA_020310875.1 of Ceratopteris richardii. Classification (NCBI taxonomy): domain Eukaryota; kingdom Viridiplantae; phylum Streptophyta; class Polypodiopsida; order Polypodiales; family Pteridaceae; genus Ceratopteris; species Ceratopteris richardii. Next base: position 45,062,199 of record CM035418.1, read on the forward strand.
TGAAGTTTGGAAATATTTGTTTGATCTTTTGAAGATCTTGGGAGGCATCATCATGTTTCCTTGTGTACTTCGATGTTTACAAGTTTGTAAACACAACATCATGAACGCTCCACAGAGGGAGTTGGCAAAGCATTCCTACTCTACAACCCACAGAAATCACATCAAGCTTTGTAATGTCTTTTTTGTCCCAAGGATACATGCTGGTGGTGGCTTCCAAAGTCTATTTCTGGCTCTTAACAGAGTCGATTTTCCAGTTCAACTTGGGCTAGTAATATCCAATACAAAGCTTTTGGGTGGACCGTATTCTAGGCAACATGAAAGTTAGGGAACCTGAAGCGCAATGAGCAGAAGCAAATGTGAGAACCGATTCTTTAGAGTTGATTAAAGCCTCCGATTTTGTGTTGTTCATGTATGTCTTCCATCCCCCATCAAGACAATCGCTCAAAGATTCGGACATGAATCATTACAACAACACAGGAGACAAAATAGCATCCAAGAAAAATTCTGCCTTGCATGCTCGATAACAAATGTATGGCTGCCAAAGACAACAATCAGCTACACAGACAAACTCCTAGGCGAAATGAGGTACTGCGGCAGACTCTCCAACGTGCAGTAAGCAGAGAAACCCACGTCTTGAACGCTCCACACTCTAGCATGCGTACTGGCGCCTACTCTCACCCCACCACCTCGCTTTTACTCCTCTTTCAATAACCATTGCACAATGTCCAGCTAAGAAGGATCAGGTTTTTCTAGCTAATTAACTATGTCCTGGACATCACTTTTTTGTAAACATTAACATGCTTTCACCCATGGTTTCTTGGGCCATATATCTCATAGTGGAATGGAAAATCTTTCTCATTCTCGCTACTTACCTATGTTATCTTTCTCTTATTTATCATTTTGTGAGAATTGTCAATATGGAAAGCAAACGAGAAATGTGCATCAAATGCACATTGACTCTTCAATTCAGCCTTTAGATCTCATTTATACAGATGTGTGTGGTCCTATGCCCACTAGGTTTTTAGATGGTTCTCTTTACTTTGTCATTTTCATAGATGATGCTACTATAAACTTTTGGGTATATCCTTTCAAATTAAAGGATGAGGTATTCCCTACTTTCAAAAAATGGCTTGCTTTATTTGAGACCCAAAAAGGAACAAAGCTTAAAGCTTTCCGTTCAGATAATGGGGGTGAGTATACCTCACATGAATTCAACGTTCTCTGTCAGTCTCGAGGGATTCATAGAGAGTTTATAATTCCTTATACCCCAGTACAGAATGGTGTAGCTGAAAGGATGAATAGAACTACTCAAGATAGATTACTTTCTATGTTGCATCATGCAAACCTCTCACAAGACTTTTGGGCAGAAGCACTATTGACTGTAGTTCATGTGATTAACCTTTCACCTAGTACTCCCAAAGGTCTAAAAGTGGCACAAAAGTTATGGACAGGGAAGCCACCATATTATGATCATCTTCGAGTTTTTGGGTGTGAAGCATATGTTCATATACCAAAGGATCTTAGACAAAAGTTGGACCATAAGTCAAAGAAATGCATTTTTCTTGGATATAATCGAGAAGGAAAATTTGGATATCACTTATGGGATCCTCAAACACGGTCTAGTTTGTAAGCTCAAGAAGAGCTTGTATGGACTTAAACAGCCCCCTAGACAATGGTACCAAAGTTTTGATGCTTTTATGAAGTCTCAAGGCTATTCTCAAAGCAATGAGGATCATTGTCTCTACACAAAGAGATGCTCAGATGGTAGGTTGATATGTTTGATACTTTATGTAGATGATATGTTGATTGTTGGGGAGTCCTCTTATGAGTTGTCAATTTTCAAAAAGAAGTTGAGTCAGACATTTGATATGAAGGATTTGGGGGATGCTAAACATATCCTTGGCATGCACATTACTCGTGATAGGTGTAAAAGATGCATATACTTGTCTCAAAGTGAGTACATATCCAAAGTACTTCACTAGTTCAATATGTAGGGTGGAAAGCCATTGCGTACACCTTTACCCACATATGTGAAATTGAGAAAGGATGATTGCCCCAAATCAAATGAGGAAAAGGAATTCATGACCAAAATTCCCTATCAGTCTATTGTTGGTAGTCTCATGTATGCTATGGTAGCTATGAGACCAAACATTGCATTTGTAGTCGAAGTTGTGAGCACATATATGTCTAATCCTGGCAAGAAACATTGAGAAGCGGTCAAGGTGATTTTGAGATATCTAAGTGGCACTAAGGACAAGTGTTTATGCTTAGGTAGAGGGAAAGCATCCATTATTGGTTACACAAATTCTGACTATGTTGGTTATGTGACAATTGTAAGTCTACAACTGGGTACATATTTCATTTTGTTAGAGGTTCTATCTCTTGGAGATCTCCTGGGTGCCTCAAGTTTGGGCAAAGACCACACCATTTCAGATTTTTGAAGGCATATCAAACTAGCAAAATTTAGATGACCAAAGTGTGCATGCCAAAGCTTCGCATCTGGCATAGCGTGAGAATCATGTACTACACATGCTGAATCATTCATAGATCTTTCATAGTCTATGAGCTTGTACAACCCATGACATAAAATGCTAGAAGTAATAATCACGTCGCCATTTGACAGATCATGAGCTGTACACTTGTCATCAACAAGTTTTACAACCAAGCCAATCTTGGCTAAAGTCAAAACTGATAATAGATTCTTCTTGATCCTTGGCACAAATAAAGCATCTGACAAAGTGAAAGAACTACCATCAAGAGTAGTCAAAATGATCTTACCAACTCCCATGATAGGATAAGAGGCGTTGTTGGCGCATGTGACAGTATTCCTTGTAGGGGCAGGCTCAAGTGAAGTCAAGAAACTACATTGCGAGGTAATATGTTTTGTTGCCCCACCATCAAAATACCAAACATCTGGGTCTACTGTAGACATACCCTGCTCATGAGAAGATGGGTCAAAATTGCAAACAATAGTAAATTCCCATTCTTCATTCTTCACAAGATTAGCAGACTCTGAACCTATATAAGGAGGGGTTGGCCAGATTCATAATCAGTCTTGCCAATACCAGTCTTGGGAGCTCAAGGAGTCATGATCGCCAAGTAAGTACTCTCCAAGTTCCAATTCCTGTTCTTGTCTTGTTCCTTGTTCCAGTCTTGTCTAGTCTTGTATCCTGGACATCTTGTCTTGTCCTCTTGTAATCTCGTAGTACGAGATCTTGTTGAGTTCTTTATTGTATCCAGCTCATCTCCTAGAAGGGAGTTCTTGTAATCTAGAGATCTTGTTTCATACTTACAATTCCAGGTTGTGGGATCTCATGTATCATCTCTAGTTGAGTTGTTCATACCTATCAGTCTCGGTTTGTCGGACATCTTGTATTAGTCACGTATTCTTGTATCATTTCCCCTTCGTGGGTGATCTTGTAATCAGAAGTGTATTTCCAAAATCTTGTCTACTGTAGTCAGAGAGCACAATCTAGTGCTCCCCTGACATTTTGACAAGACTAGCTTCTATCCAAGACCAGGCATCATGGAGAACGCTCATGAACAGATTGTAGCATCACTTCAGAGTCTCCAACAACAAGTTGAGGACCTAACTCATCGACAGACACAAGTCAAGATGGGACATCCAGTGCATGTTGGTGCACTCCTCCAAGAATTACAAGAATGAATCGGGAGTCTTCAAGAAAATCAAGGGCGTATTCAAGTGAATCAACGACCTAGTACATCATTTATGAAGGAACCCAAGATTTGCATGCCAGAAAATTTTGATGGGGATCGCACAAAGTTTCGTGGATTTCTCCAGTAAGTTAAATTGTACATCCGTATGCAACCTGATAGATACCCTGACGAGGCATCCAAGGTCAGGTTTATTGGAACCTTGCTCTGTGGCTAAGCATTATCATGGTTTGCCCCAATCTTGGAGAAGAACATGGCAGTACTTCAGGACTATGAGGGGTTTCTTCGAGAACTCTCTACCACATTTAGAGATGCAGACACAAGTCGAGTAGCAGAAACAAAACTTCGGAAGTTACGTCAAGGTAATCGCCCTGCCTCTACCTATGCATCTGAATTTAGGCAATTGATATGTGATCTCACTTGTCATGAAGATTATTTCATAAGCCAATTTAGATGGGGTTTAAGAGATGATGTGAAGGACCTTTTGCTCACGCTGCCAGAGGTTACATTGAATGAATATATCATGCAAGCTATTCAATGTGATAACCAAATTTTCAAAAGAAAACAAGAAAAACAAGTAGAAGGAAGACCTTGCCAGTGGAAACCTTTCAAGCCCGCCACTAAAGATGAGTTTATGCCTGAACATATGCAGATAGATGTAACACGGTTTCAACCTCTAACATTAGAAGAGAAACATAGAAGGTTGGTTAATAAGTTATGTCTCTATTGTGGAAACCCTCGACATTTTGCAATTATTTGTCCGAACAAGAGAACAAACTCCAGAGTCGCAGCCACCCTTGTAGAGCAGGGAAACGAGGAAGTCGAGTTGTAAAAGAGACCCTGCAGCCGGACCATGATATAAGAAAGGGTCTCATAATTCCAGCTACACCTATAGAAACATGTCTTGCACCTGTCAAGTTAATCATGCCCAAGAAGACCCTTTCCCTTACAACCCTAGTAGATTCAAGAGCTTCCTCATGTTTCATCGATGAAGGATTGGTTAAGAAACATGGAATTCCTATACTTCGGAAGAACAAACCAGTAGTAGCTGAAGTAGTAGATGGACGACCTCTAGCATCTGGGATTATAACCATGGAAATTACAGCATTAGGAGTACACCTTGGTGACCATGAATCCCACATATGTTTGAATGTAATATCAAGCCCAGTACATCTAGTTATCATTGGAATGCCCTAGTTAAAGAAGCATAATCCAGACATTAATTGGGAAAAGAATAAAATCACCCCTCCAGATATCCAGAAGAACCCAACATATGTTGGAGCCAAAGCCTTTATACATGCAGTAAGGAAGGAACCTACATATATGATCTATGCCATACCAGCTCAAGAATCCAAGAAAGATGATCCAATACAGCTACCCAATCAGTACAAAGACTTTGAAGATGTCTTTGAAAAGAAGAATGCAGATATCCTCCCAGAGCATAGACCTTACGATTGCCCCATAGATCTTCAAGAGGGAGCACAACCACCCTTTGGACCAATCTACAGAATATCCCTAGAGAAACTTATAGAACTACGCAAGAACATTGATGAAAATCTAGCAAAGGGGTTAGAAACACTCAAAGTCTCCAACAGAAGCTCCTATTTTATTTGTAAAGAGGAAGAATGGGACTCCTCGGATGTGTGTAGACTATCGTGGATTGAATAAAGTCACTATAAAGAACAAATAGCTGCTACCACTCATATCAGAGCTCTTGGAACACCTTGGAAAAGCAAAATCCTCACGAAGATTGATCTTCAAGGAGCTTACAACCTTGTCCATCACAGAAGGAGACGAATGGAAGACAACCTTTCGAACAAGGTATGGCCATTTTGAATATGTAGTTATGCCATTCGGTCTTACAAATGCTCCAGCTGTCTTCCAACATATGATGAATGATATCTTTTGAGAATATTTAGATGATTTTGTCGTAATATACCTTGATGATATCTTGATATTCTCCAAAAATCTAGAGGATCATGAATGTCATGTAAAGATAGTCCTAGAGAAACTAAGAGAAAAAGGATTATATGCAAAATTGGAGAAGTGCTCTTTCCATAAGACAGAAGTGGAATTTTTAGGGTACAATGTATCAGATAAAGGAATTTTTATGGACCCTAAGAAGATTCAGACAATCCTTGATTGGCAACCACCTTTATGTGTTTGAGATGTACAATGTTTTTTAGGGTTTGCCAACTTCTATAGGATATTCATCAAAGATTACTCCAAGATAGTGGCACCTCTTACCAAGCTTACAGGGAACTCCAAATTCTCATGGACCGAAGAAGTAGAAAAAGCATTTCAGACCTTGAAATCAGCATTCACTACTGCTCCAATACTAGTTCATCCTGATTCCACTAAGCCCTTCTTCCTAGAGATAGATGCATTAGACTTTGCCCTAGGGGCCATTCTCTCACAATATGGAGATAATGGACACCTACATCCAGTTGCATATAATTCAAGGAAATTTTCTCCTCTAAAATTTTTTATGAAATTCATGATAAAGAACTTCTTGCCATAGTGGACGCGTTTGATGCTTGGTGTCACCATCTAGAAGGAGCAGCTCATAAAGTTATCGTGTATACAGATCACAAGAACCTAGAGTATTTTATGACCACCCGCATCCTCAACAGAAGGCAATCTCGATGGAGTAAGTTCTTATCCAGGTTCGACTTTGTCATCACATATCGTCCAGGATGGCAACAGTGTCAATCAAATGCCTTGTCAAGAAGATCTTACCTTGCACCAAAGAAGGGTGAAGAGGCCTTCGATCAACAAGAGAGTGTATTACTTAAGCCTGAGCATCTCCAGTTAGCAGCTATCTCTTCAACCCATCCTGAAGATTCAGCCTTGAATCATTTGATTCGTGAGAATCTACCACAAGATGAATTATTCTGTAATGTTAAAAAAAACTCAAGAAGGAAAAGTCCAAGAAGTAAATGAATTCGAGGTAAAGGACGGGTTACTATTCTATAAGAACCTATTGTATGTCCCTCCAGGAAAGCCCAGGATCCAAGTACTTCAACAACATCATGAAAACCTTGCAGCAGGATGTTTTGGAGTAAATAAAACAATAGAACTCATATCCAGGGATTTTTGGTGGCCTCAAATGTGGAAAGAAGTCAAAGAATATATCCGAACCTGTGACCCTTGCAACAGATCTAAGGTACCACGACATAAGCCTCATGGCCTCTTGCAACCTTTACCTATTCCATAAAGTCCATGGGCTTCATTATCTAAGGATTTCATCACAGATCTACTAAAGTCAGATAAGTATGATGCCATTCTTGTTATTGTGGATATATTCACAAAGATGGCACACTTCATTCCAACTACAAAGGCAATCACAGGTGCAACCACTGCTAGATTCCTTCTCAAATACATCTTTAGGCTTCATGGATTGCCTCATGATATTGTCAGTGATCGAGGTCTACAGTTCATATCCAGCTTTTGGAACAGTCTTTGCAAGCTCCTTCATGTTCAAGTTAAACTATCTACAACAAATCATCCACAGACTAATGGACAAACAGAACAGGTGAATCAAGTCCTAGAGAAATATCTCCGTTGCACTAGCAACTATCACCAAAATGATTGGTTTGAGTTGTTACCCTTTGCAGAGTTTGCCTATAACAATAGTGTTCATGCATCTACTAAGCAAACTCCCCTCTTTGCAAACTATGGACAACATCCAAGGATGGATATACAACTCTCAAATCATGTCAAGAACCCAGCTGCCAGAGACAAGGCCCAGTACCTGATGGACATTCACAAAGAACTCAAGGAAGAGATCCATAAAGCTCAACAACAATATAAGTACTATGAAGATCAACCTCGTGTCCAAAATCCATGGTATCAAATTGGTGTTTGGAACGTGCCAAAACCTTAAGATCGACTGTCTTCTTGCTTGATTCTGATATCCAGAGACCATGCTTCGAATTGATGACATCATCGATGATATCATCAATTCATAACCGCTCTAGAACCTCCCTTGGAAAACCTATATAAGGAGGGGTTGGCCTTATTCATAATCAGTCTTGCCAATAACAGTCTTGGGAGTTCAAGGAGTCGTGACCACCAAATAAGTACTCTCCAAGTTCTAGTTCCTGTTCTTGTCTTGTTCCTTGTTCTAGTCATGTCTAGTCTTGTATCCTGGACATCTTGTCTTGTCCTCTTGTAATCTCGTAGGATGAGATCTTGTCGAGTTCTTTCTTGTATCTAGTTCATCTCCCAGAAGGGAGTTCTTGTAATCTAGAGATCTTGTTTCATACTTACAATTCCGGGTTGTGGGATCTGATGTATCATCTCTAGTCGATTTGTTCATACCTATCAGTCCCGGGTTGTGGGACATCTTGTATTAGTCACATATTCTTGTATCATTTCCCCTTCCTGGGTGATCTTGTAATCAGAAGTGTATTTCCGAAATCTTGTCTACTGTAGTCAAAGAGCGCAATCTAGTGCTCCCCTGACACATTCACTCTTGTAGAAGAGCTAAGGATGCTTGGGATACACTTACCACATTGTACCAAGCTAGGAATGAGTTTCGTGTTGCTTACCTTTGAAAATAGTTGGAGAGTGAGCATATAAATGAATGTGACTCTATGGATAGTTTTGTGAAAGAGATCAAGGATTTGAAGGAATAATTGACTTTTGTTCATGAAGTTCTTCTTGACAGTTCACTTGTGCAAACTATCCTGAATGGTCTTCCTGACTCATATCAGAGTTTTGCTTCTACTCTTTGTTTGATGGTGAAAGGCAATCCAAATGCCTCAACATTTGAAGAGTTAGTTTCTGTTCTATTGCAGGAAGATGAATATGGGCAGAACAAGTCTATTATGCATGTTGTAGATCACGATTTCCTGGCTAGTCAGAAGGGCAAAGGTAAATGGAGCTCATCTACTAGTAAGCAAAAATATGGAAATGCTACACATTCGAGGCAGTTCTAGAGTGGTTACAAATTGATGATGTCATCAATTCAAAGCATGGTCTTTGGATGTCAGAATCAAGCAAGAAGACAGTCAATCTTAGGTTTTTGGCATGTTCGGGACGCAATGGAAGCATTACGTTCCCCAAATTCTGAACCAATCATGAGATATAGGATTCACATGGAATCTAAGATTCAAGATGGTTTCCTTTGTCCATGATAGAATGCACGTTTGATAGAGAAGGTTATCCATGCATGTGCCTAAGCATCTCTACCATCCGAATGAATTTGCTCTACAGTAGGTGCAATAGGAACCGTAGCACAAATAGGAATCTGTAGAATATCACCATCTTTGACACCATCAGCATCCACTTCAGTACATGTATTTGCAAGTGTAATAGGATGTTTTTCAACACCCTGCACAATATTCCACACTCCTTTTGCGAACAATACATGATGCATCATATAAGCCCACAATGGGTGATTCATACCATTTAACTTATCCTCAACAACCAACATATGGAATACATCACTACTTTCAGCCATGACCACTGACTAAAATACCATGATGTAGAAAATTGATTGTATCTAAGAAAGAAGAGCAAAATTACCCTATCAAGTTCTACTAAATGTGTAGCAGGCTTCAAGACGCTTATACTGGAAAATTGAAACCTATTTATATCTTTGGCATGAAAAGACAAAATAGCCTACACAAGCGCTAGGATAGTGTGTTTGAAGGCCGAAAGGAGCAATTTTGTGCAATTTTGAGAATGTGACTAGAGGGCTGTTGACGATGCCCTAGATGAAGTGGTGACCTACTCTGATACCAATTGTTGGCATTAGACGTCTACGAAAGCACATGAATAGCATAAGGAAGAAGAAGAAGAAGCTTGGGGAAAAACATACAATATTGAAAGTATTACCACTAGAATATACAAAGATAAGTAACTCGTTAGGGCTATAGGTGTATATACAAGCCAGGGAAAAAAACCTCCTGTAGAGGGAAAAAAGTACCCCGACAGTTCTAGTGTGTTCACACACATCACTACCGAAATGTCAACACTTATACAACCCACAACATAAAATTCCATAAGAAATAATGATGTTTCCATTTGATAGATCATGAACTGTACATTTGTCATCAATGAATTTCATGACCAAGCCAATCTTGGCTAATGATTAAACTGATAACATATTTTTCTTGATCCCTAGCATAAATAAAGCATTTGAACATGTAAAAGAGCTACCATTAGCAATAGTCAGAATGATCTTACCAACTCCCATAACAGGATAAGAGGATTTGTTGGCGCATGTGATAGTATTCCATATAGGGGCATGCTCAAGTGAAGTGAAGAAACTGTGCTATGAAGTAATATGTTTGGTTGCCCCACTATCAAAGTACCAAACATCTGAGTCTTTTGCAGACATACACTATTCATGTGACAATAGGTCATAACTACAAACAATAGTAAATACCCATTCTTCATTTTGCACAAGATTGGTAAACTCTCTTTTGGGTGTAGAGGCCTCTGCAACAACCAATCTAGCCTCTTTCTTCTTTGCCTCTTTTGCAGCTTGTTTTGGACAACTTTTTATGACATGATCATTTCCTTTATATTATTTTCCAAACAATTTTTGCTTTTCTATTTTCTTCTCTTCTTTGTCATCCTTCTTTGATGGTGAAGAATTAGCAGATTTCTACTTACTAGTAGAAGAGATCCATTTACCTTTGCCCTTCTCACTAGCCAAGAAAGCTTGATCTATAACATGCATAATGGACTTCTTTTGCCTAGACTAATCTTCCTGCAATAGAATAGAGACTAATTCCTCAAATGTTAAGGCATTTGGATTGTCTTTCACCATCAATCAAAGAGTAGAAGCAAAACTCTGATATGAATCTGGAACACCATACCAAACAGTGTGCATCCATGGAATCTCCTTTGTTCATGTGCTCACTCTCCAATTGTTTGCGGAGGTAAACAACACGAGCCTCATTCCTTGACTAGTATAAAGTGGTAAGTGTATTCAAGCATCCCTTGTTGTTTTGCAAGAGTGAATGTTGAGGAATAATGGCACATTTGAGAGACAAGGCTATTAATGCATGTGCCTGAGCATCTCTACCATCCCAACAAATTTTCTCTACAGTAGGTGTAGCAAGAACCATAACACAAATAGGAAAATGAAGAATATCACCACCTTCAACACCATCTACATCACCTTCAGTAATTGTGTTTGCAAGTGTAATAGGACATTTTTCAACACCATGCACAATATTCCATAGTCCTTTTGCAACCAATAGATGATGCATCATATAAGCCCATAATGGGTAAATAGTGGCATCCAACTTATCCTCAACAACCAACATATGAAATACATCACTGCTTCTAGCCATGGCCTCTCACTAAGATACCTTGATGCAAAAAAATGACTGTATCCCAAAAAGTTGAACAGAAACCATGTCAAGTTCTACTAAACATGTGGCAGACTTTTAGATGCTTATAATAGCGAAACAAAACCTGTATATATCTTTGGAACAAAGAGGCAAAATTGCCTACACAGACACTTTGATAGTCATAGTCACCCTCAGTATGCTCACCAAATTTTGTGCCATTCTTAGAGTATGACCAGACGGGTCTGTTGGAGATTGAGGTCTGCAGAAGCACATGAATAGCACAAGGAAGAAGAAGAAGAAGCTTGGAGCACAACACACAATATTGGATGTATTACCAAGATAATGTACAAAGATAAGTCACCCATTAGGGTTATAGGCATATATACAAACCGGGGGAAGAAACCTCCCAAAGAGTAAAAAAGTGCCTCGATGGTCCTAGAGTGTTCACACATCACTACCTAAATATATCAAAAAAACACGTGTAAAGAAAGGCTAGAGAAGCCGTTTCTAGCATTTTCTTTGGCTACTTCAATTATTTTTTGCAAATCTCTTAGACTTTTCCTTTCAACCTCTAGCATAGGGTATCAATTATTATTGTTTTCAATGGTGGTCCTTTTTTAGGTTTGTTGGTGGTAGGATTCTAATAGTAGCTCAAGATTTTGGCTTACTATAGAGAACACCCTAGAAGTATATAGATGAACCTCTCATTCATTTCTTGCTTTGTTCCTTAGCTTTTTTGGATATCCCTTGGGCTTGTTTCTCAATAATGGATGCATTTGCTCTTCTATCTTTGGCTTGGGATCTCTCCTCTCCCTAAGCTCTAGTGATAACTTAGAATCAAACTTCAACCTCTTCCTCACTTTTTCTCATCTCCAGATCACTAGGAAATTAGTACTCTTGAGTACCTATTGTCACTCTTCATGAAAGACTATGACAGACTTTAAGCCAATAGGTGATTCCACAATCATGATGTTAGCTTGGTCTTTGCACAATTAATAAAAGATTTTGGATGATGTGAGGTGAACTTATCTTAGGCATGTGGTCTCCTAAGGTCTCATATAGGTTCTCTTGAGTAACTTGCTCTATCACGTGAGCCTTTTGGAATTTTTGGTGTGATCCTACTTGTGCTAGCTTCCCATATTAGAGGAGGATTATTGGCAAAATTTTCTCCTTTTTTGGCACTATTCGTGATGGTGGTTGAGATATCAATGATTCATCTCTTATAGACTAGAGTTTGACATATAGATGTGTTTTGAGTTTCATTCTAGTTTATAGAGGCCCATACTATTCAAAATGTGAGGTTTTCTCCTCATTTATTTCTAGAAATACTTTAGCATACATGGATGACCTATATTGGCTATGAATAAGTTCTCATAGTGAATTGTAATCTTAGTAAACAACTAGAGGATTTGGGCATGTGAATTTTGATGAAGATGTTCTAGGGCCTATTGCAAATGTTCCATTTGTTTAGGATGTAGGTTACCTAATGTGGGAAATCCAAGAGGAGAACCTAAGCATGGTCTAGGTGGGTTTGTGATTTCAAGGCTAGGTGGTCCTCTTATAAGGTATCTAAACCTATTATCTCTTCAAATAGTCCTTTCATCCATGTCTCGATGATAGTTATAAGGTATCTAAACCTATTATCTCTAGGATACACATCCGTATTGGTGTTCTTAATCTTAACTATTTGTAATTTCAAATCTCTTTTTTATGCACAAACTAAGGAAAACCATCTTTTCATTAATTCCCTTCATGGATTGTCTTGGGATTCAAAAGTTTTATCATTCACTAATACACAATCCACAACCTCAATCTAATGATGCCTATATACATGTGTGTTTTATCAAAGTATATTGTGCTCTTGAGATCCAACTCCTTCAGTTTTTGAATAGCATCATTTAATTTCTCTTTTTCTTATTCCAATTCCTTAATTCTCAATGACAAAAAATCTTCTCTTGGGAAATTTTCATTCTAGGGTGAAGTTATTGAGTTCAATATCTGAGTATGGAGAGGGAATACAAGTTTTTAATAATACTTTAATTTTGCATGCATAAGACCTATATGTCTCGTGTATGTCCTATCCACTCTTAATGCAATAAGAAGATATATCGGTCATTACTCTATGTCACTATTGCAAGCCTTTAATATCACCTTCATAATTGGAGGGTGACCTCATTCAATCTTTCCATTAGCTTCATAGTTAAAGGAAGTTGTTAGAGACAATTGAATTCTATGTTCACCATTTAATTCTCTTGCCTCCCTAGCATCTAATTTTCTTGATTTGCATACATTATCAACATCCAAAAGGAATCATTGTAAATATTGTTAGAATGGAGGGCTCAATCTTCCACATGATTATTCAAGTCTTCCATAGCTAATACAATATAACTCACTTTGTCAATTCATTTGGGCATGGTTACAAGATCAACCATCAACTTGTAATGAATAAAGGGAGGGTAACTTGGATGTAAAGGGTCTCTATTCCTAATCAAGGATTCTACTTGACAAATGGTGCAAATTCTCACAAATTCTCAAACATTCATGTACATCTAGGCCATCAATATATTTCTTTAATTCTTTTCATATGTTTCCACAAATTCTTTGTGACATAGCCATCATTCTTCATGATTATCTCTCATAATTTTGACTTGACTTTTCTTACCTAAAACTCATTATGGATTCTTCACCTTTCCTTTAGCCTGTTGCCAAATAAATCCATGCTTCTAGAAAGAGTTATAAGTCTTTTCCCTGCTATTCTTGAATCTATTTGTGGAGTAGCTAAAGTAAGGTACCAAAGTACTTAGATAATCTCCAATATCTTTCCATTATTGATTATATTGCTCATCTCAAAGTTTTCCATAAACATATAATTGTGGATCAAAGTGCATCATATTTATTTCTCCTTCTATTTCATCATTTAAGTCATCATCAAATGTTTCTCGTGAGAGCATATCAGTGACATTATTTTATTCACCAGCTATATGTAGGTAATCTAGAATTATGAACTTGACATATGATATCCACCAAAGCGTACTAGTATATGAGGATGGATAATTTCCAGCAATACCAATTAATGGAGCACAATCAATTTCCACAATTATATTAGCTCCAATAAAGTTTTCTTTATCCGATTTCAATGTAGTAATGAATCCCCATTGTTGCCTTTTTATCTGAGGATAAGTCCTTTGAGTTCCATGTAAGCTCTTTGCACCAAAAGGAACCACATATCATCGCCCTCATCATCATCTTGGCCAATGACCCAGCTTATTCGAATATGACTAGCCTCAATTGTTAAGGTGATGAGCCTATTTACTGAATACAGTACTGTTTCACAATAGGAGCTTCAATAAGAAAGTTTTTTTGTTTCCTCATAGATTTTGAGTGCTTCCCAACCCATATAAGATTTCTCCTCTTTCCCAATCGATCATATAATAGATTCACAACATGAGCATAATGAGGGATCTCGATCACATAATAGGCACGAGCTTGTAGTATTCACTTTACTAATATAATTGCAAACTTCAAAAATCTTGGTAATAGCTTCAACATTCTATGTTTATGGGTTTCATCCATAATTCCCACGTAGATGCCCAACAATTAACACTTCGTTGATGCCAAAAAGACATTTCTACATAAAGGAAGGTCAATCCCACCTCTTTAAATCTTTCACATATCTCTTCACAATCACATATATGATGTGATAAACTTTCTATCTAGAAAATCATTCATCTCGTCTTTCATTCTTTCCTCACATTTTTTAATTCGAATAGCATCAATAAAAAGCATATCCACATGCAAAATAAATTAATGTAAAACAAGATTCATTGCATTCATCATATGAGCTAGGGAGTTTGTTACTCCTTAAGGTAAAGTAGACATACATAGGAGCTTAAGAGGATCCTTTATGGTCGTAATGTTATTGATCTCAATCACAAATCGAAACTAATCATACCCTGAATATGAATCACCGATTGAGAAAATTTGAGTGCCCAAAAAATGCTTCAACAAACATATCTACTATATGTATGTTCTATTCCTAGATTTAGTATTATGACTTTTACAGAGGCTACAAATCTTAAATAAAGTGTAGTTTCCCATTCTTTTCCAACATCATTCAAATAGGGTATTGATGAAGACTTTAATATTTGCATGTACATTTGGTCCTTTAACAATGGCATAAGCTTAGATTAATGAAACTTTCAAGTTGTAATAGAACAAGGATTCCATGGAATATGAGGCACAATATAATGGGTATCATAGCTTTTGATTTGCACATCCTATCTCATCTAGGAAAAGGGAGAACACTTTTTCATTTCTTCTAATCACTTCTAAAATTTTGCTTTCTCTACTTTTGTAGGAAATGAATCTTCTCCAAATTGATCTATTTGATTGATCCTTTAGTAAAACAATTTGCTATTTTTTGACGATCTCTAAAAATAGGGTCTTTAATAATTGTTTCAATTTTTTCATTACTTTGTTTTGGAAATGGTTGAGCTAAAGGTTTCACTTTTTTGTCAATAGTTCTATATTTTATATTAACCTCAACTACGTATTCATTTAAGAATGCAGCCACAAGTTGCTACTCTTTAATGGTTTTGAGGAATCCAAATTTGATCCTTCATTCTCTTTCACGCCTCTCTCTTTTTCTTTGAAGATAGTTGAATTACTTGTCATCTCTATCATATATTCAACCTTTTCATCAGATGAAATTATTCCTAAGTTTTTGGTATTGTTTTTTGCATGTTTTTATGAACTTTTTTGGTAGATTTTATCTTTGTAGAAATTCTATTTTTCAAATAGGTAATCTAATTGGAAATCTTTCTAATTTATGTACAGATTTAGCTCGGGGTGAAACATCAAAACATCTACCATTTTTATCCCCCTCAATAGTGGAGTTTAATGAAAAACTCGATAAAAGTATATCCCATTCACTCTGATTGGTACACAATCATTGCACACATGATCATAAGAGGAAATATGACTCTTTGTCAGTCGTCTTCTCTTTTGTGGATTTTGGACATATTGACAAAAATTTAAATGATTATAGACCACATCTACATCGAATTCATGCATATGTTGATCCAACATCCATCACCTTAGTTTCCATTTTCATTTTTTCTACAAATGGTTTCTAAAAAAAAGCCTTATAAGAGCTAATATATTGGAAAAAAAAGTGGAATTCTTTTAAGACTACACATGTTAATACAAGAACATTGGCACATGCTCCTGATAGATCCTAATCCATTGTTCACAATTCTCATTCTCCATCCATGTTCCTTGTCTATGGACCATCAAAATCTATCATATAACTTCTTTGAGATCAAATTTATATCTGATGCAAAATCCACTAGTGTGAGAGCTAAACATGAGTCACGTTCATCACATATTTTAATTTTTACTTCTCACATTCCCCTTGCCCAAAAGTTCTTGATAAATTAGCTCTCAGTTTCTTTCACATCCTCATCAGGTAAAATATGACCAAGGAAACTTCTATTCACTTGACATGTCTCAACTTCATCATTATCATCAAGTGAGTCACTGAGTGTGATCATATGATTCATAACCTGAGTAAATTCAAGAGATTCTTCCATTATAAATCTTGCAAAAGAGGGAACCTTTTCCTTCTAACAAGATTTATAGAACTATCTTTGAACTCACCCTTTATGATAAAAAATATATAATCCAAAGACATCATCACTTGATTCTGAGTAAGATTTCATTCAAAATATCCTTGGCATGTATTTGCTTTTCCAATTTCAATATCGATACCGTGTTTGAGATCTTCTTAATTTTTATCTTTTGCTTTTCTTCTTCTTGTTTACTCCCATTCTTCTCTGCAATGTCTTTCTTCACTCCAACTTGATCTTTTGATTGATTCTTTTGGGGTTAGTTGTCTTTCATAAGCTTTTCACTCTTTTATCTATCTTCATCTTTCCTCATCTTTTGTGTTCAATATCGATACCTTGTTTGAGATCTTCTTAATTTTCTTCTTTTTCTTTTCCTCTCAGATGACTACTCCCAAATGCTTGAACACCCACTAAATACACCTTGTTGTGTATATTTACAATATCCTTAGAAAGAGAAGCTTGCATGGTAATGCCATCTCCCATTTCTATCTATTTGAGACTCTAATGGAGTCTCAGACGTGGATGCAACATTAGCGACTTTTGTAGATGCAATCATGTTAGGAAACATTCTAGTGTATCCGTGTCTTAAGTTGGAACTTCATGTACCGCTTACTTGCTTTGTGTAATATTCCTTTGCAATTCCTAAAGAGTAAATATTTTATTTGCTTAGACTCGCGTGTTTCCAGTCTCTCATGAGCATTTATAGACTCTCTCGTAAATCAATCTTTTCGCATATTGTACACTAAACAATGTTTTATATCCTGCTCACATATACACTCGCCGAGCACATGCGACAGACTTGAGTTGGAACTTCGAACTTGAAGACTTCTCAGTTTGGTAACTGGAGTCTGGTCAGTCCTCTCTCTCTCTCTCTCGCACACACAAACACGTGACACACATACACGCAGCGCTTAAAACTTCTGAACTCTCCACCTTCTTGTAAACACTAACTAGTAACCATCATTGTCTCAAGCCGTTTATCCGGGTGCTTGAGTCTCTCGCCTCTTGAGGCGGGAGCAAAGGTTCAATTCCCATCGGTACCATGCAAGGGACATGTTTAACATGGAAAGTTGTATCTTTTGGCTGATGTGCCACCGTTTGTCCTACCCACGGTAGTTATGACCGGAGTCAAACTCAGCTATGTAAACTCCTATTCTTGTGAAATAAAGAGGGTCCCATGGATACTATACCTTTCCTTGTACAATTCCAATTTCAAAGTTAAAGCCTGGAGTAGGCCTCTGCCGAACCTCCATTAAAAAAAAAAAAAAAAAAAAACAAAAAAACAAAAAAAAAAACTAATAACCATCACGACTCACATGTCAATCTGCATCAAGTCTCTTTCTCTCCCTTACAAGTTACACACCCCCGTGCATCTATATATACAATTAATACGTCTCTTCGGATTTCACAGCTAGCAGGTTCTAAGTCTATACAGAGTTGTCAGCTGTAGTCTAACTTCTAAGTCTTCATCTTCTCACTTTGCAGACACTTGCCATCACACGTCAATCTGCTGATAAGTGTATGATGGAGATGAAAGGACACTGTACTGCAGATCACAAAAGCTTCAGCACCCAGATATCTCCGCTTTTCTCTACTTTCTGAAGTTCGTACCAACAATGAAAAAAGAAATGTCTCCCGCTTTCTCTATGATGCACAAGGGGAATGCGATGCAGGTGTCTCCGAGCTGCATCAGGATTTCAAATCCTTTTTTAATAGAAACAGAAATATTTTAATTGAAGAAGCAAAAAGGAAACGCAAAGCCTCACAAGGAGGAAAAGAGGCATCCCTGCACGAATAAACTTACAATAAAGGAGTAGATCATAAGAAGTCCCGTGAGAGAATACATGGAGAGTAATAGATCTTTTCCTCCATTCATACATCTCCTTCAAGACTTTAAGAGTAACGTGCTGTCGAGTGTGCTTAATTTATTCTTAAAGATGGCTTTATTTTTTTTGCATCCACCATACAAGTCTTCCTCATACGTATATATATATATATATATATATATATATATATATATATATATATATATATATATATATATATATATATATATATATATACTTTCACATCACATACACACATATAAGAAAACACACACACAAATGGATGTGCACATATGGTAATGAACAGTACTAGATACTCATGCATAAACATTTATAGCAATACACATACATTCATATATATATATATATATACATGCACATTGAAACATAGATAAACATTTTACACATATGGTCATTCATGCTCACGCGCATATATCCATAAACACACACACACGCATATATATATATATATATATATATAATATATATATATATATATATATATATATATATATATATATATATATATATATATATATATATATATATATATATATATATATAACACGCTATATAGATTACATAGGCAATTAGAAATATATCCAAAAATAAATTCATACATGCATACATACATACGTGCACACACACACATATATATATAGAGAGAGATAACACTAATTCACTTTCATGCACACATATACAAACGGACATAGATAAACACACAACAAACATAGGTATTATCATACACATGTATAGCATATACCAACCTACATAATCCCTTCAGGAAACACACACATATGCATCCACATCCACACATATAGACATACACACATAGGTACACTTGAACACGTTCATAGACATATATATAGCAATACATACACACATATATGGAAAATTTATAGATATATGAACATTAATAGAAACACATGCATAGACCCTTATGTCACTAGACATACACAAAAGTATTCACACACAGATAGACTCACAAACGCATATACATACAGGCATATAAATCACACACATTCACAATGTTTTTAAATACGTTTTCTTGATTTCTTGCACGTACAAGTAATCAATGTCAATTGATTTAGAGGTAGAAATCAAAGATCATGATCATTATCAAAATCAAAGACCATCATTTGAATGCAAGGATTCTTTTTTTTTTTTGCTTTAGAGTGTTGAAATAATTTTCAACATCTACCCTCACTAAACATAGAAATTATTCTGATGGGCCAACATGCTGATTCAATGGAAGGAGCATCAAAGTTCGTTTTGAAAAAAAAATCAAATATTTTTCACATGTTTCTCAAATAAATCATAATACTGTTAAAAATCAGTTAGATACAATTATAAAGGACATTTAGATGTTCTACGAAGAGTCTTTCCTATCTACTCCTTTCAAAGCTATTCATTATTTTATACAAATGATCTTATGCTTTGGAGTTACAAGCTCATAATGAAATGCTACTAATTCCCCTATTACATGCATACACCTCATATAGTCTGCGTATAAATCCTCAACAGTGATTTTGAGACCATAGCTAAGCCATGAGTAATGTTTTTGTTATTTTTCTCTTTCTTTATCTTTATCTTTAGCTTCACCTTTACAACAACCATGAATGTACTCCTTTTCTTTGTTCTTTATTCTTTGCTTATGTTTTTTGGGGTGGAAGAAAGCATAAATTTGTATCCGCTAACAAAAAATTTTTCTAGTTTTTTTCTTAATGGAAAAAAGCCTATACACTAATTAGATATGAGGATCTTGAGACACGCACTAACCAGAACTAGGATCTCACTAACCAAGTGTTTCAAATACTATGCATAGCCTATCTATATAAAACAATTCCTTTCTTTTAACAAGAGCATCAAGTCTAGACTGCTTTATCTAGGTCTCCATGACAACTACAAGGTATCTAAACCTAATATCTCTAGGATACACATCCCTACTAGTGTTCTTTATCTTATCTATTTGCAATTTCAAATCTCTTTTTAATCCAAAAACTAAGGACCAAAGCATCCTTTCATTAATTCCCATCGGGAATCAAAAGTCTTACTATTCACTAATACACAATCCACAATCTCAGTTTTATGAGGCCTATATATGTGTGCGTTTTATCAAAGTATATTTTTTTCTTAAGATCCAGCTCCTTCAGTTTTTGAATTACTTCATCTACATTCTCTTTTTCTTATTCTAATTGCTTAATTCTCAACGACAAAAAACCTTCTCTTGAAATATTGTCATTCTAGGGTGAATTTATTGACTTGAACATCTGATTATGGATAGGGAATACTAGTGTTTTATAGTACTTTTAATCAATTCTGCTCATGTTAAATTCCAATGTTTTATTGCCTTTGCCCAACCGTATTCTTCGTAGCTTATCTTTTCAATTGATAAAGTGACAAAATGAGCGAGCTCTAGCGTGCAGTTAGCAGCCCATTCTTCTCCTCGCAATAAACACAAGACGCGTAGCATAGTGGTGATCAGATGCAGCGGTGAGAGGGTACTATATGTGAATAAATTATTTCCAGAGAAAACTCAAATGGGAAATGGCTTGTTTCATTTTCACAGTGGAAGCTGCAAGAAGATTGCTTGGTTGGCTATGTAGACATCTTTTGTGGATATGATAACTTCCGTAAATCAGGATCATTGTTCGAAGATTGCAGAGATTGGTAACTTTAATCTTCAGGGATTGATAACTTTCCTCGTGGTGATGGCAGGATTCTACACTGCGCAGGTGAAGAAGTATATACGGATCTAACACGCTGAAATAGAGGCATGCTAATACACAACAAATGAAGAGCTGTAGAGCCGTCGATATTGTTTCTGCAAACTCGAAAATGAATAAGAAAATATGTACAAAATACGTACAGCACTCATGCATCGATATTGTATGAAGAGCTTCTTTCGAACTGTAGAAAAATTAACCGGCGACATAAAAACCACCCAAAAGCCGACTAATCGGATCGATGGCCACCATCCTTCACATGGTTTTCTTCAAGACCGACGCCAGCTTTAAGGGTTGTAGGCTACCCGAACATCGTAGAGAGAGGCGGAGAGAGAAAGTTGAGAGAGAGAACTCTCTCGAACGCACATAGAGAGGATGAAGGATGAAATAGATAAGGTTTCTCTAGACTCGCTTATTCATCAACATGCCCAGGCCTTCGGCAAGATTATAAGCTTCATAGAGGTTAGTTGCAAAGCAACACTGTAGCTTTGTTGAAGTAGATCAGCAGCAGCACACCTGGATTAGTCTAGATTCGGAAAGCCCACAGATAAGATATCTACCTTCACATGATGTAAGCTCAACGAAAATCACGTCATGACAATAGACGACATGTTGGAACCGACAGCCATTGCTACTCACTCAGATAGTCTCTGAAAGAGAGAATCTTATGCTCTGTCTTTGAAGATGGAATCTTATGCTCTGTCTTTGAAGATGGAGGCCGAAAATATAGGACCACAATCTTAACGTGAAGAGGCTCCGGTTGCGATGGCGTGAGGAAGACATGAAGATAATACTATGTTGTGCGTATGGCGCTCTGATACCACCTGTTGACTTCGTTCTTGATGGCACAACGATTGAGCAAGCCTGAGAATGCTATAGCGCAGATAAAGAAAGTCCAGACTCACCTTCGAACACGAAATAGCGAAGAGATAGCGACACTGTGCGATAAGGTAGAGAGAAAAGTGGACTTGCCAACAGTAGAGAGAGAACTCTCATTCATACATGACAACATAAGAAAAAAAGAGTTCTTCTCACATGTATGCACGGATAAGAACAAACAAGTGTGCCTTACTTTCTCATTCAACGCATGTCTTCTTATACAAAAATAGAGGGCCTTTTGGCCAATTAAAAAAGGGATAAGGGGAGGATAAGATTACTCTCTTACATGGAGAGGGTTCACACACAAACTACAATAAGCCCATAGCCAACAGGCCATTGCTTTACATCACCATTGGAAACCTTTAATATCACCTTCATAATTGGAGGATGACCTTATTTAATCTTTCCATTAGCTTCAAAGCTATAGGCAATAGCTAGAGACAATTGAATTTTGTGTTCGTCAATGAATTCTCTTGCCTCCCTAGCATCTAATTTTCTCTAATATACAACTATGTAATTAACATCCAAAAGGAATCATTATGAGTATGGTGGGCTCAAAGATCCATATGATTATTCAAGTCTTCTCTAGCCAATACAATATACCTCATTTTCTCTATTCATTTGGGCATGGTTATACAATATACCTCATTTTGTCAATTCATTTGGGGATGGTTACAAGATCAACCACGCACTTGTAATGAATAAAGGGAGGGTAACTTGGATGTAAAGGGTCCCTAATCCTGATCCAAGACTGTACTTGAAAAGTGGTGCAAATGCTCACAAAGTTGCAAGCATTCATATACATATAAGCCATCAATAACTTTCCTCACCTTTTTCATGTGTTTCCACAAATTCCTTGTGACATAGCCATCATTCTTCATGATTATCTTATAAATTTTACTTGACTTTTCTTACCTAAAACTCATTGTGGATTCTTCACCTTTTCTTTAGCTTGTTGCCAAATAAATCCATTCTTCTAGAAAAAGTTATAAGTCTTTTCCCTAATATTATTAAATCTATTTGTGGACTAGCGTAAGCAAGGTACGAGAGTACTTAGATAATGTCAAATATCTTTCCATTCTTGATGATACTCCTCATCTCAAAATTTCCCATAAACATATACTTGTGGATCAAAATGCATCATATTTATTTCGCCTTTTGTTTAATCATCTGACTCCTCATCAAATTTTTCTCTTGAGAGCATATAGGTGAGATTATTTTATTTACTAGCTATATGTAAGTAATCTTGATTTATGAACTTGACATATGATATCCACCAAAGCATACCAGTATCTGGAGATCGACAATTTCCAATCATACCAATTAATGGAATACAATAATTTCCACAATTATATTAGTTCCAATAAAGTCTTCTTTATTCGATTTCAATGTAGTTAGTAATCCCCATGACTCTCTTTTTATCTTAGGATAAATCTGTTGGAGATAGATGTCTATGGAAGCATACGAATAGCACAAGGAAGAAGAAGAAGCTTTGAGCACAACACACAATACTGAAAAAATGTATTACCACTAGAATGTACAAAGATAAGTAGCCTGTTATATACAAACCAGGGGAAAAAACCTCCTAAAGAGGGAAAAAAGTGCACTAGTGGTCCTAGAGTGTTCACACACATCACTACCTAAATATATCAACAAATCTCTCCTAGGAGTGATGTGGTGAACAAGGAGCTGGCACTCATGTATAAGGAAGTGCCAAGCTATGTGGAATCAATCCACAAAAGGAAGTAAGCCCAAAGCTTTGCCCGCTTAAAATTCTCCCCATCTAGAGCCTTTGTGAAAATGTCTACAATGTTCTCTTGTGTGGGCACATATACCAAGAGAACCTCTCCCTGACATAAAGATAATGCACTTCAATGTGCTTAGTGCGAGCATGGAGCATAGGGTTACTCTCAACTGCCAATGTGCTCTGACTATCAGTGAGAATGGTGGTGGCGAAAGACTGACCAACACCCAAATCAGCCATAAGGTGTCTAATCCCCACACCCTCAATAGTTGCTATGGAAGTTGCCCTATACTTAGGCTCACAATTGGAAGTGGCCAGAGTAGGTTGCTTCTTGCTCAACCACGATATACATGAACTACCATGCATGAAGCAAAAGCTAGTAGTATACACATGAGTGTCATAGCAACCAGCCCAGTCAGAGTTAGAAAACGCATGCAAATCTAGCGGTAGTGATCCCTCCTTGGGATAAAACAACCAAAGAAGTAGGGTACCACTCAAGTAGCGAAAGATGTGCTTAATCGACTGCCAATTCTTGACACCTGGGCAATGCACAAACATGATTATATGTGAGATATCAAACTGAATATCTGATTGAGTAATGCATAAGTTAATGAAGCATCCAATAGCCTGCTGATAGAGGACAACATCAAATGCATCTCTGGCATCATGAAGACTCAATCATAAACCTATAGTGTCCAAGTGATGTACATTCCAACCATGATGGGCTACAAGTGCACAGATGGTATGAACAATAGTCATTCGGCATGTAGGTGCAAAGGTCTCATCAAAATTAATGCTTCTTTCCTGCGCATAACCCTTTGCAACAAGCCTAGCCTTATACCTCTCAAGTGTTCCATCAAGCTTACACTTGAGCTTGTAAACCCACTTAATGCCAATGGCCTTCTTGCCAGGAGTTAAGTCACATAAAGACGAGGTATCATTCTTCATTATAACATCATATTCAGTTTGCATAGCAACCATCCAAGTTCTTGAATTTTGTGCTTCATCAAATGAAGCAGGCTCATTCTCATCATAGAGACTAGATGCAACCATAGCATAGCAATCTGATGCAAAAGAGGCACTATAAGAGCCTGAATGAGTAGGATATGACACAGATGCATCTAATTTGCTATCACGCAAAGTCTGCACTAGCCATTTTGGCATAGTTTTTATCTACTCAATATTAGTTCTCTCATCAACAAGTGCATCATGTAAATCGGCATTAGAAATGGAATGATCTGCATCATCACACGAATGTTGCAAAGGCTGAAAAGTTGCCTCATTAGGACTACTACTAGACTGTCCACCTGTAAAAAGAGGCAGCAAAGTATCATACATGTCTTTGGTGCTAACAGATGTCTCCTTAGTACATGAACGTAATGGTTGAATAGCATCTTCCACAAAAACAACATCACGATTAACCAGAATGTGTTTAGTCTTTGGATGATACAAACGATATCCTTTGCTTCAAGAACTATACCCAACAAAAATACATTTTACTTTTATCATGCAATTTTTTGTGATGTTATTCAGGCACTAATGCATATGCTGAACAACCAAAAACACGTAGATGAGCAACAGATGGCTTGCGACCATGCCAAGCCTCATATGGAGTGATAGATTGCAGTACTTTAGTGGGACACATGTTAAGTACATATGTTGCACACATGACAACCTCAAGCCAGAAACTGTGGTAAAGCATGACTCTTGACCATACACCTTGCCATCTCCATGAGTAACATGTTCTTCCATTCAACAACTCCAATCTCTTGATGTGTATATGACACTGTACACTTATGTTTTATCCCACATTGAACCAGAAATGCATTAAAGTCAGAAGATATATATTCCCCCTCTCGATCAGAATCGAGGGTGCCCATTTTACATGTGGACAGATTTTCAACCAAAACCAGAAATTATTTGAAGCAGATAAACACTTCAAACTTTGTCTTCAATGGACATACCCATGCATGCTTGGAAAATTCATCGATGAAAGTCACCAAGTAAAGATAGTTCTCAAAAGAAGGTGTTTGCATAGGACTAGAGACATCACTATGAACAAGCTGCAATTTCTGAGTAGTCCGAACTAAACCATCTTTTGGGAAGGAGTGGGAAGGAGGAACGCTTCATTTTGCCCAATATATAGCCTTCACATACATGTTTACTGGGTGCCTCAAGTTTGGGCAAAGAGAAAACCATTTCTGATTTTTGCAGGCGTAGCAAACTGGCAAAATTCAGATGACCAAAGTGTGCATGCCAAAGCTTTGCATCTGACATAGCCTCAGAATCATGTACTACACATGTTGAATCATTCATAGATCTTTCATAGTCTATGAGCTTATACAAACCCACGACATAAAATGGCAAAAGCAATAATCACGTTCCTCATTTGACTTCATGAACTGTACACCTGTCATCAATAAATTTCACAACCAAGCCAATCTTGGCTAAAGCGGAAACTGATAACAGATTCTTCTTGATCCCTGGCACAAATAAAGCAACTGACAAAGTGAAAGAACTACCATCAATAGTAGTCAGAATGATCTTACCAACTCCCATGACAGGATAAGAGGAGTTGTTGGTACATGTGATAGTATTCCCTGTAGGGGCAGGCTCGAGTGAAGTGAAGAAGCAACACTATGAGGTAATATGTTTGGTGGCCCCACTATCAAAATATCAAACATCTGAGTCTACTACACACATACACTGCTCATGAGAAGATGAGTCAAAACTACAAACAGTAGTAAATGCCCATTCTTCATTCTACACAAGATTAGCAAACTTTGTTTTGGTATAGAGGCCTCTACAACAACCATTCCAGCATCCTTTTTCTTTGCCTCTTTAGTAGCCAATTTTGGATAGCTCTTAATGACATGATCGTTTGCTTTACAATATTTGCAAAACAATTTCTACTTTTTTGGTTTCTTCTCATCTTTCTATTCCTTCTTCGAATGTGCAGCATTTGCAGATTTCTGCTTACTAGTAGATGAGATCCATTTACCTTTTCCCTTCTGACTAGCCAAGAAAGCTCGATCTGCAACACGCATAATAAAAGGCATTTGGATTGTCTGTCATCATCAAATGAAGAGTAGAAGCAAAATTCTGATATGAATAAGGAAGACCATTCAGAACCCTCTGCACAAGTGAGCTCTCTGGTATAACTTCATCAGCAGAAATCAACTATTCCTTCAAGTCTTTGACCTTTTCAAGAAAACTCTCCATAGAATTACCTTCATTCATATGCTCACTCTCCAACTATTTTTGGAGGTAAGCAATATGAGCCTCATTCCTAGCTTGTTACAATGTGGTAAGTGTATCCCAAGCATCCTTAGTTGTTCTACAAGAGTGAATGTGAGGAATAATGGCATGTTTGATAGACAAGGCTCCCAATGCATGTGCCTGAGCATCTCTTCCATCCCAACAAATTTTCTCTATAGTAGGTGCAGCAAAAACCACACCATGAATAGGAATTTGAAGAATATCAGCATCTTCAATGCCATATGCATCACCTTCAATACCTATATTTGCAGGTATAATAGGACGTTTTTCAACATCTTGCACAATGTTCCACATTCCTTTTGCAACCAATACATTTCACATCATATAAGCCCACAATGGGCAATTGGTACCATCCAACTTATCCTCAATAGCCAACATACAAAATACATCACTGCTTTCAGCCATAGCTACTGGCTAAAATACCCTGATGCAAAAAAATGACTATATTTGAAAAAGTTGAACAGAAGTACCCTAACAAGTTCTAGTAAATCGATGGCAGACTTTGAGATGCTTATACTGGGGAACAGAAACTAATATATATCTTTGACATAGAAAGATGAAATAGCCTACATAAGTGTCGTGATAGTTCATTTGGAGGTCGAAACAAGCTTAGATCGCCATTTTGGCACGACAAAGAGAAATTATTATTATCTCCTAATCATGCGGAGTATGCGTACCAAATTTCATGCAATTCTAAGACTGCGACCAGAGGGGTGTCGATGACGCCCTAGATGAAGCGGCGACTTGCTCTAATACCAATTGTTAGAGATAGATTTCTGCGGAAGCACGTAAACAACATAAGGAAGAAGAAGAAGGAGAAGCTTGGAGCACAACACACAATATTGAAAAATGTATTATCACTAGAATGTAGAAAGATAAGTAGCCTATAGGGCAATACGCGTATATACAAGCCGGGGAAAAAAACCTCCTAAAGAGGGAAAAAAGTGCCTTGGCAGTCCTAGAGTGTTCACACACATCACCACCTAAATATATCAACAAAATCCTCTCAGTTCCATGTAAGATCTTTGGACCAAAAGGAACCACATATCATCGCCCCTTGTCATCATCTTGGCCAATTACCTAGCCTATCCAAATATGACTAGTATCAATTGTTAAGATGATCAGCATATTTACTGAATACACTACTCGTTTCACAATAGGAGCTTCAATAAGCATTGTTTTAGTTTCCTCATAGGTTTTTAGTGCTTGCCAACCCATATAAGCTTTGCCTTCTTTCTCAATAGATCATATAACAGATTAATAACATGTTATATGATCACTTAGACGGCACAAGCTAATGGAAATCTCCTCACTTCACTAATATAATTCTGAACTTCAAAACTCTTGGTAATGGCTTCAACATTATATGTGTATGGGTTTCATCCATGATTCGCATACAGATGCCAAGCAATTAACACTTTGTTGATGTCAAAAAGACATTTCTCCAAAAAGAAGATCAATCCAACCTCTTTAAACCTTTTAAAGATCTCTTCATAATCATATATATGATCAATGATAAACGTTGTATCTAGAAGAGTCATTCATCTCATCTTTCACTCTTTCCTCACATATTTTGATTGAAATAGCGTCAATAAAAAGCATATCCACATGCAAGATAAAGTAGCGTAGAACCAGATTTGTTGCATTCGACATACGAGCTAGGGATTTTGTTACTCGTTGAGGCAAAATAGACATACATAGGAGCCCAAGAGGAGTCTTCATGGTCGTAATGTTATAGATCTCAATCACAAATTGAAACTATTCATGTCCTAAATATAGGCCACCCATTGAGTAAATTTGAGTGCCCAAGAAATGCTTCAAAAAAGGTATGTACTATATGTATGTCCTATTTCCTACATTTCGTATGTGAATTTATTAAGAGGCTAAAAATCTTGAATAAAGTGTAGTTTCCCATTCTTTTTCAACCATTCAAATAGGGTGTTGATGGAAGCTCTAATATTTATATGTTCATTTGGTCCAAACGGCATAATCTTAGATTAATTAGCCTTTCAAGCTATAATGGTACAAGGATTCCATGGAATATGAGGCACAATAAAAATAACAATGGGTTATCACTAGCTTTGGATTTGCACATCCTATCTCATATCAGAAAAACTGACTATAGACAAGATTTCCATCAAATTCATGCCTATGTTGATCCAACATCCATCACGTTAGTTTCCATTTTCATTTTTTCTACAAATGGTTTCTCAAAAATAGCCTCATAGGAGCTAATATGTTGGACAAAAAAGTGGAATTCTTCTAAGACTCATGTGAGTACAAGAATATTGGCACATGCTCCTAACATATCATAATCCATTGTTCACAATTCTCATTCTCCATCCATGTTCCTTGTCTATCGACCATCGAAATGTATAATACAATTTCTTTTATATCACATTTATATCTAATACAAAATCCACTACTCCTAGAGCTAAACATGACTCACATTCATCAAATATTTTAATTTTTACTTTTGGCATTCCCCTTGCCCAAAAGTTCTTGTTAAACTAGTTGTCAATTTTGTTCACATCGTGATGAGGTAAAATATGATCGAGGAAATTTCTAAACACATGCCATGTCTCAACTTCATCATCATCATCATCATCATCATCACATCATCATCAAATGAGTCACTCAATGTGATCACATGATTCATAACCTGATAAAATTCAAGAGATTCTTCCATTATTACATCTTGTGGAAGAGGGAACCTTTTCCTTCTAACAAGATTTATAAAAATATCTTTAAACTCACCCTTTATGCTTGAAAATACGAGTTCCAAAGACATCATCACTTGGTTTCTAAGTAAGATTTCATTCAAAATCTCCTTGGCATGTATTTTTTTTCCAATTTCAATATGAATACCGTGTTTGGCATCTTGCTATTTTTCTTGTTTTTGAATTTCTTCTTCTTGTTTACTCTAATTTTTCTCAAGAATGTTTTTCTTCACCCTAGCTCGATCTTTTGATTCATTCTTTTGGATTTATTTCTCTTTCGTAGGCTTTTCCCTCTTTTATCTATATTCATCTTTTCTCATCTTTTGTGTTCCTTGTTTCCTTAGACTGCATATTCTTTTCATCATCTCTAGGCCTCTTCCTTGGCTTCTTCCTAGTCACTCGTTCAACCTCATCTTGGACCACTTCTCTAATCAATTTCTCCTCAACACTTGCAATATGGGAGAACATTGATTTGACGTATAGGAGACTTCAAAGTAGTTTTTGCATGATCACATCATGTGCACATATCAATGCTAAAATTGAGTAATTTGGTTAGGGTTTGGATTGCTTAATTTCCTACCCATGTGACTACAAAGGTTCTAATTTAACCCCAACTGAACTTGAATTATGAGTAGATAAATTTTCATAAAGCTTCTTCATCCTTTTCCCTAGTTCACAAGTGACGAAAGCCTTATTCTATAATTGCACAATTGCTCATCAATTCTAGTCACTAGTTGCTTCTCATTGAATTCCTTTAGCTCTATGCAAGCATATGAAAAACGCTCTTGAGAATCACACCACACACATCTCTTTCCACTAGCCATTCTCATTGGTAGTTTTGTGAAATACTAGGTGAACTCGTAGTAAGGGCATTTTCTACGTCTTTGGCTGAAGAATGGGAGCAAGCTGCTGAGGCACAATGACTAGATTATCAATTCCTTCTATAAGCTTCATTTGAATAGTACTCATATGACTACTCCCAAATGCTTGAAAACCCACTAAATACACCTGATTGTGTATATTTACAATCTCCTTGGACAAAGAAGCTTACATGGTAATGACATCTCCCATTACTTTAGATATCTCTTATTGAGGCTCTAATGAAGATGTGTATGCAACATTAGCGGTTGTCATAGATGCAATCATGTTGGGAACCATTTATGGTGTATCCTTATCTTATGTTGGAACTCAAAAATCCTATAGAAGAGCTTGGCGTTGCTTCATTTGAGCAACAAAATCAACTACATATTTTATAGTTTGCCAATTATTAGTCAAAGAATATCTCTTTTTGAGTCTTCAAATCTCCTTTGTACTTGAGCTCTATCTTGAAGACCTATTTTTTAGGAATGAATCATTAACTCCACATTTATTGCATTTCTATTTGCCTCGCATAGTTGCACAAATATTCACATGAGCTCACTATGTAGATGAGCCAAGGAAACATTTGTCTTAGGGGGATATACCCCATGTCGAAAACCCATCTTGACTCTATTGGCCAAAATCTTCTAAATGAAAGATCTTATGCATTTCTTCCCTGAACTCAATGTATTCCTTGGTAGAATTGGACCTTCTTTGCAACTTACTAAAACCCCACTTGCTAAAAAAAAGTATTAGCATGTATTCTTAGACTCATAGATCTAGGCTTGTTGCTCAAAAGTATCTAACTAGTCAGTGATGTTCATTGACATGAATTTCCATTTTTCCTTAAAATGGACTCAACACATGCACCATGTTCTTCTATAATAATATTCTTGAAAATCTTATCCATATCTTTCTCTTGAGTAGATCTAATATATAGGAGAGTGTCTAAAAGTAAAGTCTGTAAATGATCTCTCACTTGGGATTGTAACTCTGCAAATAGTAAACTAACATGGTCAGCCAAGGCATGAGTAGGACCACTAACTTTCTAGATTTTCTTCATAGATTCCTTAGGATTTTGTTCTAACATCTTATGTTTTGCCCTAGGATATGAGAATAAATTTGATCTTTTTTCTTTGATACGTTTGTTTTGGAATTAAAATCTAAGATCAATTTAATATTCAATGTTCAATGATATTTCCTTAACTTTTTTTCTACTTGCCCATATAATTTTTGATATCCTTTTGATGTTTCTCTTTGTATTAGGGAAAAAGTGAGCCCACGATGGGCCCATTCTAAAACACTAGTGGTGTTCTAGATTAAAATAATATTTTTTCAAATACATGAAATCTTGGCCTTTGGATGCTTAAGATCTATGTCTAGCATTCAAATAGATGGGTAATCAAATTCTATTGATGGGAGAGGGGACCCATGGTGCACACTCTCTACAAGGTTTTGGACCATCAAATCTACTCAAAATTGAAGGGTGAAGCACATCTACGGTTGATCTTGATTGGGGAGCTTTGAGAACCCTTGGATGGAGCTCCAATCTAAGGGAGACGAAGCTAGTTCATACCAGAGAATGAACCATTAATTTTTGGCCATCCAATCATGATTCAATCCAAGGGAGTAGGCAATAAGCAACCTTCCCACTCTTCTATCAATGTGAGTCATTACATAAGCCCCTTTATCCTATGTTCCAAGTTTATGAGTGCCTTTTTCTAATGGCCAACCATCTAAATCACACAATTTCATCTTGATACAATATCCATAATCCAATACCAACTTGAAATTTATCAAATCACTTAAACCATTGGATCTCTAAGATGATCGAGGATGAAAAAAGTTCCAAGACTCTTGCAAACCTCCCATGCCATCAAAACCATAGATGCTTGTCTCCCTCTGTTGGTAGCAGCCAGAGGCATAGAAGATGCGAAAGCATGTAAAGACAGAGCAGGGAGTCAGTCGAATCCTTTTTAAAAGAATTATGTTTTATAAATACTTTTCAAAACCTCCAACAGTGATTTTCATCACTTTTGTATCATATGTAAATAGAAAAACCCCTTTTTTGTAATTCATAGATTTATTTTGTGTAAGCGGAGGAGTCCTCAAGCTTGAGGAGCTTAGGTAGAATGAGCGTACCAATTTTGGTTATTTTTAGACACCGTTTACCCTTCCAAATAGCATGTAGGACCTATTTTTTAACTATGCCGGTCACTAGATGTGAAACCGGTCAAAACTAATCTAGAATCTATAAAAAGAGCTAGAGAGCTCATTTTTGAGGTTAGCTTGTTTGAGTAGAGAACAGCTTAGAGCTATTTTGAGCTTGTAAGAGTTTTCTTGAGCAATAGATTTGATTTCTCACCTTCCATTGTGTCTTGCTTGTCTCTTCGTTGTGTGTGTGTATGTGTGTGTGCATCTCTATGCTTCTCACCTTCACTCTCACTTCATCTCACATTCACGATCTTCATATCACTCCTATCTCTTCCGCGGATTGACATTAAGGAGGTGGAGCTTCTTAACGTGGTTCTCACCATTGTGCTAGAGCAACACCAAATTTGGCGCCGTTGCCGGGGATCAAGTCTAGGACGAATGGGTGATGGTAAGAGTATAGCAAGAAGTGGTGTTGGTAGGTAAAAATTTCAGTTTTTGTTGTTGTTTTTAGTTAGTTTTAAGTGTTTTTCACCTCTCCCACACTCCATCTTCATCACCGCATCATCATCTTCAACTCCAAAAAAAAATCAGAAAATTCACCATATCCACCCATTCTCCTCATTTCCCCTCATTTGTGCATGCGAGAGAGAGAGAGAGAGCTTTTGTGCTTGCATGTGCTACTGTGTTTTTGAGTTTTCTTGCAGGTACAGTGCTCCAGTGCATCAGGAAGGCTGCAAAAAGGTAAAATTTCACTTTCTGTCAGAGATCTGCCATAGGTCTCAGACCATCGCGATGGTCTGCCAACTTCGACATTTTTTGTATGCGAGTTCACCAAGAGGTAGGGGACACTAACACTTGCACGGATCCACAAACGCATTTGCAAAATCATCATTTTGGTGGACCATCACGATTGGCTCAGACCATCGCGATTGTGTCACACCGTCACGATTGGCTCACGCCATCCCGACGGCTCGGCCGGACCATCGCGACGGTCTCGCACCATCGCGATGGCTCACTTGAGCCATCGCGACGGTTCACTTGGACCATCGCGACGATCCCATCGACCCCATGCCATCGTGATTGGCTCATGCCATCGCGCCGATGCTGCCACATGGCAAGCTAGACCATCACGATTGTCCTATACTTACGCCATCGCGACGATACCCTCAAACCATCGCGATGACTCAAACTCAGACCATCGCGATTGGCTCATGCCATCGCGCTCGTGACCATCGCGACGGTTCACTTCGGACCATCGCGACGGTTCGCTTTGACCGTTGACTAACGCCATCACGACAGTTCATTTTTGGGCCATCGCGATCGTCTATTCCAGACCATCACGATCGTTCATTCCAGACCATCGCGATCGTTCATTCCAGACCATCGCGACAGTTCACATTCACGCCATTGCGATCATTCATTCCAAACCATCGCGACAGTTCATTTTTGGGCCATCGCGATCGTTCATTCCAGACCATCACGATCATTCATTTTCAGACCATCGCGACAGTTCACATTTACACCATCGCGATTGCTCGCACCTTCAGACCATCGCGATTGTGACACGCCATCACGACGGTTCACCTGGACCATCGCGATTATCTCAGACCATCGCGATTGCTCACCCCAAATGCAATTTTTAGGGTTTGATTTTTTGACTAGTTTTGGGGCAATTTTTGGCAAATTTTTGGGTGATTAGACTCATAGGAGACCCCTTAGCTCATATTTGGAGAAAAACTTGTTTGTCAGTTTTTACCCCCCGGGGCCTGACGGTCATATCTTTTTCATCCGAAGTCCGTTGTTTGAGCTTTATAGCTCGTTAGAAAGCTCTTTACGAGTACTACGTGACCTCAACTATTTTCTTCATAAAGAATACGTTGATTTTTAGGTAAGCTAATTTGAGGTTGACATAGTTGGGACTAGAAAGCCAAGGGGCAGTATTGAAATTTTTGGGCAAAAGGGAAAGGAACTTTAAGGGTGTATATACTCAAGTGCTTGATCATCCATTCATGAAATTGGTCTAATATTGGATTTTTTCATGTCTAGCAAGGACAATCAAGGGTAAACAAAAGCAAGGCAGTAAAGGACGCAGGGCTTGGGAAGCGCGGCTTCTTGGGCAATAGGGCAACTACCAAAGCTGACCTGAGGTTGGAAGATTACTCAACCCCCTCAGTCAATTATTAGCTTAGGCTAAACGTTAGCATTGTGGATTAACGACGATAGGAATGCCTCAAGTGCAAGAGATTTAAGTTTTTAAGTCTAATACTAAAGATAAAGGTGTGTGACACGAAAACCTAAAGGAAAGAACCTAAGTCTGATGGAACGAGAACTCAAAAGTACCATAGAAAGTCGATTCCTGACACTTACAGAAAGATAAGACAAGAACTTAAGGCATATAAAAAGAATCAAGAAAGTAAGAAAAAAGGAACCATTGACGATCTGAGTGTGCAAGGAAGTAAATTCATGAACCTTAGATCGGGCAAGCACATAGGTAAGTCAGACCGACGAAGCCTTAGATCATCAGAAGCAAGTGTAGGCACTACTGCACGATCGTGGGCTCAGCAATTGAATAGTAATTACCCCTACAAGAGCTCAAACACAAGTGAATCAGAAATGGCATTTAGCATAGAAAGACCAGAAGGAGGGTCAAATGTAGCGTATTTAGAAAAACCTGAAGGACCCTATAGAACTCAATTAGAATTTCTCCCAACCAATCGCTTAGGTGCTCGCATCTATGAGGATGGTTTGCGAAGACAAGTGGTGCAAATGCACAACCCTGATCA
Source organism: Ceratopteris richardii (assembly GCA_020310875.1). Taxonomy (NCBI): domain Eukaryota; kingdom Viridiplantae; phylum Streptophyta; class Polypodiopsida; order Polypodiales; family Pteridaceae; genus Ceratopteris; species Ceratopteris richardii. The sequence continues at coordinate 45,097,783 of CM035418.1, forward strand.
ACCCATTGGATTGGAACGTCCAGTGGTGAAATTCGAGAGAGACATAGACATAGACAAGGAAGGAACGATGTACATCATAAGTACTCAACCAAATAATGCCAATGAGTTTGGCGTAATTCAGTTGGAAACGGAAGCGAAATCCCAAGGAAAAGAACCATTAGAAGAACCTAGGACACCTAGAGGGAAATCTGTACTGACACGAGTACTAGTTCCAGATTGGACCCCTCAGGACAACAGAAGCATAGAGTTGTTTGTAAATAAAGAAACTGACAAAGCATTTTGGAGGTACAGAATGGAACAACCTAGCGACGTAGGCTCCATCATAATCTACGAGTTCAAGGACCCGGATACACCTGGAAAGGTTGTATACCTGGATGAAACTTCAGAAAGAGTATTTGTGGTACCTGACCATGCAAGAAATACCTACACATGGAGAGGTGAGTTGGTATTCCCTCCATCTAGAGCAAATGTAAACACGAGCCAACAAGGGGCAGGAACATCCTCAGCCCATGGCATGCAAAGAGAGAAGAACAAAGAGAGACCGGAAGTAAGTTTCAATCATCCCATAGGGAGAGATAGAACCACCATAGACATCGATAGAGTGGAAAGACAAAGAGAACCTAGAATACGAGGTGGTAGAGATGATTTTCCTCTACCTAGACCACGTGAATACGCAAGAATATTAAGACCCACTCAATTAGTAAAATCCATGAAAAATTATTTTGATGGGACAGGAGATCTCTATGACCACGTTGCTGAATTCAAGCAAGTGCTATGGGCAGAACAAGTAGAAGACATGTTCACGCAATATAACGCATTTGGACTAACGTTAAAGAACACCGCTTTAACTTGGTTCCAACCATTGCAACAAAGGCAATTTAAAAACATCCATCACTTTTAAGAGTCGTTCATCACTGAATTCTCTAAAATTGGAATCAGACATGACACGTCTTCGTTGATTCATAGCTTCAAACAAACCCCTCAAGAAATGGTTAGACTTGGAGGACGTAGGTTTAGACAATATGTTGAAAGGTGTCCAATGCAAGAGTTACCTTTACAGGCCAAGCACGTGTCATTGTTTTTAGATGGCTTGTTGAGCTCTAAACTACGTTCCTATGTGTACTTGAAGGAACCCAGAACGCTAGAGCACTGTGTAAGAATTTGCATAGACATTGAGGACAACTTAGGAGATGAGTTGGAACTCTCAAAGGTCTATAAGGACTCAAACTATTCATCTCTAGCATCCACAAAATTGTGGAGCTCGATAGAGGACCTAGCAGAAAAAGTGGCCTAGAAACTAGGAGTTTCTAGTAAACAAATGCCTAAGTTAACAACTAACTTACGTTGTTACACCTATGGTGGAAATCATTTGGCAAATGTGTGTCCCAATGCGACACAACCGCAAGCCAACCCTAGTGGCCAATACTGTACGATTGAGAGAAGATACACGAATCACACGGCCCAGGACTGTCCATACAACAAACAAGCAGTGAGACAGAACTACCCACAAGCATACCCACAGCCAGGTAGGTATCAAGGTCAGTACAATGCTCAGCCTCATCATTATAGGCCTCCTAAACTATCCATATCAGGCTCAACAGGGACCTCAACCTGTTTTAGCTTAGCAGCCACCCCCACCAACTAATGTCATCTCAGTAAAATACGATAGTGAAGGGAATAGATATGCAATTAGGTTTGGTGCCAAAATTCTACATGAAACACAACGAAAATATCCACAGATCAAACGAGAACTATGGGGTATGGTAACATCTTTGAAAATAGACAAAGAATATTTCATTGGTGCAAATGTCAAAGTTGAGACCGATTGTTTGCCTCTCATTGGAATGATAGCCAATTGTTCATCTCCTGATATAGCCATGCTTAGATGGATCTCATATATTAAGTTCATAAATCCTGAGTTAGTTCATATTTCAGGTAAGTCAAACTCAGTTGCTGATATGTTATCGAGAGCTAGATTTGATGATGATCTTGAAAGTGATCTAATAAAGAATGTGAATTCAGTTGACTATGTTCCACATATATATGAGTATGAGAAATTTCATGAGTCTGAGTACGAAGATGAATGGAAAGACATAGGAAAGTATCTCAGTACACTACAACCATTACCTAGCTGGACTACGAATAGATTCCGTAATATTAGGAAACGAGCTTATAACTTTTTCCTATGTAATGGTTATCTTTGGAGACATGCTAAGGGTAAGGTTAAGAATCCACAACGAGTCCTAGGAAAACGAGGTCTTCAATTGCAAGTAATGAAGGAAATGCATGAGACATTATGGGCCGGTCATAAAGGATTTTTTGGAACATATGAAAAAATTAGAAGTACCTATTATTGGCCTAGGATGTATGTTGACATTAGTAGCTATGTTTCTACATGTTCTACTTGTCAGCTTCATTCATCAGTCAAACATAGAGATCCGTTGCATCCTACTTATCCACCTTGTATTCACTACAAGTGGGTAGTAGATCTTGTAACTATGCCTAAAGGTATTGACAAAATGTGTTACATTGTACTTGCAAGAGAAGATTTAACTAATCATGTAGAGGGACGTGCATTACGATCTAAGACCACTTACAATGTTTGCAAATTCTTGCTTGAAGATGTCATAAGTCGCTTTGGGTACATAGAGAAAGTAGTTGCCGATCGTGGAGAGTTAAATGCGAGAGAAGCTAAAGAGTTATTTGAGCGTCACGGTATTCGTTTGTCTCTCACTACTGCATATAATCTAGAGGCCAATGGTAAAATAGAGAGAGGGCATCCACCTATTGTGAAAGCCATATCTAAAGCATGTAACGGTGACATCAAACAATGGCCTAAATTCTTACCTTTTGCACTTTGGGCAGATAGAATGACATGCACACGTACTACTGGATATATGCCTGCTGAACTCATGTACTGTCAAAAACCATTGTTTCCAATTCAGTCTCATATTTTTGCATGGTCAAATTTGCCTTGGTCTGAAAACATGTCTACTGATGATTTTTTGAATTTGCGTATTAAACAGTTAGAACAAGGTAAATTAAGACTTGATGATGCTGTTGAAAAATTAAGAGAATCTACAATGAAGAACAAGCATTATTTTGATAAAACTCATCGATTGCGTCCTAAGCCAATTGAAGTAGGAGATTGGGTGCTCATTTATGATAGTACATTCGACTCTCAATATGATGCACGCAAAAAGCTCACTCAACGGTGGTTTGGGCCATACATAGTATCAAAAGTCAACAACAATGGTACATATGCTCTTTGTGAATTAAATGGTGTTGCACTAAAAGCTTTGATTGCAGGTAAAAGGATAAAGTTATTCAAGAAGCGTGATAATGACGAGTACATTTTGGATGAGGACATTGAAGAAGATGAAAACAATGAGGCCGATTCATAAACAGGAGTATCCATGTTATTAAAAAAAAAAAAAACATCATTAATTTTCAAGTTCATGTTGCTTTGTTTTTTTTTTCAAGTTCATTCTATTTTTTTTCCATGCTTGTTTCATGCATGTTTTTTTTCAGTCTTTGCATTGCATTGCATATCCACATCACTTGAGTAAAAAAAGGGCAAATGATGATTTCTCTACTTGTGTAAAATTGTATCTTAAGTAGTAACTTATCTACTAAGGAATTGATTATAATCTAGGGTTGTGGAAAGATAGGGCATGTAGATTTGGAGGTTTATTTTGGTGACATGACTTTCATATATAAACATGCATATGTATCCTGTATCGAAAGCATAATTGCTGAAATCTTAGCTCCTTCTATTGCATGTTTCTACATCCGTAGTCCATCTCACAGCACTTGTATCGTAGTTTAAATGACTGTTCTCCGTCATCAAAAATGGTTGTACCTTGTATCGGGGTTTAATTTTTCCCCGTCATCAAAAAAAAAAAAAGTTGCTACATGTTACCAAGAAGTTTACACTTTCTTCCACCCCAAAAAAGTGATCGTAACCATAAAGTTGCCGAATCATCATCATCATCAAAAAAAAAAAAAAGAAAAAAAACAAGAGCAAGCCAAAGGAGGATAAAGAGGCATAGTAGAATAAATCACGGGCTATATAGGCAAATTTATGCATTAGTGGAGTTTAGTTAGATTTCCTTGCATGTTATTAGAGAAAGAGCATATTCATATTTATGTAGGAAAGGAGTTGATCTAAAATAAGCTAAAGATGAAAGATGTCCCTTGAAAATCCTAAATCTTTGTTTATAATCATATTTAAGGTAGATTGCTTTATGAAAAAGGTACAAAATTTTCTTCAAGATGAGAGGAACTGATGCTTAAAACGACTCAATACATCCACTTCCACTTCATATTGATGCTTCTTTTTTTTCTTTCTTGTTGCCAATGTTGCTTGTTCACTTGCATATATGTTGCCTATTTGTTCATGCATATTCATGTTGCCTGTTTCAATTCTTTCTTTCATGCAAATTTTGCTTCATGTCACGTTACCTACTGATTCATGCATATAATCAATTTTCCTTCCATGTTTCTTATGTTGCCTATAAAAGAATTTGATGCCTGGAACATTTTGTTTTTCACAGATGCTAGAGTGGCGCTTCCGGAGGAATCGCAGGTTTAGTGGGGGCGAATGTCGTCGAGATTTTCTCTCCTCTCTCACTTGTGAAGGCCTACAAAAAACATATTTGGTGAAGGTAGCCGGGATTCCCCGAGAAGTCCAGGATGCATCAAGGATGTCAAAGGAAGCTCACATACAAAGTTTCAAAGAAATCAAGAAAGTCCATGGTAGCGGTCAAAGCTGGTCAAAGTTGGGAAATTAGGGCAAAAATTTCATTGTCACCAAATTAGATGAAAATCCATATACTTGTAAAGATTGTCAAAGGCAGTCTATAGCCCAAATTTCAGCAAAAAATAGATTTTGTAGCACATTGATATGCTATGTTCATTTTGTAAAAATGTAATTTTTCTAGTTTGACCCTACAAATTCTTGTATAGAAATTTATGTTAGCCATATGGTTTGGCATGTATAAAGATCATATGTGGCTACATATTTGTACAAATTTTCAAGGCCATCAGAGCTTCCTAGAGACCTTAATGCCACCTTGCAAGCTTCAAAATGTAGTCAAACTTGTACAAGGGAGATTCAGATGGGAGTTATTTTTGCATATTCCTGAAGGAGATCTTTGGAAACATAGTCCTACAAAGTTTCATCTTTATCAAAGCCTATTTGGAGGATCAAAGAGCACAAAGTCCAGTTTTCAAGATCATCGCAATTTTCTAGTTTAAGCAAATTGAAGGGTTGAAGGGCCACCACATGGCGAAAGCTGATTGAGCCATGTTGTACGATCAAGATGAGCTCATATTCAAGGGTGGAGATGCACTTATGCTTAAAGCAAGGAGGATCCACGAGTTTTTCCATAAAAGAAGATAATTTTTGACAATCAAAGATTAATAATGCAGCTTTTCTCCAAAAATAGTGGCTTATCTTATCCGAGTTGATGTGAGCACTGATCCGACGGTCCAGATCATCCCCAGATCCAATGGTGGAGAATGAGGGCGCCTAAATTTCACTCCTTTACACTAGATTTGATAGAAAGAACAATTCCAAGCCATTGATTTGATTAATCAAATGGTTGTAATCAAAAGTAGTGATCCTAGAGTTGAGAGTTGATTTCTCTAGATCTAAGGGCCCAAATTCATTCAAAAAACTATATAAACCCCCCTCCAAACTCCTAGAGCATCATTGTTAGGCATCCATAGGGCTCATGCTAGCTTACGGTTTCCTTGAGACGATCACCCTCGGTTGAGCGAGTGAGGATCTAAGGTGAGCTAGTATGAGTATAGTACCTAGTTTCATATTTAAGTTAGAACTCCAATCTAGGATAGGCTCTTGAAACTAGCATCTCTATCTTGACTCACCCTCAGTGGAGCGTGTGAGTGAGTTAGAGCTGATTTTAATGAGTCTTAGACTTCTTTAGTTAGACGTTACGAGCCTAGACATACATAGGGTCACTGGAGTGGAACTCACCTTCTTACGTGTGACATTCGGTTGAACTGTCATGGTTTGAGGGTCGGAACCACCTTTGATCAGTAGACTGCCTAGCTTGATGTACCACGACGATCTTATACATGTATCTTAATTCAAATCCTTTTAATTCATGTCACTTGTCACTTGTTTCTTGTCTCCTCTCTCAGTCTCTTAAGTATTTTTACATGTCTTCTATTTCTTCTATGTGTGAGAAGGCTCCGCAGTATTGCGTTGAACCAGTGAGGATGTTTCTTTGATCATAATTCACTTGCATGCATATAATCCATACATACCCATACATATTGATTAGTTTCTGAAAGTGTATAAGAAGCTCCAATATTGGACCATTCTTCCTTTCGAAACTGATTTATGTGTAAGGATTCCATCTATTCACGTCAAGCATACATATCATCCAAAGAAGACTATGCATATGCATTAGAATTAGGAAGTGTTTAAGAAGCTCCTTCAATGGACCATTCTTCCTTCCAAATTTGATTCGTGTGTATGGTTCTCTTTCATTCTTATCATTCATGTTCATAAATCTAACTTGCACTCCTACATTCCCATTTCCATAATCATTTCAACATCTCTCTCTTCTCCATACTCAACATTAATTTCACTTTCATGTCCTTAAACCTTCCAACATTCATTAGCTTCATACACCCTGTGTGTGCCACGACCGGACCCGATCCACCCAGATTGCAATCACCTCCACACCGGTCCACTGATGTTGTCGTGCAACCTTAAGGGTCGGTATCAAGAAGTCCAAAGGAAGCACAACCTTCTGACCAAAAACCATCTGAAAGGGAGTTGCATTGAGTACGGTCTTGTAGGCCACTCGATATGCCCAAACAGCGTGGTGTAACTATTTGTCCCAATTTGAATGTTTGTTGTTCACGAGTTTCGTCAGTACATTACAAAGGATCTTGTTAGTGCTTTCAACCTGACCATTGGCCTGAGGATGATATGGTGCGGATTTCTTGTGAATCACCATAAAATCCTGTAACAAATATTCAATGACTTGGTTTAGAAAGTGAGTTCCTCAATCGCTCACTAACTCTATAGGCAATCCATATCTTTTGCCTCTACTCATTTGGTAAGATAATATGTCGCAACAAGAATGTATTCCGCATGTGTACCTTTTGCAGGGGGGTTAATGGGTCCTACAAAGTCTATACCCCACTTAGAAAATGCACGTCCTCCCATCATGGGTTTCAATGGCATTTCATCTCTGCGAGTAGGAAATTGAGTTCTTTGGCACACATCACATCTCTTAACATAGGTATGTGCATCCATGTGAAGAGTGGGCCACCATAATCCTGCAAAGAGGATGGCTTTGATTATCCTATCGGGTCCAAAATGACCTCCTGCAACACCTTGGTGTGCAGTCTCTAATACACTCAAGTAATCGCTTTCATGAACACATTGTCTTAGGTATCCATCTCGTCCTCGTTTGTATAGATTGTCGCCAATAAGGGAATAGTCTTGAGCTTCCTGATCTAGACTGCGTTGTCGTGCTAAGGTCATTCCTTGAGGGAACGTTTTCGTCCTCAAGTATGTCACTAAGGGTTCACTCCATTCTCGTGTGAGAGACACGTGATATAATGTAGCATGTTCTACCGGTGGTATTTCACAACAAACATGGCATTCTTTACACAATTTGTAGACATCTGCTTCCATCGTAGGCCAATACACTCCTAGTCTATGCAGAGTCTGCAATGTACGATGTTTCGAATGATGTTGTTTTAATGCACCTACATGTGCTAATTGCAACCAATTTGCATGTTCTGATTCATCTACACAACAGGCAAGAATTTTTTGATTATCTTGTTTATATATGCTTGCTGCTATGATTTGATATCTCTGTGACTTGGTAATTTCTCCTTCCTTGATCCTTATCCTAGGATTCTTGGGTCCATATGTGAGAATAGGGACAATAGGCTTAGCCCATTCTGGTGCTATCTCAAGGTTAAACAAATATGCATCCGGTAACTCATCTGCTATTCCTTGAGGAGCTTCTCCTCTGGTTAGTCTTGAGAGGTGGTCAACTCTAAGATGCTTCTTTCCTTTTCTGACTACTACCTCAAAATCATACTCCATGAGTAATAGAAACCAACGTATCAATCTTCCTGTATTACAAGGCTTGTTGACTAAACATAGTAATGCTTGATGATCTGTAAAGAATTTGAACTTGTTTGCCAACAAATAGTGCCTGGATTTCTTTACTGCATAGATCATTCCTAATCCTTCTCGTTCCGTAGTGGTATAATTTCTTTCTGCTGCGTTCAACTGTTTGCTCGCGTAAGCTATGGGGAGATCTATATTACCTTCATTCGTGGGTTGTGCTAACACACATCCTATGGCATAATTGGATGCATCCACATGTACATGGAATGGCTTACTCCAATCCGGGGTTGTTAATATAGGTGCTGAGCACAAACTTCATTTAAGTTCATTGAATGAATTCTCGCACTCGTCTATCCATTCAAAATTGGTCAAAAGAGAGTATAGAGGCTTGGCTATGATTGCATACATGTGTATGAATCGTTTGTAATAGCCGCAATGACCCATAAATGCCTGTACCTCTTTCATGTTAGTTGGTCGAGGTAGATCGGCAATTACCTTCACTTTTTCTTCATCTGTCGAAATTCCATTCTTTGACACAATGTGTCCTAGAATTTTGCCTTGTCTGACCATGAAAACACATTTTTCTGGGTTCAAACAAACCTGATATTCTCGACCTTTGTCAATTACTTGCCTTAACTCTGGGATATGCGTCTGTCTCACATTTGAATGTGCACATAAGTCATCAACATCAACTTCCAAATTCTTGCGTAAGAATTCCTTGAAAACATGACACATGAGTCGTTGGAAAGTAGTGGGTGCATTTGTTAAGCCAAATGGCATCACACGAAATGCAAATATGCCCCATTCTGTGGCAAAAGCCGTCTTGTGTTGATCTTCTGGAGCAATGGTCCTTCGTCAAATCATGCCCTATGTAGGTACACTTTTCTTCTTCTCCTTCTATGGCAACTATTATTTTTTTGGTTTTCTCTCGGTTATTATATACTTCTCCAATGTCAGCTTTTCTGTTAGGCATTCGTACCATGATTCGTCTATCTTCTATTTCATATTTCTTGAAGTTCTCAGGAACCTCAAACAAGGATTCTTCTTCTTCTAACATGGTTTCTTTCTTCTTTCTTTTCTTGCCTTCACCTTTAGTGGTTACTTGTGTAGCTAACCTCACCTCATTTGTAATTTCTTCATGTTTCTAAGGATGAGTTTCTACTTCATAGAAGTATTCTTCTTCTGATGCAAAGGGAGGGTCCATAATAATTGACTCTAAATCGAAGTCACTTGCATCCTCAAATGCATCAGTGCTAGGTTCACATTCTTCTAAAATTGAATCACACATGATTGGCTCTATCGTGAAAACTGAAATATCATAGCCATCTTCGTCACAGTGGGGTGTCCATTGTTCTTCATTGATGGCTACATCCATGGTTGCTAGGATTTCTGCCCAACCATGAGGTTCAAACTCCTCATCTGGAAATACTACAGGTGTGTATGCTTGGTCTTGAAGAGTTCGTGGATGTTGTATTGAACCTAAAGTTCTGGCTTCTAACCGTTCTTCCTCTTGTTTTGCTACTTTACACATCCATAAATGAGTGTCCTCGTGTAACCATGAGGGGTCTGACTCCAAAGAGTGTACTGATTCCGTTTCTACTGGTGTCTTATGGATGGTATTCCATTGTATTGGGAGCACATCTCGATGTGAATAGTCTTTAAGATTGACTTTGGTAGTCACACCTAAATGTTGCAAGTACAAAGAATTAGTTCCCCAATCTTGTACAATTTGCAATTGACGCATGAATGGTCGTCCTAAAATCATCTCGTAAGCATGATTTTTTGCAAAATCACAAATGCCAAAAGTATGCTCAAATTCTACACCACAAGTGGTGAGAGATATGCCCTCTTGTAAGCCTAAGGGTTTTTCTATGTGTCCGTCAGCCATTTGTAGCTTCATCCTGGTGGGTCTTAATGCTGGCTTATCCCAACGTTTCCATAAAGCGGTGGTAGCAATGGCTACACCGGCTCCTCAATCTAAGATGGCTTTCGTGGTGTAGCCCTGATGGGTTATAGGAAGATAAGTGTTACCTTCCTCTCCTTCGCTTACATCTCCGATCTTTTCTACTGGTATCTCTGGTACCTTCTTGTGTGTTCCTATCTATGAGGGAGTAGTAGCAAGCTGAGGGAATTGATTTGCTACATGTTTCCACAATTGTGGTTTAATATTCAACAACTCCTCTAGAGTGAGATTACATTGAACTTTAGTGTTCTTTATCACTTTCGTGTTTCTAGGGATTACGGATTCTTCATTCCTCACTATTATCGTGGGTGCTCTCATGCTAATAGACTTGGCTTCCCAAGGCCCTGTGAACTGAGGTAATTCTTGCAAAGAATTGGATTCAAAATCTGTGTGTTCACTCAGTTGCTCTTCCTCTACATCCTCGTAAATAGAGGGGATGTCTTGGGGAAATTGTTCTTGTAAGTCATCTATTTCTTGAATAGGAGGATGGGTTCGTTGTCCTTTTCTCCACTTCTCTTCTTGGATTTCTCTCTGAAACTCATGTGAGTACCTATGTATGGAAGACAGGTTGTCTTGACTTTCTGTATTGGGTACTTGAGATAGGGATGGTGCATTCTTTTCTGGTATCTCTGAGGCAGTAGGGTTCCTATGCTGATTCTTTTTCTCCTTGCTATCAATCAAGTATTCTAGCCTCTCCATAAGTCCTTGAAAGTGTAGTTCAGGTTTTGCCATGTTATTCCAATTTAGATATCTAGAGGCTTCAAACATTGCTTGTGCTAATTCTACCATCTTCATGCAAAGTTTAGTCCTCTCAATTTGTAAATCTGCTTGTGGGTAGTTCTTGCTCATTTCAGCTATTTAGGGTCCTTCTTTTAATCTTGCTTGATACACACGAAACATCATGTCTAGGTTTTCACGTATGGGTTCCGCTAAAACTGATCCTGATTTTTGCACTAGGTTCTCTTGGTTCAATTCTTGTGAAGTCAACTCTAGTTGGCTCTCGATTCTTTTAAACTTCCTTCCAACTCGGTTATCCTTTTACTCCACTTTCTCTTAATCCTTTCTCTAGAATCTTTCCAAGATTTCGTCTTTTTATTGCTAGATTCTCCAACTTCACTAGTTGCGACTACTTTCTCAGCCTTAAGCTATTGATTCTGTAAGAGCGCATGGGCTCTTGTTATAGCTTGGATAGGCGCGTATGTAGGGTTGGATCCATCTGCATTGTGCACAATACCTATCACGTTGATCGGTTTCACATTTGACACATTAGCAGGGCTCTTAGGACAATCTTTGATTATGTGCTCTTTGCCATAGTCGGCACAAAAGCCTTGTATGTTATAATATTGCGATTGTCCTGCTATCGGAGGATGTGGACAATCCTTTATGAAATGATCTCCTTGGCACCTAAAGCATGGTCCTCTAGGGCCCTGTGGTCTTTGTTGTCTCAATTGGGGCCGTGGATTTGGGTTTGTGTACATCACATGAGCATATTCGGCCTCCCAACTTGGTTCCACTGGTGGACTATCATAGTGATATGTCTCCACGTGTTCTGGTGACTCTGACTAAAATGCGGGTGGACTATCTACATGAGTAGAGTCAAAACTGTTAGAGTTCGGATCACTGTCAGTAATTAGGGGTGAAACGGGAACTAAAGCCCTATTGAGGTTCTCTTCTGCACTTATGACCCAACCTATACCAATAGGACTAGTATCAACAGTCAATATAATAGGTTTGTTAGCAGAATAGTCTACACGCTTAAGGATGGGAGCTTCAAGCAATAATTTCTTCAATTTACGCATAGCTTGAGTGTGTTTGTCAGTCCAAATAAATTTTCGTTTCTTCCTCAACAAGTCATAAAGACAATCAGCAACATGAGCAAAGTGTGGGATCCAAATAACATAAAAGATGCAAGCACCAAGAAATCTACGTACCTCACTCACGTTGTTACATGTTTCAGAAATCTTGCTAATGGCATCAACTTTTTGTGGGTATGGCTTTTGACCATAATGGCCACATAAATGTCCAACAATAAGCACCTCGTTGACACCAAAAACAGATTTCTCTATGGAAAATGTGAGACCTACCTCTTCAAATCATTGAAATATTCTTTCACAATCAGAGATATGGTCAAGAACAAATTTACGACATCCAGATGAATCTAAAGTAATGTCCTTTACACGTTCCTCACTCCCTTTAATTGGAATATCATCAATGAATGGCATAGTTATATGAGGGATAAAGTCATGTAAGACCATATTCATAGCACTCATTATATGAGCCACAGAATTAGTCGCTCCTTGAGGTAAAGTACACATTCGCACTAAGCCTAAAGGAGTTTTCATTGTGGTTATGTCACGACTATCAATTGCTAACTGGAATTGGTCATATCCAGAATATAAATCACCCATTGAATAGATAGAATGTCCTGAAAATGATTCAGCAAACTCATCTACAATGGGTCCTATTCCTACATTCCTTATGGTGACTTTATTGACGGGTTGGAGATCTTGAATAAAACGTAGTTTCCCATTCTTTTTAGGCACAGTGAACCATCTGTTTGAGTAAGGTGCAAAAGATGGCTCTAAAATTCTCATGTTTATCTTCTCCTTAAGTAGTTTCATTAGCTCAGGTAAGTGAGCCTTTGGAACAGGTATAGGACGAAGATTCCATGGAATATGTGGAATAGTAAAGATTATCATGGGTGCAACTAGCTTAGGATCTACACAACCAATCTCATGAGGATACATAGTAAAGGCTTTTCCATGGATACGTATGACTCTCTCAAATTTATCTCTCTCTGCTGGCAAAAGAAAGTCATCATCTCTACCAATTTTCACCTGTTTGATTGTCTCATCCGTGAATGTATGTCCTATGTTTTTCTTATCCCGAAGAATTGGATCATTTTTCACATCAATAATTTTTTCATTACTTCCTTGAGGTAATGGTTGAGCTATGGGTTTGATTTTTTTGTCTGCAGTTTTGTACTTTGTTTCAACTAAGGTATCATGTGTTTGGTTAAATTTTGAGCACTTGTCAACATTGAGAGCATACTCTTGGATTAGAGCATACTCATCAAGGGAAGAAAGAAGAATAATATGGGAATTAGAATTTTGTTGAAGACATAACTCTAACTCCTCAAGAGTAGAGAAACAATGAGATGTTTCAATCACATGCTCAATGTTCTCATCATGTTCCATGATTTTGTTGTTTTTATAATTTTTTTGGGTTTTTTGGATAAAAGACTTGGACAATTGACTCTTATGAAGAAAATCTAATCTAGAATGTGGAAAACAAAGTGACAAACTATTGTACATGTTGGTTGGATGCGAGATGTCAAACCAATATCCGCTGTTGTCCCGCTCAACAATGGATTCTATCCAAAATTTTGATCATATGTAGCTCCAAACATGAATCGAGGTGCACAATCACTACAAGCATGCTCATGACCCTGAGTAACAATAGGTTTCTTTCTAATTGACAATCGATTTCTAGGATGATTCACTCCTATCGTCATGACTTGAAGTGATTGCATTCCATCCTTAGACTTAAATCTAGCATAGGTAGACCCATCATCCATGGCTTTAGTTTCCATACGACTCTCACAAATAAAGGGTTGACCTAAGAGAACTTCATAGGAGCAATTATCTTGAATAAAAAAGTGAAACTCTTCTGTGATTCCTCCTATGGATATGGGCACACCAACACAAGCTCCATACAGGGTACCTACACCATTATCTGCAGTTCTCATATGCCATCCACAATCTTTATCTATGGGCCATCGAAACTTATCATAGACTTCTCTTGAAATCACATTGATTTCAGAGCCGGAATCTACTAATGCATTTACAGTGATAGTGTTCTTATCATTTCCTATTTTAACATGCATCTCCGATGTACCTCTAGACCAAAATGTTCTTTTAAAGTGACTTTCAGGATTGTTTTCATGATTTTCATGGTCAGGTTGAATAGGTCCTAAGAATTTTTTATTAACATTTACTTCATCATCATCAAAGTCCTCTTCATCAGATTCATCAAAGTTTAAGGCTTCATTCATAACTTGATCTTGATCTAGAGAATCTTGCATCTCAGTATCTAGAGTAAGCGAAAACTTCTTCCTTTTAATTAGGCCGATAAAGTTATCTTTAAAAACAGGCTTTGCAATAGAGAAAACTTGTTCTAAAGACATAGTCACTTGACTCTTAAGCAAAATGTCATCTAAAATCTCCATAGGATCTATTTTTCTCTCAATTTCTGAAATCAAGATGGCTTTAGGTTTTCTCTTTGGTTTCTTTTATTTTTGCTCAAGATCTTGTTTTTGTTCATGTTCTCGTGTTTGGTCTTCAGTTTGTTTTGATTGTTCTGGTTTATCTAAAGGCTTTGGTTCTGTTTTTCTTTGCTTTGTCTTCTTCCCTTTTTGTTTCTCCTCTTGTTTTTGTTCATTGGGTTCTGATTCTTGTTTTTTATCTTTAGATTGTGATGTTTCTCCTTGCTCTATGATTGTTTCTATTCCCTCTGAGGTTTGTTTTCGAGTCACTCTTCTTTCACTAGGATCAGCTTCATCTCTTTTTCGTTTTTCTTCTACATTGGATATGTGAGAAATAAGAGATTGATCTTCTATCGGTGACTCCCAAGCCGTTATTCTCCTAATCTCATCTCGTGCTCTTACTAAAGCCTCTATGGAAAAGTCAACTTCCTTTGTGGGTTTACTTGATTCTACTTGTTTTTCATCAAGAGCTTCTAGTTTCACTCCTCTAGTTCCTACATCCGTTATAGTTATATTTTCATAGTGTTTTTTCATTCCTCCCTTACCATACTTTCCTTGCAAAGGTAGCCTAGATCGATAGTCACAGATTTTCTTGTCTATGTCTATTACTAGTCGTTGCTCCTTAGCAGCCTTGAATAGTTCACAATCTCTCAAAAAGTGCTCTAACGAATCACACCAAGGACACCTACGAGGGCCACGCACAAAACCATTTGATTTTGAGGATTTTGATTAACTTGTGGTGGGAAATTTTGAAATTGAGGATTTTGTTGATAAGGTATTGCTTGAACAGGATAATTAGGATTTTGATAAGGCAATTGATGTATTTGAGGAGCTTGGGGAGCAACATGTGGTACTTGAGGTGCAAGAGGAGCTTCCATATTATACGGTTGATGATTTTGAAAATTTTGATTTTGAGGATTTTGAAAAGCTATTTGAGAAGCTTGAGGATACATGTTTTGATACATTTGAGGATTTTTCACATGAGGATGAGGATTTTGCATTGAAGGATTATGCATTGGAGGAACTTGATATGCTTGAGTAGGAGCTACTTGTGGATTTTGATTGGTAGCTATAACATGTTGATTAGGCTCTTGAAAAGTCATTGGGTTCATTTGATTTTGGAAAGTTTTGGTGTAACTAGATTGTAAAGCATCTATAGTCTTGGCCAAATTGGATTGTGTAGCAATAAGACTTTCCATTTGCTTAGTGAGAATATCCACTTGAGATTGTTCAACTACACTTTTATTTGGCTCTACTTTAGAACCTTGAGTAGGCTCCATCATTTGAGGAATAGGAGTAGAGTCAAAAAGCATAGCATGGGATTGTTCTCTAACTTGCTCCTTAGTTTATGGAAGGCTAGCTTGAGGAAGACTAGTTTGCTCATAAAGCATGGATTGTCTTTGATGTCTATGGGCTACAACCTCTACTACTTTACGCACTTTTTGCCAATTATCAGTAAGACCATAGCGCTTATCTGGTTCTTCTAATCGCCGTTCAACTTCCCTACGAGTTTCAGGATGAAGAAGCTTAAGAAAATTGATCACAAGATCAGGTTCCAAAGTTATCTTATCCTCATCAGGAAGTTGCTCATAGCGTCTAATATGCTCATTTTGTAAGTGAGTAATAGAGCTACTAGGCTTTGGGGAATTGACCCATCGTAAGAATCCATCCCGATTATGTTGGCTATAATCTTCAAGATAGAATTCTTTGAGCATCTCCTTTCTAAAATCACTCCAAGGAAGACTATCATATTGAGTGACACGGTTTATGATAGAGCTATCAACAATTCGTTCAAAGAATGATATCAAAAGATCTTCGGGAAGACCAAAAATCATAGCTTGCTCTTCAAACAAATCTAAGTAGCTTGTAATGTTGATGCCATTGAATTTTCCCTTCTCTCTCAACATAGAAGAGACTATTCTTTGGCCTTGTTTCTCAACAATAAGGGATTTGAATCCTTCCTCCATCTTATGTGAATAAGCAAGTGATGCACGATGCTCTAGATCTCTCACAAATGCGTTTACTTCACGACGAAGATGTGCACGATATTGTGAGAAATCCAGTGTAACACTCAAGAATGGTGATAATGATATGATGAGGATAAAAAATATGAAACAAAGGATATGGATCACAACCTCCCAACAAGATCAGAAGCAAACGCCACGAAGCGTTTCACGTCGGGTTCAAATGTGGAGGTGATCGCAATCTGGGTGGATCGGGTCCGGTCGTGGCACACACAGGGTGTATGAGGCTAATGAATGTTGGAAGGTTTAAGGACATGAAAGTGAAATTAATGTTGAGTATGGAGAAGAGAGAGATGTTGAAATGATTATGGAAATGGGAATGTAGGAGTGCAAGTTAGATTTATGAACATGAATGATAAGAATGAAAGAGAACCATACACACGAATCAAATTTGGAAGGAAGAATGGTCCATTGAAGGAGCTTCTTAAACACTTCCTAATTCTAATCCATATGCATAGTCTTCTTTGGATGATATGTATGCTTGACGTGAATAGATGGAATTCTTACACATAAATCAGTTTCGAAAGGAAGAATGGTCCAATATTGGAGCTTCTTATACACTTTCAGAAACTAATCAATATGTATGGGTATGTATGGATTATATGCATGCAAGTGAATTATGATCAAAGAAACATCCTCACTGGTTCAACGCAATACTGCGGAGCCTTCTCACACATAGAAGAAATAGAAGACATGTAAAAATACTTAAGAGACTGAGAGAGGAGACAAGAGACAAGTGACAAGTGACATGAATTAAAAGGATTTGAATTAAGATACATGTATAAGATCGTCGTGGTACGTCAAGCTAGGCAGTCTACTGATCAAAGGTGGTTCCGACCCTCAAACCATGACAGTTCAACCGAATGTCACACGTAAGAAGGTGAGTTCCACTCCAGTGACCCTATGTATGTCTAGGCGCGTAACGTCTAACTAAAGAAGTCTAAGACTCATTAAAATCAGCTCTAACTCACTCACACGCTCCACCGAGGGTGAGTCAAGATAGAGATGCTGGTTTCAAGAGCCTATCCTAGATTGGAGTTCTAACTTAAATATGAAACTAGGTACTATACTCATACTAGCTCACCTTGGATCCTCACTCGCTCAATCGAGGGTGATCGTCTCAAGGAAACATTAAGCTAGCATGAGCCCTATGGATGCCTAACAATGATGCTCTAGGAGTTTGGAGGGGGGTTTATATAGTTTTTTGAATGAATTTGGGCCCTTAGATCTAGAGAAATCAACTCTCAACTCTAGGATCACTACTTTTGATTACAACCATTTGATTAATCAAATCAATGGCTTGGAATTGTTCTTTCTATCAAATCTAGTGTAAAGGAGTGAAATTTAGGCGCCCTCATTCTCCACCATTGGATCTGGGGATGATCTGGACCGTCGGATCAATGCTCACATCAACTCGGATAAGATAAGCCACTATTTTTGGAGAAAAGCTGCATTATTGATCTTTGATTGTCAAAAATTATCTTCTTTTATGGAAAAACTCGTGGATCCTCCTTGCTTTAAGCATAAGTGCATCTCCACCCTTGAATATGAGCTCATCTTGATCGTACAACATGGCTCAATCAGCTTTCGCCATGTGGTGGCCCTTCAACCCTTCAATTTGCTTAAACTAGAAAACTGCGGTGATCTTGAAAACTGGACTTTGTGCTCTTTGACCCTCCAAATAGGCTTTGATGAAGATGAAACTTTGTAGGACTATGTTTCCAAAGATCGCCTTCAGGAATATGCAGAAATAACTCCCATCTGAATCTCCCTTGTACAAGTTTGACTACATTTGGAAGCTTGCAAGGTGGCATTAAGGTCTCTAGGAAGCTCTGATGGCCTTGAAAATTTGTACAAATATGTAGCCACATATGATCTTTATACATGTCAAACCATATGGCTAACATAAATTTCTATACAAGAATTTGTAGGGTCAAACTAGAAAAATTACATTTTTACAAAATGAACATAGCATATCAATGTGCTACAAAATCTATTTTTTGCTGAAATTTGGGCTATAGACTGCCTTTGACAATCTTTACAAGTATATGGATTTTCATCTAATTTGGTGACAATGAAATTTTTGCCCTAATTTCCCAACTTTGACGAGCTTTGACCGCTACCATGGACTTTCTTGATTTCTTTGAAACTTTGTATGTGAGCTTCCTTTGACATTCTTGATGCATCCTGGACTTCTCGGGGAATTCCGACTACCTTCACCAAATATGTTTTTTGTAGGCCTTCACAAGTGAGAGAGGAGAGAAAATCTCGACGACACCGGCCATGAATTATCAGCAAGAATAATGGACTTGGAACGATTAGGAGAAACCAGGCTGAGAGCAGCAGTAGGAATATACGCAGCAAAGAAACGACAGAAAGCATATTTTGATGCATATGTGAAAGATAAAAGCTTGAAAGAAGGAGATTTAGTTCTAGTATATACGTTGAAACAGCACGCACGGAAGTTAGAAAAGCGAGGTTATGGACCTATGATCATTAATAGACTCTCAACAAGTGGAGCAGTACAATTAGCCACCTTAGAAGGAGACATAATGCCTAATTACATTAGTGGCTGTAGAGTCAAGTTATATCAAGAACCTCTTATTGAGGATATGCTTAGACGACTCAGGTTGGCAAAGAATCGTAAGGAGGAAGAAGATAGAATACGAGCTGAAGCACAGGCAGAAGCTATAGAACGCATTAAGCGCATGAAGTTAAGAAGACAAGGACTAGGGAGAGAACATTATAATCATCTGGAAACAACATCCAGATACCCCATGGCCATGTGTCAAGTAAAGTCAAGTACCCATCCTAGCATAGTGGATAGGAGACCATTCATTATAGTCAGGCTAGAGCACGGGGACCCTTGCCAAGAGCTCAGGGCTTTAATTGACTCAGGTGCTGCGACTAGTGCGATTAGATGGTCCCACTATAAGGACTCAGGAATAGAAATGCGGCCAATTGAGGCATATCTCATAGGGCTAGGAGGCATGGAAACCCCTTGCATGGGTGAGGTGGACCTTCCTATCCTCATACATGAAGTGATCTTGACAGTAAAACTACTAGTGTGCCATGACGACGACCTGATAGAACCCCTAATCCTTGGCCAAGATTGGCTATACGATCACTCAGTGGACCTAAATCTTAGACAAGGCTCCTTAAAGATTGGAACCTTAGATCAGAAGCGAGTGATACCGCTTGACTTCCCTAATGGCATTCCGACTGAGGTTTGTAACCCTAGACCGGAAGATCTTTGGTCAGATAAGTCACATTACGTCTACTCCAACCCACTCGGGCTTGGCGATGGACAGTTGTCAATCAGAAGGACGTCAGAAGATTTTCCCTTGGGCTTCCTGCAAATTAGAAGGGGCAACCACCCAACCACTTGCACAAATGGGGACCATTAGCGGCGAAATGGACACTATCAGCAGATAGATGGGGACGATCAGCGGTCAGGTGGACTTCATCACTGTCCATATGGGCAAAACACCTTGCGGTGCCCATCCTTCCACACTTACTGCGGGCTGGCCTAGATTAAAAGTACAAAATGGAGCACTTCCTAATGGGCAGGTCTCGCAAGTGTTGCACCTCCCTTCTTTTCCAAAGCAGAGTGTCCATCCGACCTCTCAACCTCAACCACAAAGGAGTCAACCACGACGAAGGAGCCCAGACCGACGACAATATCAGACGACACAAAGAAATCAGCAGTATCAGTATCACAAAGCAAGCGACACGAGACAAATATGGATGCCAAAAGGACAAAAATTGCCGACAGTTCTCAATGATGTAGACAAGGATAAGAAGAAGTCAAGGCAGAAGCAGAGTCAATATTCAACATCTTTTTGACCTTCTTCTACGAGTACGAATATTTGACAGATTTGGATCGCCAAGAAGTACCTTACAAACCGACCCACACCCACGCAGATTTGGGTACCCAAACAGTGTATTATAGCTCAACCCTCAAGCCATGTAATATATACCCCTCAGAAATCTCTTCACCCCTCAATACCATTATATCTGATATCACCTTTTGTCCCTCAGCAAAAACATTCCACTCGCTTACAAACTCTTAGGAAGTGGATACCTAAACGTATCCAACCGTCTTTTCCGATCACATTACTCCCACCCCGACTAAACACCATCCTTGTAATAACTCATTCACAACTGAACCTTGTATAAATCCACACACTATAACCCAACATCACATGAAATAACATCTCATCAAGAAATTTATGCACCATCTGAAGCATGTAGGCATCTAGAGACCTGCATTAGTTTGCAAGAAATCATTCCATAAACCATATCACAACACTCGGCTACACGGGTTACACCTCGGTTATGGAAAGGGATTGCGGTTTCACTTTAATGGGATCATAATTAATTTCCATACTAATGTGTTAATCTTATGTAGCAGATCTACTACGCATTCGCATCATTCACCATGCAGGCAGAAGGACCATCAGAAGCTGGCCCCAGTGCAACCATGGCAAATATTGGAGAACTACTCACGAAACCACATCCTACGGCTCAACCACCGGAATTCCAAGGATTTCTCAAACCTATGCCAATCGATGATCCTCCTAGGGGATATACAGAGAAGATTCATCGCAACTCTCATTGGTTTCAAGGGCTAGCAGCACCCTTGGCAGATGCAGACTTTATCTTCGAGGCCAATTTGGCGTTTGATCACCGTACATGGAGCAAGTACCAATTTTTCTCAAGAGACTTCGAAGGACTACAGAACACGAAAGACTTAACGCATGTTTGGGCAAGAGCAGGCTTTATAGAATATTTCAGTGATCCTTTGCCTAAACCCGATTTCTACCAATGTTTCTACTTGGTAACCACTTTGACAGCTTCAGAGAACAAAGATTTGCCAGGAACATTCATTTTGCCATCACGCATACGCCGACAGAATGAGAAAGGCTAATTCTAGAGCCTATGAAATGTGGGGATATTACTAAGTGGGAAGATATTTCTGCTATCACACCTGAGCTATCGAAACCATTAAGGATATGCATGCAGCATTGTGCATTTCCAGCTGAGGATAGATTCACCATGCCCCATAAATGTATATGGTTTAGGCTATATTTAGCATGTACTGGACCTCAAACGATAGACCTAGCAAGCTAGATAATTGATCAGTTGTACCTAGCACAACATAGATGGGAAAGAAAGAAGGTAATCAATGGATGTTGCACTCTCACATGCATTATATATATGTGTTTGGCATACGATTTACCTATCGAGCATGCAATGACAAGCGAGGAGCTGAAAGCATTCAAGGGAACAACAAAGAAAGCTAGGAAGGCTAGCAAAGCTCGAGCAGGAAAGCGAATGTGAGGTACTATCCCATGCCTAGAGGTCCCAGAATCACCCTTACCGCAACCCTCCCTTGAACAGTCTCCGACCAAGGCCCCTACAACTATTCAACCCATTCGCATACGGTTATCAAGACCAATTCTAACGGAGGGCACTACCAACACAGTCGCTCCTCAAGTAGCCACAAACCCAGGACCTACCACCACTGCGGCAGAAGTTCCCACCACTATTGGTGCGGAAGCTTTTTCCTTTCCGATACCCAACCTGGAAGCAGAGCCACTGGATACAACCTTTGATTTTGAAATGCAGGATGCTTTCTCCAATGAATTTCAGTTTTCAGAAGGCCAGATTTTCTCTCAGGAATATGAACGTCCAAGCTACCCAACCACGCCCCGAGATCAACCACAAGGATAAGCAGTATCCAGCTCGGATGGAGAAAGAACAGAGATAGATGAAGATGAGGGCGATGATGAAGCCAGCCAAGGCACTAATGACTCCCAAGAACATGTGCAAATAGACGAACAAGGACAGCAAACCGACACCCAAGGTGACACCAGCATGCACGAAGATGAAACCTTTGAAGCAGCAGCTTATACGTTAGCCATCAAGAAGTTATATGGAAAAAGTTTGGGCACATAAGAAGTTAACTGAGGAAGAGAGCCAAGCACTTATAGAACAGGAACTTGTCTCAGGCGGTTTCGAAGAAGTATACATCAGAGGCTTCAGGGAGCTAGTCAAATCCATGGGATCCACCGAAGCCTTAAGATATTTGCAGAGGAAACCGTTACCGCACTATGACCCCCGACGAGTACGACTACTATCAAAACCAGGTGAATACATTCGTGTACCGACAGGAGCACAATCTTCAAAACAAGCCGGGGAAGCACGTCTTGTCCCTGAAGGATCATTGGCAGATGAAGCTATCCTTTTCGATTCCCCGCCCCACACTACTACTGTACCTATCACCTCTGTGACAAAAGTACCCACCACCCCAACCGCTCCTATTTCACCTCCCATCCATCCAGTCTCTCCCATACACCCTCCTTCTCCCAGAACAACATCCTCCTTCTCCGACGGAGTAGCAGAGGTCATCCTTACTGCCATTCATCCCACAATTCCCGCACCCACTCAACCTAGTCTACCCCCTAGCACATCCACCTTTCTATCCAATCCAATTTTCCCTCCATCCTTCCCGTCCTTCCCCACACCTCCAAGACCCCTTTTCCCATTCCCACCTCCATTAACCTTCTCCCCAGTCTCACCCCCTCGACCCACCGTAATTCCTCTTTCCCCTTTCCACCAAGGCATACAAGAGACCCCAAGTGTAAATTACTCTTCAACCTTTGTAAATCCAGTATTTACACCCATGCACACACCCACTCTCATGCCATTATTCACGGTCACCGCACTTGATACCACGTCCAATGACATGAATATCTCACCACCCACCGCACCACCACTCACTTCATTCATGGCACAACCATACATAGGCACATCACAATTTTCCACAATCACCACAGCATCCACTTTCCCACCCCCATTCCCCATTCCCTTTGCATCTACACCCACTGCATCTTCACTTAGCACACCATTAATATTATCACCCACTGTAGACACTGCATTTCGACAGATGTTCACCTGCATGACTCAAGTAAGAGATGAGTCCACATCTCTTGGAAATAATTATCAGACGCTGCAGAGGACAACCAACGACTTATAGTTGCAGCTTAATTCATTGTCGATCGAGAATGCCTCACTGAACACCCTCTACCAAGAGTTACAAGAGGCATATCATAAACTTCAACTAGAAAGTGAAGAAAAGACGAAAGAGGTTGTCACCAATCTCGATAATTTGTTAAGGGCCCAAACGATTCGTAACGCGACTCTTACTAGGAGCATGGGCTTACTTAGACGAGACGTGGCAGCATCGAAAGAAGAGAACCAGCGTTTACAAGAACAGAACAGAGAAAATTTAGAAGCTGCCCTTGATCAACCTGACCAACCATTAAGCCCTAGTCGCTTCAAGGCCGTGCCCTCAAAATCAATGAAAATGTTGTTAGATGATCATGTTAGATTGTTAGATGAGTACAATAGCATGAACGAGGAATATCAGAAGTTGAAAGAAGATCATAAACTACTCCAATTAAGAGCACCAATACCAGAAGGACTACCAGCTCCTGCGGACCCATCTCTTGACATCCTAGAGGAACTTAATGCATTACGGGCCCACGTGTCAACACTTCAATCATAGATAGCAGTCTATGAAGCACCCCCAAGGCCAGACTCCCCCCCGGACCTACCAATAGAGGAAGAAATAGTCACTATTCCGGTGGAGGAAACTTTTGAAGAAGCATATGAACCCCAACCCATCCCAGGCAGACGCGTCACAGCTGAAGGCCAGACAACTTTCGAACTTCCAACTCCCGCATGGATAAAGACGATCGAAGAACTTGGAATAACCCACTCAGTAA
The DNA here is from genome assembly GCA_020310875.1 of Ceratopteris richardii. Taxonomy (NCBI): domain Eukaryota; kingdom Viridiplantae; phylum Streptophyta; class Polypodiopsida; order Polypodiales; family Pteridaceae; genus Ceratopteris; species Ceratopteris richardii. The sequence continues at coordinate 45,121,955 of CM035418.1, forward strand.
GGCTAGAGGCGCAATTACACACCATGGCAATGATTGAAGAACGCATTTTACAGTCCCCCTAGTTTGCTCATTTGGCCCCGCGCAGATCCATCTCTGGGCATGAGCTACAGTATAAACCTTATTTTATGTTAATGGCAGAATATCAGTTAGCCATAGAGAAAGAAATAGGCAAGAAACCCTCTCACGCTACTCAATTTGAGCCTGACCATTTGCCAACAGACGCGCAGCAAGGAGAAATCTATCAACCAGAATGGCGCAAGGATCTCTTACAAAATTATCCAAAGATGATGAGTACATGGGCCCAGGCACCACTACACTCAAAATACAACCCATGTTGGGGACCAGTGCCACGTCGCTGCTCTTGGAAGGCATTCGCTATTAAAGTACAGAACAACAAGCAATGCCAGGATTGGTTAAACTACCCATACTTCAGGCCACCCACCGGACCACCTACAATCGGATACATGATGGCAACAATTCGTCACTGGCTCCCACGCTTAAAACATATGAATGATATAGCAGCGCATATGACTGTCAAAATCTTTGACATGATGCAAATGGTTTTTAAAGTCTTCAGACGTGTCAAGGCACCCCATGTGAACACCCCGGGCTTCGAGCATGGTAATCTAGATCTAGCACATGATATGAGTACAACGCCATCGCTCCGGGTGTGTTATGCCTGGCATTGCAGAATCAAATACCTACCGGCGTGCTATAAGCAGACCTTCAAAGAGATGTTCACAACCGGTTTCTGGGAATATCATTCAGAAGTGTTCATCAGCAGGCCTACGCATTTACTTCAATTATTTGCCTGTGAACAGCTGGTATATTCCATGCATTATCGACTCCCGCCATCAGATGAACCGCAGCCCATTGATTGGGAGAAACTCGAGGCAGATCTGGCCCGAGGCATTCGCATATCAGAGCACACCCTCGCTGAAGACCTCCTACAGAACTACATCCGACAGACCGCACAACAAGGTTCTGTCGAGGACGATAGAAGCGAGAGGGAGGGGGCTGTTGGCAGCAGCCAGAGGCATAGAAGACGCAGAAGCATGTAAAGACATAGCAGGGAGTCAGTCGAATCATTTTTCAAAGAATTATGTTTTATAAATACTTTTCAAAACCTCCAACAATGATTTTCATCACTTTTGTACCATATGTAAATAGAAAAACCCCTTTTTTGTAATTGATAGCTCCATTTTGTGCAAGCGGAGGAGTCCTCGAGCTTGAGGAGCTTAGGTAGAATAATCGTACCAATTTTGGTTACTTTTTGACACCGTTTACCCTTCCAAATAGCATCTAGGACCTATTTTTTAACTATGCTGGTCACTAGATGTGAAACCGGTCAAAACTAGTCTAGAATCTATAAAAAGAGCTAGAGAGCTCATTTTTGAGGTTACCTTGTTTGAGTAGAGAAGAGCTTATAGCTATTTTGAGCTTGTAAGAGTGTTCTTGAGCAATAGAGTTGATTTCTCACCTTCCATTGTGTCTTGCTTGTCTCTTCGTTGTGTGTGTGTATGTGTGTGTGCATCTCTATGCTTCTCACCTTCACTCTCACTTCATCTCACATTCATGATCTTCATATCACTCCTATCTCTTCCGCGGATTGACATTAAGGAGGTGGAGCTTCTTAACGTGGTTCTCACCATTGTGCTAGAGCAACACCCTCTCTCTCTATGTGTTTGGATACAAAAAACCATGTGTATGTCTAATCTAGTAGATTAAGAGACTAGAATATTGCCACTCATCTCCTCTCATTGGTGGGTACTTAATCATCCATTCATCTAAAAGGCCCAAGGAGGGCTCATTTTTTTCCCTAATGAAACCCTTGAATTCCCACGTTCAGATGTTCTTTTCAATTCATGTCTCTTTTGCTTTGGTGATTTTAAATTTTCATTTTTTCTAATTCTATTTACTTCAATAGTTTTGGATTAGTTATGACCAATTGCAAAATTTTCCAACTATAATAACCTTAAATGAGTGCACATAATGCTCTTACTTTACCTAATGCAAAGTGAAATTATGAGACAAACATGAAATTGTTCATTTGATTTACAATGAATGCTATGCAATAATGATGGAATTTTATAACTCTAGTGTTGATTCATTCACAAGAAGGGGAACAAAGATGACTTGAACAACAAGAGACCGATCACCTGTCTTTCCTCCATTTATAAAATTTTTGTTGCTTCTCTTGGTAGGAGGCTTAATCCAATCATGGATAGGGTCATCTTACCTGAACAAAAAGGGGTTGATCAAGGGTAGATTCATGAAACTATTATCGCTCTTTGGGAAGGGATGGAGTGTGCCAATGAGAATCATCAAGACTTCTACTTTTTTAAAATTGATTTTGATAAAGCTTATGATAGGATTGAGTGGGACTTTATTCTTCAATGCTTGCATGACTTAGGAGCTCTTAAGAGATTCATTAGGTATGTTAGTACCCATTTTGGTAATGCTTTCTCTAGAGTTGTGATCAATGGTGTTCTCTCTGAACCCTTTGCCTTGAAGAGATCTATTAGACAGGGATGCCCTCTAGCCCCCCTTTTGTTTGCTATTGCTAGTGACTCCCTTGGTTGGCTTGTCAAGGATGTTATGGAAAAAGGTCTTATTAAAGGAATTACTATACCTAATTCCAATAAGCAAACAAGGCTCCAAATGTTTGCTAAGGATACGTGCTTATAAATGCTGATGACCAATCTGCCTTTGTGTTCCTTGATTGCTTGAATACCTTCTATCTTGCTAGTGGGTCGAAGGTGAATCATTGTAAAACTCGTTTTAAGGCTTCTAATAACTACATTCCTCAAGTGGTTTTTTGATGGGGGATGATTCTAACACCCCAATGCAAAAATGGAAGATGGCTGCCCTCCACTAGGTCCACAAGCAGTGATATATGTCCCTGTTCTGAACCTTTCTCTACACCAATACAAATACTTAATATGCAATTTTGCAGACTTGTAGTAGACTATAAGACCTACCCAAAAGATTTAAATCATCCCAAATGGATATTCCAGCTGGGAGAGCCACCCTCCGCAAAATAGGCTACCTGTTTGCAACACTCTCTGCCTATGTGCATAGATATACCTTCACAAAGTTGGCAATTCCTCACAACTCACTCAGCCAAATAACTTGAAACTTTGGCAAGGTTCAGGGCACAATATGAGAGACCAAATGAAGCTTGAAATCAATGAAAATGAGTATAGGTAGAGAGCAAACAATGCTCTACATTTTGGTACAATTTGATTTTAAAAGTCTAACTACACCTCTAGATAGAGAGGAGAGAAATCATGTGAAAATGAGGTAAGCAATCAAGGGGGCTGCTTGCTGGAATTTATGACTTTATTAAACTAATCAGGAAACTTGTGGAATGCATACAAATCAAGAAACAAAGGTGGGATGATGTTTACATAGATTTTTACTTTTCCTAGAATCTAGCTAACCACCCACCAATCAGTGTAGGTGCACTTTTTGGTGGTTGATTTGATGAGATTTGAATTTGATTGAGTTTGGTGGAGCTTCTAACTTTATTCCATTACTTTGGGTCCTCTTTTTTGATTGGACGACTTGCAAAACTTGTGGTTGAGCCTTTTTGAATGATTGAGACTTGGTTTTCAACACTCCCCATGAAGTCTCAATGCCTAGGTCCTTCATTCCAATGCATGCCTTGAAGTGTTATAGCTTTATTTCATCCAATGCTTTGGTAAACATATCTACATATTGGTCCTTTTTATTGACATGCTCCAGCTTGACATCTTTTGACATGATTTTCTCTCCAATAAAGTGGTAATGCACTTCTATATGCTTCAACCTTGCATGGAACACCGGATTTCGAGCCAAGCATATGCTACTTATGTTGTCACAAAAAATAGGTACTTGCTTAACCTGCAAATCAAGATCAACAAACAACTTCTTGAGCCACATAAGCTCACATGAGACGTGCTAAGCCTCTATACTCAACTTCAGTCAATGAAAGAGCCACGGTTGGTTGTTTCTTTGACATCCATGAGATGGTCTTCTTCCCTAGCATGATAACATGTCCACTAGTGCTCCTCCTATCATCTTTGGAACCTGCCCAATGAGCATCAAAATAAGCTTGTACATTTAATCCATCATCAAATTGATAATATATACCTTCATTCATTGATCCTTTGAGGTACCTAAGTACCCTTTTGGCTGCAACAAGATGAGGTACTCTCGATGCTTGCAAAAATTGAGATAACATTGCAACTACATGTGCAATATCAGGTTTTGACATAGTAGCATACAAGAGAGAACCAATTATTGACTTATACATGGTCACATCCTTCACTTCTTCACCTTCATAAGACTTAGTTTAACATTTACTTCTAATGGATTTGAAATGGGCTTGCAATCACACAAGCCAAACTTCTTCAAAAGATGAAGAATGTATTTCCTTTGCATCAAGTATATACCTTCCTATTTATATAGTACAATCCCAAGGAAGTACCTTAAAATCCCTAAATCTGAGATTTTAAACTCACATCCAAGCTTCCTCTTTATTTCCTTGATGTTGGCTTCATCATCCCCTATAATGATCAAATCATCAACATATATACAAATGAAAACAATTTTGCTACCTTCCTTCTTCACAAAGAGTGATGGGTTTGCATGACTCTGATTGTATCCACATTTTACCAAGTAGTCCACAAGTCTTTGGTTCCAAACTCTTGGGGCTTGCTTGAGTCCATAAAGATCCTTCTTTAACCTGCATACATGATATGGAGACCTCTCATCTTCAAAGCCTTGGGGCAATTCCATGAAGACTACCTCTTCAAGCTCTCCATTTAGGAAAGCATTCTTCACATCCAACTGGTACATCATCCAACCTTTTGAGGATGAAATTGCAATCCAACTTCTGATGGTGGACATTTTAGCTACTGGACTGAATGTTTCCTCAAAGTCTATGCCATAGGTTTGAGCAAAACTTTTGGCAACCTGCCTTGCTTTATACCTAGAGATGCTCCCATCTGCATGCCTCTTTACCTTGTACACCCATTTGTTGCCAATGACTTTCATGTCCTTTGTTCTTGGCACCAATGACCAAGTATCATTTTCTTCAAGTGCTTTGACTTCCTCCTCCATGGCTTCAATCCATTCCCTATGCTTATTTTCTTCTTCAAAAAGTTAGGTTCTTCACAAGCTATAACTTGACTCATGTAGACATAGAGTCTTGAAATGAATGAATCATAAGTTAACCTTTGAACAGGGTATTTAACCCTATTAGATGACGTTACCTCACCATTAGGTGGTAGGAATCTCATTGCAGTTTTCAAGGCCAAAATGCTGCAATAATGTGTCAATATATTTTGTTTGACACAAAGATATTCCTCCATCAACTTGCATAAACTGAATGTTGAAATAATGATGCAAATTCCCCAAATATGACATCTCAAATGAAAATCAGTGATATGCTTCTCATGAGGACCAATGAGCAGCATGTCATCAACATAGACAACAATGATCAAAAGCACCTCATTTTCACGCTTAACATATAAGGTGCTCTCAATTAGACTATTCTCAAAACCATGTGCAACCAGGTAGGCATGCATCTTTTCATACCAAGTATGTGGTGCTTGCTTCAAACTATATAATGCTTTTTTCAACCTATACACTTTGTTTCCATGCCCTTTCTGCACAAAGCCATGGGGCTAAAAAACATACACTTCTTCATGCAAGTCACCATATAGAAATGCAATTTTAATGTCCAATTGATGTACATTCCAACCATGATGAGTTGCAAGTGCATGTATGCTATGAACATTAGTCATTTGGCATGTAGGAACAAAGATATCATCCAAATCAATGCCGAATTCTTGAGCATAACCATTTGCTCTTGCTAGGAAGCAAGTCACATAAAGACCAGGTATCATTTTTCATAATAGCTGTTGATATATTTAGGTAGTGATTTGTGTGAACACACTAGGACCGCCGGGGCACTTTTTTCCCTCTTTAGGAGGTTTTTTTCCCCCGGCTTGTATATACGTCTATTGCCCTAATGGGCTACTTATCTTTGTACATTCTCTAGTAATACATTTAGTATTGTGTGTTTGTGCTCCAAGCTTCTTCTTCTTCCTTGTGCTGTTCATGTGCTTCCATAGACGTCTAACTCCAACAATTGGTATCAGAGCAGGTCATCACTTCATCTAGGGTGCCGTCGACACTCCTCTGTTTGTAGTCTTAGATTCGCACGAAATTTGGTGAGCATACTCACGGTGTTTCAAAGATCAAAATAGCTTCGCTATGTCGTGCCGAAATCGCGATCTGAGCTCGTTTCGGCCTTCGAACGCACTATCGCAGTGCTTGTGCAGGCTATTTCATCTTTTTGTGCCAAAGGTATATACCAGTTTTTGTTTGCCAGTTTAAGCGTCTCAAAGTCTGCTACAGGTCTAGAAAAACTCCTCTAGGCAGTTCTGTTCAACTTTTTGAGATACAGTCAATTTTTTGCATCAAGGTATTTTAGTCACCGGCCATGGCTGAAAGCAGTGATGTATTCCGTATGTTGGTTGTTGAGGATAAGTTGGATGGTACCAACTACCCATTGTGGGCTTATATGATGGGACATGTATTGGTTGCAAAAGGATTGTGGAACATTGTGCAGGGTGTTGAAAGATGTCATGTTACACCTCTGACTATAGGTACTGCAAATACAGGTGCTGAAGCTGATGAAGATGGTGTTGAAGATGATATTCCGCAGATTCCTGTTTGTGCTGCTATTTCTGATGCACCTATTGCAGACCAGATTCGCTGGGATGGCAGAGATGCCCAAGCACATGCATTGATAGCTTTGCCTGTCAAACATGCCATTATTCCTCATATTTGCTCTTGCAGAACAGCTAAGGATGCTTGGGATACACTTACCACATTGTACCAAGCTAGGAATGAGGCTCGTGTTTCTTACCTCCGAAAACGGTTGGAGAGTGATCACATGAATGAAGGTGATTCTATGGACAGTTTCCTAACGAAGATCAAAGACTTGAAGGAACAGTTGATTTCTGCTGATGAGGTTATACGAGATAGCTCACTTGTGCAGACCGTTCTGAATGGTCTTCCTGATTCATATTAGAGTTTTGCTTCTACTCTTCGGTTGATGATGAAAGGCAATCCAAATGCCTTATCATTTGAGGAGTGAGTCTCTGTTCTGTTGCAGGAAGATCAGTCCATGAATAACAGGTCCATTATGCGAGTTGTAGGTCAAGCTTTCGTGGCTAGTCAGAAGGGCAAAGGAAAATGGAGCTCTTCAATTAGTAAGCAGAAATCTGCTAATTCCACATATTCGAAGAAGGAAGATAAAGATGAGAAGAAATCAGAAAAGCAGAAATTGTTTTGTAAGTACTGTAAAGGGAATGATCATATCATAAAGAACTGTCCAAAACTGGCTGCTAAAGAGGCAAAGAAGAAAGAGGCTGGAATGGTTGTTGTAGAGGCCTCACACCAAAAATAGAGTTTGCAAATCTTGTGCAGGGAGAAGAATGGGCGTTTACTACTGTCTGCAGTTTTGACCCATCTTCTCATGAGCAGTGCATGTCTACAGTAGACTCAGATGTTTGGTATTTTGACTGTGGGGCAACCAAACATATTATCTTGCAACGCAGTTTCTTCTCTTCACTCGAGCCTGCCCCTACAAGGAATACTGTTACATGCGCCAACAACTCCTCTTATCCTGTTATGGGAGTTGGTAAGATCATTTTGACTACTGCTGATGGTAGTTCTTTCACTTTGTCAGATGCTTTATTTGTGCCAGGGATCAAAAAGAACTTGTTATCAGTTTCTGCATTAGCCAAGATTGGCTTGGTCGTGAAATTTCTTGATGACAGGTGTACAGTTCATGATATGTCAAATGGTGATGTGATTATTGCTTCTGGCATTTTATGTCGTGGACTGTGTAATCTCATAGACTATGAAAGATCTGTAAATGATTTGGCATGTGCAGTAAATGATTCTCAGGCTATGTCAGATGCAAAGCTTTGGCATGCACACTTTGGTCATCTGAATTTTTCTAGTTTGCTATGCCTACAGAAAACTGAAATGGTGTCCTCATTGCCCAAACTTGAGGCCCCTGGAAAACATGTTTGTGAAGGCTGTATTTTGGGCAAAATGCAGCGTTCCTCCTTTCCAAAAGATGGTTCAGTTCGGGCTACACAAAAATTGTAGCTTGTACATAGTGATGTGTGTGGTCCTATGCAGACACCCTCTTTTGGAAATCACCTTTACTTCGTGACTTTTATCGATGATTTTTCTAGGCATGCATGGGTGTATCCACTCAAAGCAAAGTCCGAAGTGTTCATGTGCTTTAAACAGTTTTTGGTTTTGGCTGAAAATCTGTCAGCATGTAAAATGGACATCCTCCGTTCTGATCGAGGGGGGGAATATATGTCTTCTGAATTTAATGCATTTATGGCTGAACGTGGGATAAAACACCAGTGTATAGTGCCATATACACCTCAACAGAATGAAGTTGCTGAACGAAAGAACAGGTCACTCATGGAGATGGCGAGGTGCATGGTCAAGAGTCAGGATTTACCACATAGTTTCTGGCTTGAGGCTGTCATGTGTGCAACATATGTACTGAACAGGTGTCCCACTAAAGCGATGCAATCTATCACTCCATATGAGGCTTGGCATGACCGCAAGCCATCTGTTGCTCATCTGCATGTTTTTGGTTGTTTGGCATATGCACTAGTGCCTAAACAACATTGCGGAAAATTGGATGATAAGGCAGTAAAATGTATTTTTGTTGGGTACAGTTCTGAAAGTAAAGGCTATCGTCTATATCATCCACAGACTAAACGCATTCTGGTTAGCCGTGATGTTGTATTTGTGGAAGATGCTATTCAGCCATTGCTTTCATGTACTAAGGAGACATCTGTTAGCTCCAAAGACATGTATGATACTTTGATGCCTCTTTTTATAGGTGGACAGTCTAGTGCTGGTCCTAATGAGGCAACTTCTATAGGTTTCATATGATGATGCAGATCATTCCATTTCTAATGCAGATTTACATGATGCACTTTCTGATCAGAGAGCTGATATTGAGGAGGCAAAAACTATGCCAAAATGGCTGGTGCAGACTTAGCGTGATAGCAAATTAGATGCACCTTTGTCATATCCTACTTGTTCAGGCTCTGATAGTGCCTCCTTTGCATCAGATTGCTATGCTATGGCTGCGTCTAGTCTCTGTGATGAGAATGAGCCTGTTTCTTTTGATGAAGCACAGAATTCAGAAAATTGGATGGCTGCTATGCAATCTGAATATGATGCTATAATGAAGAATGGTACATGGTCTTTATGTGACTTGCCTCCTGGCAAGAAGGCCATTGGCACTAAGTGGGTATACAAGCTGAAGCGTAAACCTGATGGTACAGTTGACAGGTATAAGGCTAGGCTTGTTGCAAAGGTTATGCGCAGGAAAGAGGCATCGATTTTGATGAGACCTTTGCACCTACATGTCATATGACTACTGTTCGAAGCATTTGTGCACTTGCAGCCCATCATGGTTAGAATGTACATCAATTGGACATTAAAACAACATTTCTAAATGGTGACTTGCATGAAGAAGTGTATGTTTTTCAGCCCCGTGGCTTTGTGCAGAAAGGGCATAAAAACCAGGTGTGCAGGTTAAAGAAGGCATTATATGGTTTAACGCAAGCACCATGTGCTTGGTATGAGAAGATACATGCCTATCTGGTTGCACATGATTTTGAGAACAGTCCAACTGAAAGCACCTTATATGTTAAGCGTGCTAATGATGTGCTTCTGATCATTGTTGTCTATGTTGACGACATGCTGCTCACTGATCCTATTGAGAAGCATATTGTTAATTTTAAGGCTGATTTGCATGTCTCATTTGAGATGTCTGATTTGGGGCATTTGCATCACTATTTGGGCATTCAGTTTATGCAAGTTGATGGTGGAATGGCTTTGTGTCAAACAAAATATATTGACACATTATTGCAACATTTTGGCCTTGAAGACTGTAAGCCTATTGCCACTCCTATGGAGACAGGTTTACGATTGAGTCTTCATGATGCTGGAGATGCATTTGATGTTGTTCTCTATCAGCAGGTTGTTGGATGCTTGATTTACTTATGCATTACTCGGTCAGATATTCAGTTTGCTGTCTCACAGATGAGCAGATTTATGCATTGCCCAGGAGTCAAGCATTGGCAGGCGGTTAAGCGCATCTTTCGCTACTTGAGTGGTACTCAGCTACTTGGGTTGTTTTATCCCAAGGGGGGATCACTACCGCCAGATTTGCATGCTTTTTCTGACTCTGATTGGGCTGGTTGCTATGACACTCGTGTGTCCACTAGTGGCTTTTGCTTCATGCTTGGTAGCTCATGTATATCTTGGTTGAGCAAGAAGCAGCCTACTGTGGCCACTTCCAGTTGTGAGGCTGAGTATAGGGAAGCTCTCATAGCTACTATTGAGTGTGTGTGGCTCAGATGCCTTATGGCTGATTTGGGTGTTGGTCAGTCTTCTGCCACCACCATCTTCACTGACAGTGAGAGCGCATTGGCAGTTGCGAGGAACCTTGTGTTCCATGCTCGCACTAAGCACATTGAGGTGCATTATCATTATGCCAGGGAGAGGTTCTCTGCTAGGGAGATCAACTTGGCATATGTTCTCACACAGGAGAACATTGCAGAGCTTTTCATGAAGGCTCTACCTAGGGAGAAGTTTTAAGCTTTCCGCAAAGCTTTGGGCTTATTTCCTTTTGTGGAGTGATTTCCACATAGCTTGGTACTTCCTTATACATGAGTGCCAGCTCCTTGTTCACCGCATCACTCCTAGGGGGGATTTGTTGATATATTTAGGTAGTGATGTGTGTGAACACACTAGGACCATCGGGGCACTTTTTTCCCTCTTTAGGAGGTTTTTTTTCCCCCAGCTTGTATATACGCCTATTTCCCTAATGGGCTACTTATCTTTGTACATTCTCTAGTAATACATTCAGTATTGTGTGTTTGTGCTCCAAGCTTCTTCTTCTTCCTTGTGCTGTTCGCATGCTTCTGCACACCTCTAACTCCAACAATAGCATCATATTCTGATTGCATAGCAACCACCCAATTTTCTAAATTTTTTGCTTCATCAAACGAAACTCGCTCATTCTCATCATAGAGACTAGAGGCAACCATAACATAGCAATCTGATGCAAAAGAAGCACTATGAGAGCCTAAAGGAGTACGATATGAAAGAGGTGCATCTAATTTGCTATCATGCAAAGTCTCAACTAGCCATTTTGGCATAGTTTTTTCCTCGTCAATATCATCTCTCTCATCAACAAGTGCATCATTTAAATTTGCATAAAAAATGGAATGATCCGCATCATCACATGAAGTGATCAAGTTTTTGAGAGAATATACAGATGAATTTGCTTGGAAGTATAAGGGTCTAAAGGGAGTGGTTCATGACATTTGTTCTCATAGGACCCAATGGCCTTAGAGGCTTAGCCAACAAAGTAGAAGCCTTACACCTATACTAATAATTATGTAGTGAATGTAAAACAAGAAATAGACCAATTGATAGAGACAAGGTTCATCTATAAGATTGAGCATACTAAATGGGTATCCCCCTTTTTGTAGTGCCCAAAAAGAGTGAAAAGTTTTATGTATACATTGACTTGAAGAAATTTAACATTGCCACTAGACGAGATAGTTATTTTCTTCCTATCATTGAACATTTATTGGAACATGCGGACAAGGAAGTTTACAACTTTCTTGATGGAGTTTAGGGTTAAAACTAAGTAGCTATTGCCCCAAAAGATCAACACAAGATGGCTTTTGCCACTGAGTGGGGAATCTTTGCATTTTTGGTGATGCCATTTGGGCTCACAATGCACCTGCTACCTTTCAACGGCTGATGTGGCATGTGTTTAAGGACTTCTTGAGGAAGAACTTAGAAGTTTATGTGGATGACTTGTATGCTCATTCCCACATGAGATAAAGGCACATCTCATATCTGAGAGAAATCTTTGATGAATTTTGTGAGGATTAGGTATGCTTGAACCTAGAAAAGCACGTTTTTATGGTCAAGCAAGGCAACGTTTTATGACATATAGCATCAAAGAATAGAATATCAACTGAGAAGGATAAGGTGAGAGCTATCACAAAATTACCTAGACCAAAGATGGTCAAGGAAGTAGAAGCTTTTATGGGTCATTGTGGATACTACCAACGGTTTATCCACATGTATGCTATCATTGCAAAGCCTCTATGTAACCACTTGAATAACTTTGAATGGAGTGAAGAATATAAGAAATCTTTCAATGAGATGAAATGATGATTGTGCTTAGTGCCTATTTTGACAACACCTAATTGGAATACGTCATTCCATGTTGACATAAATGCTTCCAATTTCACTATTAGATGTGTACTACCAGAACCGATAGGTGAAGGAAACATTGACCTTCCCATAGCATATGCAAGTATGAAATTAAGTGCACGAAATATAAATTATACAATGAGGGAGAGAGAAGGATTAGGCATTGTAAATGTGGTTAAGAAATTTAGGCATTGTTTTCCTACACATAAGTTTAAATTATCTAGTGACCTTCAAGCGCTACTTTATCTAGTGAACAAGCCTTGGAACACACATAGATTAGTAAGATGATTTCTCTTACTAATGGGATATGATTTTGAAGTATTCATGAGGAAGGGTAAGAATCACATTAGAGAAAATCACCTTTCAAGAATCACTTTAGGAGAATCATTGCAATGAGTATCAGATGAACTTCCTGATGCTTATTTGTTCAACTTGGAAGTAGTTCCTAATTGGGCTAGAAATTTAGTGCCTATTCTTACAAGAATCTAGTGGTTAGGACAAAGGATGAACAAATTGTGCAACCACAAAGATAACAAATACTCATCGATATTATCTACAAGCAAACAAATCAAGGAATTTTTACTTCTTGTCTTGAAGATGAATTTTTACTTCTTGTCTTAAACATAGAACCCTACATGCTTTCAAAAGATTATTTTTATATTGGTGAACTATGGAAACATACATCTATAGAATGTTCAACGATTTTCCAACTTGTATTACTAGACACCTTGTTGAACATGCTACACTATATCAAGTTTCATTAATACCTAATTAGAGAAATCCTTTAGTCGACATTCTGAGGAGGAAGACATTCCCTCAAGACATGACTTTATCACAAAGAAAAATTCTAGAGCAAGAGGTTGAAGACTATACACTCATTGGAGATAATCTATACAAGCATGGATGAGACTAAATATATGAGTTTGTGTATACATGAGAGTGAATACTTGAAGATCTTAATAACTACACACCAAGGTGTTGCAAGAAGACACTTTGTACTTGATCAAGTGATTTAGACTATCTTATTTTCAGGTCTTTGGTGGCCTACTCTTCATATGGATGTGCTTGCCTATGTGAAGAGGTGTGACACCTATGAAAGAACTCAATATCCAATTACCAAAGATGAGATGCCATTGAGGCCCATGATGGGAGGACATGCTTTCTCTAATTGTTGAATAGACTTTGAATGTCCTATTTCACATGTAGAATACATCATCATAGCAGCTGATTATCTCACCAAATGGGTAGAGGTGAAGGAATAGGAAGAATGATGCACAAACAATGGCTAAACTTTTGTTTGAGAATATATTGACTAGGTGCAGATTGCTAATCCAATTAGTAAGTGATCATGGAACCCAATTATTGAAGGAGGTCATTAAATATATTTTACAAGATTTCATGGTCATTCACAAGAAGCCAGCACTCTATCACCAATAGGCAAATGCACACACCAAGAGACAAAATAAGATCTTGTGCAATGTATTGACCAAGTGTGTAAATAAGAATCATTCTGGTTGAGACAAACAGCTTCATCATGTTGTTTGGGTGTATTGAGTTGCCTATGAAACAATACTCAATTCCACTCCCTTTGAGATGGTGTTTGGCCAAAATGTTGTGCTTCCTTTAGATTTCTTAATACCCTAATTCAAAGTTTCACAAGAGTACCAATGGAGAGGCCACGAGCTATCCTATAGGATCATGGATATAAAATGACTAGCTCAAACTAGACTAAGAGTAGCAACAAGGATATACACAACGAAGAAAAGATAGAAAACCTATTTCGATGCACATGCAAAGGATAAAGGCTTGAAAGCTAGGGATTTAGATTGGGTGTACACATTGAAGCAAAATGCAAGAAAATTAAAGAAATGTGGCTATGGACCCATAATTATCAGTAGGATATCGACCAATGATGTTGTGCAATTCACCACTTTGGAAGGAGACGTATTACCAAACTACATCAATAGATGTTGAGTCAAGATATATCAAGAGCTTTTGACAAAAGATATGCTGAAATGACTCAATGTGGCTAAGAAATGCAAAGTAGAAGAGAAAAGGATACAAGAACAATGGCAGGCCAAAGCCTTTGAACACATTAGAAGAATGAAATTAAGAATACAAGGCTTATATGAGCCAAGGATTAATAATGATCCTCCCCACTCTAAAGCCCATCGATATCACATGTCAATGTGACATAATAAGTGGAATCCCTCTCCTAGTATCATTGATCGATAACCATTTACTTAATTTGATGTAGGACAAGGCACATCATTCAAGACAATTAGAGCATTGATTGATTTAGGAGCAACTACTAGTGCAATACATTATTCTAGTTATCAGGACATGAACTTACAAATGAATCCTATTGTGGTTCACTTTGTAGGATTAGGAGGTGTGGAAACCCCTTCTATGGGCAAGGTGGAAATTCCCCTCTCAATTCAAGATGTCCCTACGATGATAAAGTTGCTAGTATACCATGATGTCAAACACTATCCAAATCAGAAATATGACATAAAAGGTGAGCACATGTAAATGGAAGGAACTTGAGGTAAATGGGTAGAGATAAAAGTGTTTTTGGGATTTCCCAATATCACCATGCATCACATGATATACAAGTGTATTGCATGTAAATTTGGGAAGCCTCATAGACATTCTTTCACAAAGAAGGGATATATGCATACATATCTTTTAGGCCTAGTCCATATAGATGTATAGGATCCAAGTAAAGAAGATTCACTCTCTAGATCAAGGTGTTATGTATCTGTTATTGCTGATTTCTCTTTATGGAAAGTGTTTTACTTTCTCAAAAGAAAAGGTGGATTTTTTTCATGCTTTCAAAGACACCTTAGAATGGTTGAAACATAAGCAAGTAGAAGATTGAAGAGACTAAGGTCTCATGGAGGGAGAGAGAATTTCCCCCATGAATTTGATAAATTCTTGAATTATAAAGACATCAAGGGGGAAGTGGCTACAAGTTACACACCTAAGAAAAATGATGAAGTAGAGAGGCAAGATAGGATCTTGATAGAGGTGTCAAGGCCCATGCTTAATGAGAAGCATTTTGGGTAAGATAGTATTTATTTCAACATACCTCATCACTACACATCATTCAAAGCTAGTAAAAGGTATGACTCCATAAGAAGTGTATATCTAATGGCTATGATATGAACCAAACGGGATAGAGATTGTAACATTCAAACACCATTCTTTTGTAATGATCATGAATGTTGTATTTGAGGATAACAAAATATTGCATGAAGATAGTAAGATATTATGTCTTTCAATCATACTTGGATGTAGATTTTCTCAAGATAATGAAGAAGCAAGAGAACCACAAGATGCGTATAGCTCACCAACACTTGATCACAAGGTTTAGGTTCAAGAGGCAAATATAAAATCCAAGAATACAAAGATCTTACATATTCTTATAGCCAAGAACTAAGGATATCAACTAGAGAAAAGAAATCACCAAAAGCACATGGTTATAATACTTCATTTATGACTAAAAATTAGTCTTAATGATATTTTATTTAATAAATGGAGAGCTAACTGCATTCGAAGAATCTCATGAGAAACTACAATGAGATCAAACTATGCAAGACAAGAAGGCATGGGTGATAGTGCCAAAAACTCATGTCATGATGGTAATTGGATCTAGATGGTTATACAAATTTACAAAAAAAAAATTCCAATAAGTACATTTCAAGGCTAATGTCCAAAGGATATTAAAAATCATATGTATTTGACTATGGATGGGACCTTCTCACTTGTGGAAAAGATGCAACCATGAGAGCGCTACTTGGTATATCGTCTTCCAAGGACTGGAAGATTTACAAAATGGATGTAAAAAATACCCTTCCCAATGTATCAATTAGAGAGGTGCTTTATATGGATCAGCCCCTTGGATATATAGGTAGAATTTTTTTTTATCATTTGTGCACATTAAAGAAAGCATCATATGGACTACATTAAGCATCTCAAGCATGTGTTTATAGATTATTCGTTTGTTCTAACAATGATGGCTTCTTAGTAAGCAAAGTAGATCCATCCCTTTTAATTCAAATATCAAATGATGGAATCATACATCTATGTGTATACGTGGATGATATAATAATCACATGCAATATTGATTTTGAAGGAAAAAGATTGATTAATTGGAAGATGAAAAAGAAAATTTTAAAATCAATGATCTAAGACAAACCACTTATATTTTAGGTATGGAAGTTATATACATATGATGACATATACCATAATCAAAGCAAGTATATCAACAATATAGTTATCAAGTTCATATTTTAAGGTACCAAACCTACATGTACACCTATGGAGTTGAATCACAAGCTTATTGTACATGAAGGTGAGATTATTGAAGATATGGAAGTTTACCAAAGCCCAGTTGGGAGTGTGAATTATGAACACTTGAAAATATCAAACATAATCATTGTAGTCAGAGTGTTAAGGCATTTTACGCATACTCCTTTAAAGTGACCCATGGATGCACTCAAAAGAGTAATTATATATATGAAGTGAAGTTCAAATGATTTAGATGTAATTTCAAATTGAAAGTATTTTTTAATGGAGATTGGGCATGCTCCAAGGATGATAGGAGAAGCGCATTTGGATGCCTTCTCTTTCTAGGTTCATAACTTTTGTCTTGATCATCAAAGAGATAACCCAAATAGATATGTCATCAAATAGAGTAGAGTATAAATGATAATTCATTGTTACTGAAGAAAGAACTTTGGATGAAGGTATTATTTGAAGAGCAAGTAATCAAAGTGTAGCTATTATTGTTGCTAGGAGATGACATGAACTCTATGCATCTTGCAACCAGTGCATGTTATCATGCAAGAAAAAAATTTGAGATACAATACCATTTTTATAAAAGAGAAGGTAAATAGTAAGTAAGTAGATCTCACATATATAGCTACTCCAAATGACTATGCAGACATGATGAGAAATCTACTTGGTGGACTTAAGCTATGCATGTTTAAAGCTATGGAAGGTATGCAAAAAAGGAATCAAGAATCAAGACTCAAGCATCTAAGGTATTAGAAGGAGCTATTGGAGCACAACTCAAGCCTTGATGTTTGTCCTTATGGTTTAAGTCTCTCGATCATTTTATGCTACTTATATGTTGAGGAAAGTGATCACATTAACTTGGATATATCAAGTTTATAATTGGTGACATTATTTCTATGCACAAGGATTTCTTTTTAAGATCAATATTTGTAGAGATACATCCACTTAAAGTTGACTATGTATACACATATCAAGTTTGCTAATAATCATAACATCATTTCTCTTCTTGTAGATAATTATTATTTGCTTGTTTTCTCACGAGGGGTTGCATATATGTATTTTTGAACTCTTGCAAAATGGCATAGCTCATTTTTTATCATGCAAAGAGAAATATTAATAATCAATTGCTAAAGTCTCTCCCAAAACCCCTACTTGACATGTATCACATGCATATCTATGGCATTTTCATCACATCCACTTGAAGCAAGATCGTCAAGTATCACCCTCACGACCACATTGCCAACATTGAAGTTGTTGATGTGATCTATGTCTTGCATGAGTCAGTGGACTCGCATACATATCATGTAGTCTCTACTATAACGCACTCCTCGTCTCCTCATTCATGATAGACTCATATATAGAATCCATAAGCTATAATCGGATAGTGGAGTTAGCCAACGCATCTATATCCATGCATAGATTGTCCATCATGTCGTGAGGTCTCTATGCATCTCTATGCACATACATGTGTAACTCATGGATGAACCAATGTATTCCACATCTGAGCTTTCCATCTCAACAAGTCATTGCCATCAAACCGAGAAGACACCATGCTGGCAATCTAAGAGACTAGCAATGTAACAAGAGACTATAAATAATACTCTATCACTAATAGGATCACACTTGCATATCCACATGCATAAATCACATCACAAATGTCTTTCTGGAGAAGAAACCATGTGAGACACCTGTCACATAACCATGCATTACCATGCAGATAAAACCGTGAGCATAACCCATATCACCAAGTCTCCAAACTAACCAAGTAGATGTGAAAGAATCCTAGAAAAATTCAATAGAATAACCCTTGTAAACTAAGCAATCAAAACAAGATAACCAGTAGAAAAAGAACAATGAGTAACCTCTCACCAACGATCACTGATCCAACCAAAGATAATGGCAAGCAGACATACCTAAAACTAATGAAAGTACACACCAATACAATGGTGGTATGCATCCCACTCAAGAATGAATCCTACAAGATGGTACAATGTGTCATGAATAACTTGTGACCAAGTCCAAGTGAATGGAGATAAACAAAGATCCTAAGCTATAACGTACGCATAAAGGATCTATTGGAGTACTTTCTAACATAAAAGCTAGAAACATTTCAGCAAGATCTCCTCTATAAAATGGACTGTAAACCAAAATAACCATGTGGGAGTATACCATCCACTAATGCCAAATTGTAGTGGCAATCCTATACAATGATCAATGATAATATGGCTCAATGCGAATCCAACATAGGTGGTAAAATGATAAATATATGAGGCTTCAACTGAATCATGTACCTACACAAAAACAAGAATACAAGTACTAACCAAGTTCCAAAATCAACTCTCATAAATTGTGTGAAATCAACAAGCTAAGTTGTATTCAAATGGCGTGAGCAAGATATAGACCACAGTGACACTATACATCCATTGAAAATACTATGATCAAAATCATGATGGCATAAACATGAAAGGTTTAACATAATGCAATCTCAAATGCCAAACACTTAACAAGATCATGCTCTACTCTCATATGGAGGAGCTACCATAGTGATCATACATGGTCAAATGGAAACCAAGATCAAACCACAAGTGCTCATATACTTCTCCCATCTATCTTTGCACCAATGAAGCTTTAAAAAAAGGGCTCAAAAGAGATTTGAAGATAATTCGAATCTTCAACTATCTTTAGGGTTGCATAGGAAAAATATGAAAGTATGTATGTTGCCTCTTTGAGACTCCAAACTTTAAGATTTGCATTATGAGATCTTTAGAAAACTTGAAGATCTTTTGTGACTACATAATGACACTTAGAACACCTCAGTCCAAGGTATGCAACTCAAGATATACACAAAACAAGCATCTTCTATCAGATTCACCTTCACCTACAACACTATTTCTCTGTATTCTGCATTTTCGGTGACCTAATACTCATTGACACACTACCCAAATGATTGTAGATTCGACTTCTACATCACCCTTAGTTTTTTGAATTTTTGGCAATGTAAAACTTCAAACTAGATTCTGCATCCTATTGCAAAATTGTAGCTCTTTATCTTAGCTATGCACAAAACTTTAGATTCCACTCATCTGAGCTTCATAGATTGACTTATGAGCAAAATACCAAGCGAGTATCAAGGGGGTGCAGACTTGCACATTCACCTTTTCAACCCTAAACTTCCATTGAAGCTCCTTCCACACTAGCCTTAAAAAAGCTCTAATACCAACGAAGGGCTTTGGTGTGTTGAACAAGAAGAGCAAGGAGGAGATGAAGAGAGAGAGAGAGGATCGGATAGATGCACGCACATGTGTGGGAGCCTCAAAACCCCTATAATGATCTCTATGAGGCATTGTTCTATGAATGATATGTATATATTTGAATATAGGGGTAAGGTCACATGTAATAAAGTAAGTCTATGATCTAAGGGTTTGACCAGTTCAGATGGATCTAAAATGCGACATCGTTGTTCATCCGTATGTATGACCAAAGATCTTAAGTCTAGGAAGATATTTTTTCATCACTCTCCATGCACTCGTCATCTTCTCCTTATTTTTGAATTCAAGCGACATTGTTAGTGGCGTCATTCTTTTTCTCGGGTGTACAAAGGTTCACCCCAATTTTCTCTTAGTGGCATACCTCAAACCTGAGGTGCAAAAGAGAGTACTATCACTAGATCATGTGTTGGGGTTGAACTCACGACCTCACTTCAAGAGCCATTCGTTTTTTCCACTATAGCAATTGGGGGATACTTTGTGTTTCTGAGGCAATTGATTGTCATAACGTTTTTCAACACTGTGGAAGCTTTTTTGTAAAAAAGCATGACCATCTGCAGGCGATGGGCTGTCAGGCTTGAGCCGGTGACATAACGATGAGAATTACGACCACCACGTGCTAGAGAGATGACTCTCCTCCCAACCAAATGCCTCTATATATAGCTCTCTCCAGGGAACTACTTGCTTGGCTAGGTGGATACTAACCATCCATGTGTCAGCCATGTAATTGCATGTGTGCCAAGTGTCCTAGTTAACCAGATTTAACTCAAGTGGATGCTTCTAAAAGGTTCTAGAGCTCTTTGGGGAAAACACTCTCCCCATGTACCCCATGGGGTTTGAACCCAAGACCTTCTCCTTCACATCTTTGAGTCTTAACCAGTAGGCTTAGTAGATCACTTGGTTACAAAAGTAAATGACCGTCTAGTAAGTCTAGACTCGAGATCTTTGGTCACATACAGATGACCAAACAATGTCCAATTTCAGATCTATCTGAACCGATCAAACCATTAGATCATAGACTTACTTTATTACATTCTTCTCCCCTTGGAAAATGTTTTCATCCTCGAAAATAGAGCTATATTTCTACTATAGGCAACCCTCGAGCCTCATGTTTTAAAACTGAAAGAACATGGTCATGTTCTAGAACTAGAAGAACATGTCTCATCTCTGTGGTGGCATCCCTGCCCAAATGATTCAAAACATTGTCTCGCTTTGCACTTTGATAAACTGGTCAAATTACAAAGTAGTGAATGAATAATAAGGGTGGATCTAAGACATCCCTAGCCAATTCATAGTTTCTCGATGTGCGATCTAGGCACAAACATGTGAACTGGGTGGATTCAAATTACTAGTCCATTTCTAGGCATGACTAGTGCATGGACTTAGTAATGAAGGTGGGATTCTTATCCCTCATAAGACCTTGAGATTCACTTGAATTTTTTTTGGATAACTTGAAGTTTGGTTGTCCCAAACATCTAACTTGGATGTTTGTGCAATAGTTTACTCTTATCCAATAGTTACTTG
The DNA here is from genome assembly GCA_020310875.1 of Ceratopteris richardii. Lineage (NCBI taxonomy): Eukaryota > Viridiplantae > Streptophyta > Polypodiopsida > Polypodiales > Pteridaceae > Ceratopteris > Ceratopteris richardii. The sequence continues at coordinate 45,143,392 of CM035418.1, forward strand.
ATTTTTTCACTCAACTAGAGGACTACTTTGTCCTAAGGAGTTTAAAAATCCTATGTAAACTGTAGGAGAAAGTTTACCATTTTTGAGTCAACCATACTATAACTTGACCAATTCAAATTCAAAATGAAAATTGTCCAACTTAGGACACTTTTCTCATAGTCTTGAGCAAAAAGTTCTTGGGAATTGTCAATTTGATGAGCAATTCCTAACTTCTCTATTCTAGAGTATACTAGACTCTAGGAAATCATTTATGCTATAACTTGAAGCAAACTCAAATAAATAAGTCCACCTAAGCTTATTATCTTTTGAAGATTGAAAAGGTTCTTGTACAAAACATCTATCTAGGGTGTTTGATTTAGTTACCTAGTTCTAACCAGCTAACCCTTGACTTTTATGAAAAGAATGAGATACCATATCTAACACAAATCCAAAAGATTTGGAAAGTGGAAAGAAACAACTAAAACTTTGTTCAACCAATTCAAACTTCGAAGATATGTAAACTTGCTATGATTCAAAGTCTAGATGACTCCGGACTTTAACTTCTCAAAGATCTATTTCAACAGGGTATGCAAGCACTTTTCTATCTTTAAGAGAAATAATCTGGATTCTCAAAAAGATTCAAAGCAAATTAAAAACATCATCCAACCACAAGATACTAGTGTGGTAACCAACATCAGTGTGTTGACCCACTGATATTCTATTGATGAGTCTTTACTCAAATAATGCTTCACTTGACACTAAGTTTAGGTCATATTCAATCTTCTTGACTCCTTATGGAAAATGAGATTCTTGTGTATTTCTTTGAGTAAAAGGATTGAATTTACCAAGTTACACTAGGAACTTGATGCTTGACTTAATCAAACAAATCATTGTTTGAAAAGATCAACTCAAAGTCAAAGAGCAACTGCTCTAGAAATTTATCAAATATTTCTGAATCAACAACACTTGAGCTTGAAGTGTTCTAAGAAGATCTTGGAAGGTACTTACTTCCATCTTCTTACGTACTTGATCTTGAAGTATCTTGAGATCAAAATTTCATCCTCCTTGCATTCAAACTTCTCCTTTGAAGTCTTTAATTTCCTTGAGGATCAGATCTAACTTCAAGATTTATTCTAAGACTAAAAGATAATCATCATCTCACGGTCCGATGTCCCATACCATCTTTCCTACAACAATCTGAGTATAAAATCTGGTGTCCCATTCCACCCTATTTTATACTCACATTGACGTGTGAGTGAATTTTATCCTAAAGTCTAAATCTTGATAGAGTACCTTCTTGCTTGAATTCTTTGCGAGAATTTTGATGTTTCGAGCATTACCTCTAACTAGATTTTCTAGGTTTTGATCCCTTCACATGATCAATTCATGATCTTGTGCTTTCCTTTGGGAAATTGAAAACCTTTTGATGGAACATCCATCCTTTCTTTGCTAGGGTTTTCAAATGAAAACCAATTAGAATTCCAAGTACTTGAATTTTCATAGATTCAAGCTCAATTGGTTTATTCTTGACCAATTTGTAGTGACAAGAGTTTTTTAACTTCTTGTCTTTAGATTCCTTCTTTATTGATGCTTTAGGTACCTATCTCGATCGAGATTTTTACAAGAATTTCTCTACTACTTAAGTCTAAGCATAGATTTGTACCAAAATCCCTTTAAGGATAGGAAAACATTAATGTTTTACCTTCCACAGACTTAAGTATCATCTTCACGGCTGCAGACTACATTCTTGGAATTCCTTCACTCTGTTCAGATTTGGAACACCTTACTCTTTTCACAATTTTCCATTGTATAAATGGAACCTGAGTGAATAATTCCCAAAAGAAATTTTATTGCCAATACTTGGGCAATCTATAGAGTAGTTACAATCGCAGATTCTTGGACAATCATGGCCAAGCTTGATCAATTCTAGTTGACCTTGCAACTAAAATAAAGACTTAGTTTTTATCTTTAAGATCTCCTGAACTATCTAAAGCTTCTTTGCTTACCTACAGGATTTTTAGAGATCTTTCCTTAAACTTTAGTCCAAGCATACATTGATGCCTCTCAGATTCCAAAGCTAAGAATCTTTGATACATTTCCAAGTGATATCAACCATTTGGACGTTAAGTACCACTTCTAGTGGTTTGGGATGTCTAGGGAACTACTTATTGCTTAAAGAGTATGAAGATTTCATTCTCACTACTTGGGAGAATGTTATTCTTCAAGGTCTTGAGATTCTTTCCAGGGAATCAATTAACTTGAGCAAATGAATCATCTTGGAATCTTTTGCAGTGTTGAAAGGATATTGGAAAGAAATTCTTAGACTTTCAAACAATATCCAGAATCTTTACTGATTTGCTTGTGTTCATTTCCTTAGTTTCAAACTAGAGAATAAGTATCACCTTTTGGATATGGTTTCCCATTCCACTATGAAAGTTTATCTTGAACTTTTATTTATGTGATATTGATTCCTGTTCTTGAGTTTGATACAATGTTTATTATTATTGGTCAACCTTTAGATGTTACTGGACTACTTTAAACATATTTTGGCAATCAAAATTATGTTTAAAGTCCAAGCATCTATTGATGATTGACCCAATAGTAATGCTACTACAAACACAACTTTGAACTTTATAGCTTGTTTAGGAAAAGTTCATGGATTGGAGATCCATTTCTTAGAACTTTCTATTCCTAAATGAAAAGTTCACACTTGCTTCAAGTCCTTAGGAACTTATCTCATTTCCTAAAGATTACCTATTTTGGTTTACTCTAGAAGCTTCAATTAGCTTGAATGAAACCAAAAGTTTAACTCTCTAAAAGAGTTGTTTCATGTTTCCATGATTGTTTAGCTAGTTGCATCATTTACCTGAGATGCAACTATAGAACCTAACATCCTCTTATTGAACATCAGAGATCCATTGATGTTGAAGTTCAACCTTTGATTTCCATCATTCCTTGGGATGAAATCAAATGAAAACTTATAAAAGCTTCATAGTTTTTTCTTGGCATGTTGCATCCTTACTAGGGATGCTACTGAAGGAATAGAACAACATTCTTGTGAACTTTAAAAGTTCAACCAGGAACTAAGTTCAACCAGTGTAAGTTCCATTTAGCTTTATTTTGATTTTGATCACGGCTTGGGATAAAATCAAATTAGGGCGTTCATGAGAAGTGCTCAAGTATCTAAGAAAACTCTTATCATCCTACTTGGATGTAAGATTTCTTAAATCTAAGCTAATGACTACTTCTAGGTTGTCGTTAGGATTCTCTATGTTTTCCTAAACTTAGATTCATCATGGAAACTTTCAAGCAACCCTATTCTCTTGCCACTCCAATGAGCAAGAAATTTCAATACTCGACTTTCGAAAGACCTATTTTTCCTCATCGAGACTCCTAATTCCACATTTAAGAAAAACAAACTAGCTACTTGAGTTGCATGGAAACAAAGAGCCTTGCAACTACCTAGTTTACTATTTTCTCTAGCTATCTAAGTCAAGTTAGAAAAAAGAGGTAATGAAAGTATAAGTATTCAACTACTTAACAAGCAATCATGAATATGTGAATGCCTGTTCTTGCATGCAACTGCCTGTTCTTGCATGCAACTGCCTGTTCTTACATGCAAATGCATGTGAGTGCATGCACGTGTTGGCATTCTCCTTTCATGCACCAAACTTAAATCAAGCAATTTCTTGAGATTGAAAATGCATATTCGCAATCATCCATGCACAAACATTCTTCTTGCTAGCTTTTATAAAAGATTTTACTATTCATGTGCATAAACTTCAGCATTAACTATCTTTTCAAGCAAGAAGAAAACCTGTTTTGTGCATGAAAACATTCTTTTGAAAGGAGAAATGCACCAACATTCTTTTACTCCCATACGGTGACATATAGATGCGTGCTTGTGCTTAATGAGTGTTTCAACACATTTATGCTCTTTCATTTAGATTTCAATAATTTGCATCAAGATTATCAAGAATGAAGTTTACTACCATACTTCAATGACAAAAATGCATCCATCATGAAAGGAGAGAGTAAAAACAAATATTGAAACCAATCATTAACTTGGAAAATACTTATCTCGCAATTAGCTACATCCTTCCATTGATCCTGTTGGAAGATCCATTTTGTACCCTTAGGTCCTTAGGAAAAATCTTTCCATGCAAAGAAAGCCAACCTTCATAGCCATACTCACATCTCTCCAAAACCTTGAAGCGAGCTTTTTTTTTGTCAAAAAAGAAATGAAAATCGAAAACATGATCTTCCTCATGTACTCTCCTTTTCATTAAATGAAGCCTTCCTCGCTCTATGCTTCATGCCTTTCCTTTGCCTCTGGATAATGCTTCACTTGAACTTGGTGTGAGATGAAGCAAAGAACTCAAGATACAAAAGTTCTTTAGAGGACAAATGGACAAGCATGAATCGATTCACTTGGCTTGATCAACAAGAAAACATCACATCTGTTTTTGTTTTTGAGACAAGCACAAATCAAATGCTTTAGCTTGGTGAGATCTTATCCACTCAAGTTGGATTGGGAACAACGAAGCGTATAGTAATTAAAACAAATGATTGCAGATAATCAAATCATTGTAATGGTTGAGGCGTTCGATCCATTTAAAGCAAAAAACTCAGATCGGTCCTCGTGAGTGCCTGTTATAGGAGAGTTATCCATTTTGTCTTTGATAATCAGAGAGCTTTTGCAGAACTTGAATATATCAATAAAATCTGATCAGCACTTTCTAGTCTTGGTCTTGTCTGGCCAATTGGTGTAGGTTAATGCCCAGCTTGGAAAGGTCGTGAGTTCGAACCTCGTCCAGGTGATTTTCTCTTTTTTGCTTGCAACCAAACTTCTGCAGAACCTTGTGAAAAAATTAAATCAAGAGTACACGAGCATCAATGACTCTTGTTATCACTGTTAGAAGGTCGTAACTCTAATTGACTGGTTCAGATATATCTAAAATCAAACATTGTTTGGTCATCCGTATGTATGACCAAAGATCTCGAGTCTAGACTTACTAGAAGGCCATTTACTTTCGTAACCAAGTGATCCACTTAGCCTTGTGGTTAAGACTCATAGATGTGAAGGAGGAGGTCTTGGGTTCCACCCCCATGGGGTACATGGGGAGAATGTTTTGCCCAAAGAGCTCTAGAACCTTCTAGAAGCATCCACTTGAGTTAACTCTGTTTAATTGGGAAACTTGGCACACATGTAGTTACATGGCTGACACATGGATGGTTAGTATCCACCTGCCTAAGCAGGTAGTTCCCTGCAGAGAGCTATATATAGAGGCATTTGGTTGGGAGGAGAGTCATCTCTCTAGCACGTGGTGGTCGTAATCCTCATTCTCTTGCATCACATGACCCTTTAACCTATAGCACTTGGGACTTCTAGGTGTGGTGTTTGATAGTACTCTAAGAACATTGTCTATTCACATGTGAATAATTGTAGGAGGTGGGTAGGTTTGAATATAATACCTCACAATGATATTCTAGCCTATCGTAAACATATCTTCAAAATTTTTCTTGTAGTAGGCTGGGAGATATTTGATACGGGCATGCCATGCATATATAGTGTGAATGGAAGGAATCATACTCATATCATATACCAAATCATAATTAATATCCTAAAAACTTGGTGTAGATAAATGTGGCACTTTAACATTTTTGAAAGTTATGAATACTATTAGCGTCAAGTGAAATATATTCAAGAGCATCTAGGCTCTAATGTTTCACGTCAGATTGAGACAATACATCTAGTATTTGATAGTTGCAGTCATCTAAGAGATAGTGGGTGGACCTTGTTGTGGTGCCAAATATGGGTAATTGGCCCAATCCACACAGTGTGGATTATTCTTGACTTTAATGGTGAATGAAGGCCATGACTGTCCCCTTGGTACAAGTCTGTAGCATGGGTTGTATAATATATGTAATGGATCATTTGACCATGTGCTGAGCACCTTGAGATATGTTTCTATTAAGTGTGTTCTATAGTTTGGTTCAAAAATGTTACCTTTCCTTGTTGATTTTGGTAGGTCCTTAGTCTAGAATTATGTGGAAAAACTAGGGTTTTTTCCAATGATGTGTATCACTTCTGCATTATAATCAATTAGGTTTACAAAAATAGTCAGTTTTATAGATCCGAGGTTGTTATTAATTGTTTCGGTGCCAGATTTTAGAAGTATTCTGACTTGAGCACCTCTTCTTCCATGTTTGCAATTTCTTAGATTTGGATGGCGACATGATCATCGTGAGTGCGTACCATTTCTCCAACTTGGTTTAGCCATTAGGGCTTTGTGTGCTTCAAATAGTTCATGCCCCTCATCTATAACATGGTTGCTTGGGATTGGTTAAGGATCATATTCCTCTTAAAACATATGCTTAATGGGCATCTCCCTTCAATCTCTTATGCTCCAGGTACTTCTGAGGGCGATGGAGGAGGAGTCTGTTTTGGAATTCCCATATTTGATTTTGTAAATCGGCTAGTCCACTTTGGTCAGTGGTGGCCAATATTCTTTCTGTGACTAACTCGGATGGCGTTGCCTACTATTATTGTTGGAGTTGATCTACTTCCTTATCCAACTTGTCATAGGACTCCAACAAGTTTTCATACTCTTCAAGAATAATACAAATATTCTTAGGAGGAACTGCGTGGGACCTAGATGGACTTATGGGTGCACCTAGTGTATTCTTGATAGCTTCTTCCAAGTTCTCTTGATTTTTTTAGTAGAGCCTTTTGATTTCCTCCTATGCAGCAAGTAGATGGTGTTTAAATCATGCCATATTATTTAGAAAACACGCACTGTATTCTATTTGTGTGTGTAAATGGCTTTCAATTACTTCGATAAACGCATGGTGCATATTGGTATCTTCAAATCACTAATTATGTGAGATCTCTAGGGTATTCTATTGATCTTGCAAAGAAGCATTGCGATCTTCCAAGTCGGAATTCTCTATTCAAGGTGTGTGTATCAATCTTGAAGGGTTGTGTTGTGTTGAGCTAGTTGTTGATAATCATGCCATAAGTGGTTGGCACAGTTAAGCATCGATGCTATTGCATAGTTGACTATGGAGGTATTTACAATGAATGTAGTTTGCAAAGTGTTTAATGCACGGGGTAACGGAAGGGAAATGAATTCCGTGAAAAGAGAATGAGTGAGTGGTGGTGATGTTGGTGGAGGCAGAATTGGGGAGGGTGGACGTGTGAGGTGTGGGGGAGGTGCAATAAGTGTTGGTGAAATGTCCATATGATTGGACATGGTTTTGAGTGAGGTGGACACCACAAATACCAAGACTGTGTGTGTAGTTCTTGACAAAAAATGAGAAGATGCAAAGGGGTCACACATTAAATACATAGGAGGTTTTTGCATAAAAGAAGCATCAGGTGAGCCCCAAAAGGAGGGTCAATCAAGGTTTATATTAGTGGCAGAGATGTAAGTGGTTACTTGTACATCCATGAATGTGATTGGAATGGGTTTAGTCGTTGTGCGGGGTCATTTAGGGGGAGTATGGAAGATGGGTGCAATTGATTGAGTGATTTTTTTAGTTGTTGTTACAGGGTGAGGTTCAATGGATCTAATGGGTGAGCGGGTAGTTAGTGCAAGAGAATCCAAGCCCACATACTTGGATGATTAGCATATATCTCATAGAATCACATATGATCAATCCCTTGTAAAATCTATTACATTTTACCTTTGTAAAAGTACCTTACTTCCTTGTGGAGTTAGAGCATCAAATCTCTGAACTGCACCGCTAGTGGAAATTCTATTAATGATCATGGGTCCGTATCCTCTTTTTTCCAATTTACGGGCATGTTGCTTTAGCGTATAAACCAACACTAGGTCTCCCTCTTTCAATCCTTTATCTTTGATGTGTGTATCAAAGTATGCCTTTTGTCTTTGCTTTGCAGCATAGATGCCTGCCGCCGCGTGTAGCCTCGTCTCACCTAAGTGTTCTAGATCAAAAATCCTAGAGGACAATTCATGTCCATTCCACTCATGCTCTTTTGCTACTTTCAAGGCTGGGACAAGGAAGTCCAGTGGTAGCACAACATTCTGTCCGAAGACCATCTGAAATGGGGTGGCGTTGAGTACCGTTTTATAGGCAACTCGATAAGCCCAAACAGCATGATGAAGTTGTTTGTCCCAATCAGAGCGTTTGTTGTTTACAAGCTTGGTCAAGACATTACATAGGATCTTGTTTGTGCTCTCAGCTTGTCCATTAGCTTGTGGATGGTAAGGGGCAGACTTCTTATGTATCACCAAGAATTCTTGGAGAAGATTTTCAACATCATTCTTTGTTGTGGCTTTTACTTCCACCCACTTGGTAAGGTAATATGTGGCTACAATGATGTACTCTGCATGGGAGTTTCTAGCTGGGGGGTTAATAGGACCTATGAAGTCTATGCCCCACTTCGAAAAGGCACGCCCTCCCATCATTGGCCTCAAAGGCATCTCGTCTTTTCTAACTGATATTGTGCACGTTGGCATGTGTCACATTTCTTCACATAGGTAAGTGCATCCATATGAAGAGTGGGCCACTAAAGTCCTTAGAATAGAATGGTCTTGATCACTTGGTCAGGACCAAAATGTCCTCTTGCAACACCACCGTGTGTAGTCTCTAAGACCTTTAAATAGTTTGATTCATGAATGCACAGTCTTAAGTAACCATCTTTGCCTCTTTGATATAGATTGTCTCCTACTAAGGCATAGCCTTGAGCCTCTTGCTCCATGCTTCTTCTTCTTGCTAGACTAGCCTCTTTGGGTAATCTTCCCGACCTCATAAACTCTACCAATGGAGCACTCCAATCTGGAATTAATGACACTTGATAAAGGGTGGCATGATCCATTGGTGGTCTCTCTCTGCACATTGGACAATTCTTAATCCACTCATGTATTTCTTTGTCCATGCTAGGCCAATACACTCCTAAATGTTTCAGATTTTGTAATGTGCGCTGTTTAGAATAATGATTTCCTAGCAATCCTTCATGAGCTTGTTGCAACCAACTACTATGTTCATCGTCCTCAACACAACAAGCTAATACACCCTCAGTATCTTTTTTGTACATGCTTCCTGCCAATATGTGATATTTTTGTGATTTTACAATTTCTTCTTGTGATGTTTTAACATTCTTATTTGCAGGTCCAAAGGTTAGAACTGGTACCAACTTATTTGCCCATTTAGGAACAACTTCTAAATTGAACAGATAAGCATCGGGTAATTCGTCAGGCACTCCTTGCGGTGACTCTCCTGAAGTGATGCGAGAAAGGTGATCTGCCCGAAGGTGGGTTCTACCTTTCCTGACAACAACTTCAAAGTCATACTCCATTAATAAGAGGAACCATCTTACTAAACGTCCTGTATTGCAAGGTTTATTGACCAAATATAACAAAGCTTGATGATCAGTGAAAAACTTGAACTTGTTGGCCAATAAATAGTGTCTAAACTTCTTCACAGCATATACCATGCCTAAGCCCTCTCGCTCAGTTGTGGTATAGTTTCATTCAGCTGCGGTGAGCTGTCTACTAGCATATGCTATGGGCAAGTCTAAGTTTCCTTCACCTGTGGGTTGTGCTAGCACACATCCTATGGCGTGATTGGATGCATCCACATGGACATGGAATGGTTTATTCCAGTCAGGAGTGGTCAGTATTGGTGCTGTGCACAAACGTTTCTTCAGTTCATTGAAAGAATTCTTGCATTCGTCGTTCCACTCAAAATTAGACAACAAGGCATAAAGGGGTCTAGCTATGATCTCGTACATGTGGATAAACCTACGGTAATATCCACAATGGCCCATAAAGGCTTGTACCTCTTTAACATTCATTGGCCTTGGTAGCTCTGCTATGGCTCGTACCTTATCTTCATCTGTTGAGATTCCATTCTTAGAAACAATATGACCTAAGATTTTACCTTGACGCACCATGAACACACACTATCCTGGGTTCAGACACACTCGATATTCTGTACACTTGTTGAAGATTTGTCTGAGCTCAGGGATTTGAAATCTTCTTTCTTGGGAATGAGCACATAAATCATCCACATACACTTCTAAGCTCTTCTGCAAGAACTCTTTGAAGACATGACGCATGAGCCTTTGGAATGTTGCAGGTGCATTGGTGAGCCCAAATGGCATCACACGAAATGCAAATATTCCCCACTCTGTGGCAAAAGCTGTTTTGTGTTGATCTTCTGGGGCAATGGCTACTTGATTGTAATCGGAAAATCCATCAAGGAAGCTATAAACTTCCTTGCCTGCAACACGCTCCAATAGGTGTTCCGTGATTGGAAGTGGATAACTATCTCTGATCGTAGTAGCATTAGCTTTTTTAAGGTTAATACACACTCGCAAGTTCCCGTTCTTCTTGGGCACCACTACAATGGGGGACACCCATTCAGTATGCTCAATCTTATAGATGAATCCGGCTTCAATGAGCCTATCAATTTCTTCTTTTATTTTGGCTGCATAGGTATCATTATATGTGTAGGGCTTCTGTTTGGTGGGCTTGGCATCAGCAATCATGGGGATAGTATGAGAGCAAATTCTTGGATCTACCCCTTTCAAGTCTCTATAGTGCCACGCAAACACATCCCTATATTCCCTTAATAGAGCTACGAGCTCCATTTCTTCTCTTGTACTTAGGTCATCTCCTATATATGTGCATCTCTCTTCGTTCTCTTCAATGGTCACTACAATTTTCTTGGTCTTTTCTTTATTATCATATGATTCTCCTATGATGGCCTCTCTCTTAGGCATTCGTACCAAAATTTTGCGGTCGTCAACTTCATATTTCTTGAAGTTTTCTGGTACTTCAAACAATGATTCCTCCTCTTCTTGTTTCACTGCTTTTCTTTTCTTTTTCTTTTGATTTCTCTCACTCCCATCCTTTGAATTTACCGTTTTAATAATTGTGAGAGGTTCTTCTTCTTTCTGGGTGAACACTCCTATATCTTCTAGATAGTGCTTCGCTAAGTTAAAGCAACTATCCATCACAATGGACTCCAGATCATCGTCATTCTCTTCTTCTTCTATGACATCACTAGGATCACATTCCTCTAGCAAGGGCTAACACATGAACACTGAGATATCATAACCCTCCTCATCACAGTGAGGTGTCCATTGTTCTTCATTGACTGCAATGTCCATGGTGGCTAAGATTTCTGGCCAGCAATGAGGCTCAAATTCCTCATCTGGAAAGATCATCGGTGTGTAGGCTGGGTGTCTAACTGGTCTATCTCCTGGTGAAGTTCCTTCTTCTCTCGCTTTCAAGAGTTTTTCCTCTTCCTCTGCGACCTTGCACACCCACAAATGAGTATCTTTGTGCAGCCATGATGGATCAGGTGAACTTTCAGAATGCACAGAGATGGAATCTTCTTTCGCTTTGTGGATAGGATTCCACTGTAGGGGTGGCACATCTCTGAAGGAGTAATCCTTCAAATTGACCTTGGTGGTGACCCCTAAGTGTTGTAAGTACAAGGAGTTGGTTCCCCAATCCTGTACTATTTGCAATTGTCATAGGAAGGGTCTTCCTAGGATCATCTCATAGACGTTATTTTTCTCAAAGTCACATATAGCAAATGTATGTTCAAACTCCACACCACAAGTGGTTAGAGTTATCCCTTCGAGAAATCCTAGAGGTCTTTCAAAATGACCATCGGCCATTTGAAGCTTCATTCTAGTTGGTCTTAATGTGGGTTTGCCCCATTGCTTCCACAAGGAGGTGGTCGCAATAGCAACACCAACACCTGAATCTATGATTGCTTTGGTTGTGTAACATGGTAGGTCATTGGAAGATAAGTATTACCTTCTTCACCCTCACACATGTCCCCTATTTTGTCTAGAGGTATCTCTGGTACTTTTTGCTTAGAGCCTATTTTCGGCATATTGAAATCAAGTTCTGGAACCTGATCCTTCACATGATTCCATAGCTCAGGTTTTGCTTTGAGCAGCTCTTCTACAGTGAGGTGACACTGAACCTTAGTGTTCTTCACGACATCAGTGTTCCTTGGAACCACTGAGTCTTCATTTCTTACCAGTATTGTGTCTAATCTGGAGAGATTCAGATTCCCATGGACCTGGAAATTGAGGCAGTTCTTCTAGGGTATTAGATTCAAAATCTAATCTTTCATCTTCTTGCTGTTCTACTTCATCTTTGTAAATAGATGGAATGTCTTGGGGAAATTGATCATGAAGATCATCAATCTCAGAAATAGGAGGGGATTTACCCTTCTGCTTGGCCCATTTCTCTTCTTGTATTTCCCGCAAGAACTCTTGAGAGTACTGTTGAATTGAAGGAGGTATTCCAGCATCTGTGGAATTAGGAACATAAGCTCCCATTGGTGGTGAGCTTCCTCTTTCAATAACTGGTTGAGCCTGTGGAGGTAAAGAAACTTGTGGTTTGTTTACCAATTGCTCTAATCTTTCTAGTAAGCCCTGGAAATGCAAATCTGATTTGATAGAGTTTGTCTGATTGAACTTTTGACTAGTCTCAAGTATGGCTTGAGCTTGTTCTACCATTTTCATGCACATTTTCATCCGTTCAATCTCTAAATCCGCTCTAGGGTAACTCTTGTCTAGGTTTGCAGCTGTAGGCCCTTCTTGAAGTCGATCCTGGTAGGCCTTGAACATCATGTCCAAGCCTTCTGGGGTTGGATCTGCAAGAACAGACCCTGGCTGCGGCCTATTGACAATGGGTGGTGGGGTGGGATGAGGTGGAGTGGATGGAGTGTCGGCATGCGAGGGGTTTTGAGATGCGATGTCTTCTATTTTTGTTTTTGCATCTTTCAAGCTTTCTTCTAGTTCCGATAACTTTTTGTTCCATTTGCGATTAGCCTTCTCTCTGGTATCTTTCCATGTTCTTGTTTTCCTCCTACTAGGTTCTCCCGATTCACTCGACTCCGATTGCTCTGCTGGTTTATCCTATTTTAAGGCTTGTGCTCTAGTGACAACTTGTATAGGAGCCACATTACTGCTACTTGAACTAGAATCCGCCACTAAGACTACCACATTAATGGGTGTAATCTTGGGTGCACTGGAGGGGTTTCTTGGACAATCTCTGGGAAGATGGTCTTTGCCACATTCAGGACAAAAAGCTTGTATTGTGATAGTCTGACCTTGACTCGGAGATGGTGGGTGGGGACAATCACGAAGGAAATGGTCACCCTGACATCTGAAACAAGGTCCTCTAGGGGCTTGTGGTCTCCCTTGTCTCAATTGGGGCCTAGGGTTAGCATTGGTGTACATGATATTAGAGTATTTAGGCTCCCAATTTTGTTCCATAGGTGGTGCCTCATATTGATATGGGTAAATCTCACTATGTTCAGGTGACTCTATGTAATAAGCCTGTGGACTACCTTCATGGGAGTAGTCAGAGCTATGAGCATGAGAATCATTATCTGGTATCAATGGGGTTAGTGGCACCAATGCTCTATTTGGATTTTCCTCTCCCACAGCATACTTGATTGGAATCACGTTAGCAGGAGCTGGTGGTTGGTTTCCCAAGACTGGTTGTGGTCGATAATATGGTTGTTGATATTGGTTCTGATACCTACCTTGTTGATAAGGTTGCTGATAAGTTTGCCTAATAGCCTGCCTATTGTAGGGACAATCTTGGGCCGTGTGGTTTGTGTATTTTCTCTCAATAGTGCAATATGGAGCATTCCTTTCTCTAATGTTTTGGTTTTGCATTGGGCATACGTTAGCCATGTGGTCGCCTCCGCAAGTATAACACCGATTCAATGGGGTGACTCTCTGTGTTTGTCTATTTTGGACTCCCAGCTTCTTGGCAACTGGCTCAGCTATCTCCTCTATTTCCGTGGAGATTTTTGAAGTATGACTAGTAGAACTATCCGAATCCTTATAGAGTTTGGACAATCCTAACTCCTCACCCAAGTTATCTTCTATGTCAATGCACGTTCGCACACACTCTTCTATGGATCTAGGCTCTTTCAAGTACACATATGATCTTAGCTTTGTGCTCAGTAAGCCATCTAAGAACAAAGCCACTTGTTTGGCTGGTGTGGGTAACTCTGGAGCAGGGCACCTTTCTAGGTACTGTTTGAACCTTCTACGTGCTAGTCGCGCTGTTTCTTGGGGTGTCCGCTTGAAGCTGTGGATCAAAGATGATGTGTTATTCCTGATACCACTCTTGGAAAATTCTACAATGAATTTGTCTAGCAGTTGACCTATATCGCGATAGTTGCGACTACTCAACGGTTGAAACCAAGCCAAGGCAGTGCCCTTAAGAGTCAAACCAAATGCCTCGTACTGGGTGAATAAATCCTCAACCTTTTCAGCTCTTAACACTTGTTTGAACTCGGCCACATGATCATAAGGATCTCCTGATCCGTCAAAATAATTCTTCATTGCCTTGATCACTTGAGTGGGTCTAAGGGTTCTTGTGTGTTCTCAGGGTCTAGTCAATGGAAAATCATGTTCATCTCTTTGTTGCCTATGTGCTTGATGTCTCTCTCTTTCAGGTCTTTCATTTTCAAATCTTGCTCTATTTCTGCCCACCGTGTGTGCAAAACTTACCTCAGGTCTCTCTCTAGTTCTTTCTCTCTGGGCTTCATGAGCTTGGGATGATCCTACTCCTTGGAGGCCATGGGAAACATTGGATCTTGGTGGAGGGAAAATCAATTCACTCTTCCAAGTATATGCATGTCTATCATGTTCTGTTACCAAGAAAATTTTCTCTGACGTGTTATCCAGGTAGACAACTTTGCCTGGTATCTCTGGGTCCTTGAACTCATAGATGATGACTATGCCCAATTGGCTAGGTTGATCTGGCTTCCTCTGTTTCTCTATTCAAGAATAGTTCTATGCTTTTGTTATCTTGAGGAATCCAATCTAGAGTGATCACTCTGGTCAAAACTGACTTGCCCCTAGGAGTCTGGGGTCCTTGTCCTACATTTCCTTGTTCTAGGTCTCCTATCTCATTCTCAGGAATGATATTTCCAAACTCATCAGTCCTATCTGGTAGGTTGGTGACCACATACATGGTTTTTTCCTTATCAATGTATGAACCCTCTTCGAACTTGACCACCGTGTGTTCAAGTCCAAAGGGTTGATCTTGATTTTTGAGTTGGACCACTGATCACCTTAGGCCATCCTCATAGATGCGAGCACCTAATCGGTTGGTCCAAATATATTCCAATTGTGTCTTATAGGGACCCTCTGGTGTTTGTAGATGGGCAGTTCCTAGGCCACCTGCTGGTTTCCCCATGCTAAAAGACATTTCTGAGTCACTTGTGTCAGATTTTAGTACGTAAGGACAACCACTTAGTTGTTGTGCCCAAGACTTAGCTGTATGGTTGACACTAGACTGAGAAGATCTAATGCTTTGTCTATCCTTGCCTAGGTGTCTACTAGATCTCAGGTTCATAAGCTTTGGTTAAGAGTCCAAAATTTCCCTTTGGTATGGTTCAAAATCCTTTGGAGCCCCCTTGGTTCCCTAGTCCCACCTCAGGGTCAACTTCAAATTAGTCTATCTGAAACGAGCTTTCCAACGAGCTATAGTGCTCAAAAAATGGAGGCTCCTGGGGGTCAAAACAGGCAAACAGGACCTTTTGGAAAAAATCACGATTTTCTGAAATCAAGAGAATCGTGATTTTGTGAACTTCAAGAGAATCGCGATTTTGTGAACTTCAAGAGAATCGCGATTTTGTGAACTTCAAGAGAATCGCGATTTTGTGAAGTCAAAGAATCGCGATTTTGTACCTTGAGAATCGTGTTTTCACAAAATCCTGTTTTTGGTTGAAAATCGTGATTTTTGAGAATCGTGATTTTGAGCAGAGAATCGTGTTTTCACAGAATTGTGGTTCACAGAATCGTGTTTTCACAAAATCATGTTTTCACAGAATCATGTTTTAGAGAATCGTGTTCTAGAGAATCGCGATTTTGTCTCAGAGAATCGTGGTTTTCAAAATTTAGAGAATCACGATTTTGAGCAGAGAATCGTGTTTTCACAAAATCGTGTTTTCACAGAATCGTGATTCATAAAATCGTGTTTTCACATAATCGTGTTTTGAAAATCACGATTTTGCCTCAGAGAATCATGGTTTCCAAAAATTTAGGAATCGTGATTTTGAGCACAACCACAGAATCGTGTTTTCTCATAATCATGTTTTAGAGAATCGTGTCTTAGAGAATCGTGTTCTAGAGAATCGCAATTTTGTCTTAGAGAATCGTGGTTTCCAAAAATTTAGAGAATCACGATGTTGAGCACAACCACAGAATCATGTTTTCTGCATGAAAAATGATATGAAAATGGTGAAAATGCACTAAGAAACAAGAAATTTCTATGAAGAAGAAGATGGAAGAAGATGGAGATGGTGATGATGATGAAGATGAAGAAGAAAAAACAGAAAATGAACAAAAATGACAGTTTTTTTACCTTCCAACGTCGCAAATCTACGATCTTACCATCACAACGCTCGTCCTCGAAGCTCTCTCCTTGGAAATGGCGCCAAAATTTGGTGTAGCTCAAGCGTAAGCACCACCTCCTTTACTTGTCAATCCGTGGAGACGTGAGGACCGGTATGAAGACCACGAGCAAGTGAAGGCACAAGTGTGTGAGTGAAAGCACACAAGCATGTACACACATACACACACACGCACACAAGGCAAGATCAAAGAGAGGAACAATGGAAAGCTTCGATTGCAAAAGAGTTCTCTTACAAAAGCTCTATTCTCTAACAAGCTAACCTAAAAAATGAGCTCTCTAGCTCTTTTTATAGTTTTTTGACTAGTTTTGGCCTTGTCCAGACCTAGTGTCCGGCCTAGTTAAAAATTAGGTTCCAGGGCTTATTTGAGGGCTCAAACAGAGTCTAAAAATTATGAAAATTGGTAGGATGATACTTCTAATACTCCTCAAGCTCAAGGACTCCTTGGCTTGAGCAAAATGGAGTTACAAAAAAAGAAAATGGTATTTACAATGATTTTTAGTGATGAAAATCACTATTTTTGTAGGGAATTCTTGTGAAAATTTGACATACACTTCTTGGAGCTCCCTACTTGCTCCCTTTCCTTGTGTGTCCACCTTTTTTATGTGCTTCCATGCTTTGTCCTTGACCTTGAGCTTCAACAATGCTCTATGATCATGGAGACTCAATGAGGAGAGTGAGGACACTCTTTCCATGAGCTTGATTGAATAGCTTGTGAGGAGTGAAGTGAGGCCCTCCTTATATGGCGTTGAGGGCAAATCTCCTTGTAGGTGGGATAAATATGCTTGCATGAGAATGAAAGTGATTTGGGAAAAAAAGGTGGAGCATGGAACTCTCAACACAAGTATATGTGTGTGTGTGTATGAGAGAGAGAGGATTGTGTGATCTATAGTTTATATTTGAGAAAGACAAAGTAATGGCTAATTGGAAAGAGAATGTGATTATGTGTGTGCTGGGGAAGGCTTTCATTTCCAACACCCCATCTTGGGCGCAACAACTGATCCCGAGGTGAATAGTACTCTCTATGTGTGTGTGTGTGTGTGTTTGTTTGTTTGAGAGAGAGAGAGTAACCTTACATTTGATCACCTACCTATCACTTGTTTGATGTCCTTGTCTAACACCATCTTTAGAAGCGGTTGGTTTTGCCTAAATCATAAACTGCTTAGATCTCAAAACATTATACAAACAATTAGGGTAGAGATTGATGTTTTTATTGAGAAACATAGTCTACCTCCTCACATCAATTGGTTCATAATCAATCCTTGAGGGCTCACCAATTGTAGATAACTAACTCTAAGTACGAAGCTTGGAAAATTGCTATACTGGAGTCTGGTAATCGCCTTTAGATAATGAGCTTTGAGTGACTACTTATACTGAAACGAGTCACTCCTTGAGGGCTCATCGTTTGTTGAGAATTACCTTTAAGTATGAAGCTTGGAAAAATACTGTGGAGTCTAGTAATCATCCTTTAGATAATGAGCTAAGTGAGCAGTTTTGCCACTAAGTCGCGAGAGAGTAGGTCATAAGTGCAAACATATATTGGGACGTACATTGGCACAAGCCTACTAAAGCCATGTTTGCTATTCATAAAGAGGTGAGTCCAAGGACGTTATCCCTGAGCTTTCCAAGTTTAATGGTAGCTTAACCAATCCTAACAAAAAAAAAAGCTTTCATCCATGATTACTTCACTAGAATATTTGAGTCTAGTTGAAATCCTTGGAAAAAGCTAGATTCATCTATTTAGTGAGAACCCAAACCATCCCTTTAGAAACCTTCATAGTGTTGGAAACCCTCCTCCCAATCTCTAAAATTATCACAACTATCTACAAGCTAAAGAAGAATACAACTCTAAGGCTTCATGGCATTGACCCCAAATTATTCAATGTTTTGGTTTCAAGTTGGCCCCCTTTATTAAACCAATTCAGGATAGAGTTGTTTGTCGTGGGTACCTCTAGAGAGACTCCAATTGTGGCATTATTATTCTTAGCCATAGAAAAGATAATATGTCCTCTCACTCTATTGGGGGAATTGTTTAGGTAAAGGGGCTTGAGTGTTTGTAGGAGAAAAGTAGAGACCAAGAAATACATGTTGTACCCAAAAGTTATGTGTGCTTTGATTAATACAAGAATATTATAATGCCATCGCTTTCATGAATAAGACAAAAGTACTCAATGCAAGTTAGCATTTAAGACAAAAACTACACCCAAGTACAACCAAATACTTCCCTATAGTTGTCTAGGTATTCAATGTTTGTGTCACTTCTTCATTTTAACTAAATGGCTTGCTCCTTAGCACTCTTGCACTCAAGCTTCCACTCAAGTTGAAGTCATGGACACTTCCATTGCTAACGTGCACCTCCTCTTTGGTAATACTCCAATCACACCTTGCTTTGCCTTCTTCTCAAGCTCCCAAGCGACTACTAGAGATGCTTTGCACACTATCTCACACTTGCAGTCCTCTATTCTCTATGCTTACCCTTTATTAGTGCATGCCCTTTTGCTCATACAGTGGACTCCCTTTGCATACGCAAAGTTCAATTCACTTCAATTCACATGTGTATCCAAGATCTTTTCTTTGGATGTGCAACCCACACGTGAATTAAAGGGAGATAGAAAACCACTAGTGGTATTCTCAAAGATAATATATTTTTTTATTTGAACTACAAAATCCAAATTTTTAAAGCCTTTGGATGCTAGAATTAATGGTCGAGATTAAGACAAATCAGAATCTAGAAAGAAGAAGCTTGAAAAATTGTGCGAGTTGGGAGAGCTCATAAATCTTTTGCACACTTCTAAAAAGTCTTGGATCATTAGAATGAATTCAATCCATGGATAACCAGCATTTTGGGGTGATTGTAGCTTGGTAGAATCTCCATGCATGTTCTTCACACCCTCTACATACGTCAGGATCGTTGGGTAAACTCAAATCCAAGAGAAAACCAGATTTGGGGCTGATTTGACTTTGTGCTTCAATGTGAGCTGTTTGATCAAGATTTCATCCAATAGGAGGATAGAAGGTCCCATCTCCTTTTGGGAATTCCATCTCCACCCTTAGATGGTTACTACATCTAATGGATTCTATTTCAAGTAGCTTTCTTCATCAAATTTAAACCTTCACCATTCGATTTGATAGCGAATCGGATGGCCCTTATGTAACGGCACGTTTCATAGGCTTTCCTAAATCTCAACCATTGGAGATCTTCCTAATCCTAGGGAAAAAATGCAAGGATGCCTTCATCTTTGCATTGCGACCTCATCCATTGGATATTTGAGTTAATGGAAGGGTCAAAATTCTCTTAGAAGCCTTCCATAACCATTTAAATAAGAAAAATATTGATAGATATGTGGTTTTCTTCTCTTTTACTACATCAAAACAAGGGAGCCTATGTGATTGAGGGACTAGACTATGGTCACCACCCTCTTCTCCATCCCAAATCACTCCTTAATCTAAAAGGCCCATGCAAGGCTCATTTTTTTTCCTCATGTCTTTGCCAACTAAGCATTGTGATAGTCTCAATAGTTGCCCACCACTTAATGGCCTCTACATCCATGAGAGTGAAAAAAGCAATTGAAAGTGTCACTCCAACATAAGTCTATCTTTGCAACCTTTGAAGGAACATTGAGCAATGTCAATGGCTGGAACAAAAGGTAACCACATAAAAGAGTGGGAGCTAGGTAGACCAAGTAGCCAGTAGTGATGAACACAACTATGTTGTAACAAGAACAAAAGGTGGGATCATGGGGAAATAGAAAACCACTAGTGGTATTCTCAAAGATAATACATTTTTTATTTGAACTATGAGATTAGATTTTTTAGAACCTTTGGATGCTAGAATCAATGGCCAAGATTAAGACAATGGGGACTCTAGAGAGAAAAAGCTTGAAAAATCATGGGAGTTGGGAGATCTTGGTAATTTTTTTGCACACTTCTAAACAATCTTGTACTCTTAGATTGAATTCAATACAAGGATAACCAAAATTTTGGGATGATTGTAACTTGGTAGAATCTCCATGCACTTTTTTCACATCCTCTACATACGTATGGAACATTGGGTCAACTCAAATTCAATGGAAAATAGGATTTGGGGCTAATCTCACTTTGTGCTTGAACATTAGATGCTTGATCAAGATTTCCTTCAATGGAGGAGGACTGAAGATGCCATCTCCTTTTGGGAAGTCAATCTTCACCCTTAGATGGTTACTACATCTAATGGCTCCTAAATCAAGCACCTTTCTTCTTCGAATTTCAACCTCCACCATTCGATTTGATAGCCAATCCAATGGACCTTATGCAAAGGCACATTTCTTAGGCGTTCCTAAGTCTCAACCATTGAATAGCTTCGTAATCCTAGGGCCGAAATGTAATGATGCCTTCCTTTTTGCCCTTGAACCTCATCCATTGGATATTTTAGTTGATCTAAGGGCTAAAATTCATTTAGAAGCCTTCCATAACTATTTAAATAAGAAAAATCTTTATATATATATATATATATATATATATATATATATATATATATATATATATATATATATATATATATATATATATATATATATATATATGTGTGTGTGTGTGTGTGTGTGTGTGTGTGTGTGTGTTGAGAAAAGGGGAGCAACAGACCCTAACCGCCTCACATGGAAGTGAGAGGCTCTTCCAAGAGGAGTTGCAAGAAGTGCAAACAACGCACACACATCCACGTCCATGAACGATGGCACCATGGCCAACGTCAAAAGGAGCAAGGGAGGGCAATGCTCACACACAAGACAACCCCAAGTGCCAAACCCACACACATGGATCAACGCCTAGCACACAAGGAGAAATGTGGAAGCCAAATGAACCTTCTTTCAATTAGCATGGAGGCCAAGGCCATGGCCAAGGGACCCCTCTTTACAAGAAATAGCCTCTATTTATAGGCTTAGCACAATTCCCCCATGTGCTCCTTTTGACTAGTAAAAAAGGAGCACATGCCTAACTGTCATATCTCAAGAAGATGTTTTCATATATTCCAAATCTCAAAAGAAAGGAGAATACATGTGTGTGGGGATTCTTCTAGGCTTCTTCAAAAGATGTGAGCATTTACAAGGCTCCAAAGCCTTACTTTTGGAAAAAATATTAAAAAGTGTCTAAGGGAGGGTTTTTATGTGAAATCCTAAGTAGATACCAAAAGAGATATTATTATGTTCTAGGGAGGGTTCCTATGCACAATTGTGGGTGTGTGCATACCCTACAACCCAACACTCTCCCCCCCTAGACTTTGTCGTCCTCGACAAAGCTAAGAGGAAAGGATCATACACAACTGAACTGGTTCGAGCTTGAGTCTTTAATTCTGAGAAGCTCCAAGTCTGCAAATCTTCCATTCTGCAATTTACAGTCTTCAAGTCTCCATACTCTTCATTGATCTTTGAACCTGCAACCCACCAGTCTTCAAATTTCAGATTTGCAATACTGCAAGCCCTCAGTCCATCCTTCAATCTCCAAATCTTCAGTCTTTACAGCTGGGCGACACAATCCCCTTGGGGGGAAGTCAGCCCAGCCTCCATCCAAATTTGTAAGTCTTCAAGTCTTTCAGGCCTGTAATGTTGAGTGACACAATCCCCTTGGGAGTCAGTCAGCCCAACCTCCATCCAATGTGCCTTCTCACAAAGCTCCAATACCTGAAATTTAAACATACGCAACAAGTAGACTGAATTTGGAAAGAAGCAGCCACAAAATATAATTCCATGTTTAGTTTCCGCTTCAGGGAACATCTTTCACTTAGGACTTGCTCTTCTAATGGGAAGAGCTCCTGAAAATCTTCTGATCTCTACAATCCAAAAAATGATGCCAAAATTTCGTATCTCCAACTGAGGGACATATTGCATTGTATAGCATGAGAAGAATATGTAGTTGCATGTTTAACTTATGTTCTTGCCATCATTCATACTATGCTCGTCTCAGCAAGATTTAGCACGAGTATTATGTGTTCACCGAATCATTAGTGCAACATTATGACTTCAAGCATTCATCAAATTTAAACTTATCCAGAATTGTTTTCTTGTGAAGCACAGTTTCAAATCATTTAAAGGAGGGAAGAAGGATCAATGCTGAAGGTCTAAAGGTGTTGGCCTGCAATGTGTTATGAAAAAATTAAGCCTTAAATGAGCATTGTGAAACTAGAGAGTTACCTCCCTAGCAAAAAACAATCACTCATTCCGTAATTTCACACTTAATTTAGTGCAGATCTGAATCAAAATTTCCAACCCCATATGTGCATGTTGTCCTGCAAATATCTCTTAAAGAATACATGCTCACATCATTAAGAATATTTTGAAGTATTATGCATTAAACCCAAGAATTTTACTGGAATCAGCTACATGCATTCATAAAGAGTAGAGACAAGAGATGCATTGGCATGTAGCAAGAGTTTGTGCAGTCGTAGATCCAATTTTCTCATTCTTTCAAACCTGTAACACTTAGAATCAGAGGAATTGATTACACTGTTAGCTTCTCATTTAAAGATCAGCAAAAAGAATGCAGTATCCCCAAAATCTCATTTATTATAAGGAACTGCTTCCCCATGGAGAAGTCTCAATCTGCTCTAGTCACCTGCAAACTTTTCGTCAAGGAAGAAGATCATATATATAATAAATGCATAGATATTAGGTGGTTAAAGGAGTCAGCAGTCTTCTACTCCAACATGTGTAACAATCCTTGGTAGAGCACCAAAACCTTAGGCCAACAATTGAACCAAAAGTGCACCACCTTTAATGATCGTAAAAGAATGCAGCACATGCCCCTTAAGGACATTTACCTAGGACAACAATGGGTTGGTTATAAAAAACATATAAGAGACCAAAAATTAAGTTGTCCTTGTAGTAGAAGCTCCAAAAGAAAACCAATCTCTCGGTCATAGCCAAGAATTACGCTTTACTTGTTCATTCATAAGCGTCCAATAGAGCACCCTGCATATGAACACTTTTGAAGAGCACTAGAGGCTATCCTTCATACCTGCAAATAGCCACAAACCAAAAGACCAAACGTTTTGCACAAGTAATCCTATGAGAGTATAACCATAATCTGATTCTGTGAATAATGGCCTGATTCAACAACACATAGTGGATAAGGGTTCAAAAATAGAAATGCTCAGGTTGGGCCAAAGAGAATCCATTCTATCTCGATTGCACATATCTTATTATGCGGTCGCTCATTCACAAGTGCGAAAAACTCACAGAATACCGCTCAAAGTCCTATGCCATCATGCATTAGATTGGCAAGAAGTTCATTGACAACATAGTGGTATTCTAAAATTTAATAGCTTTTTTATTTGAACTACAAAATTGGAATTTAAGGACCATTTGGATTCTAAAATCAATGTGCAAGATCAAGACAAATGGGACTCTAGAGAGAGAAATCTTGAAAATGGTGGATTTGGGATATCCTCATGAATTTTTTGCACACTTCTAAACAATCTTGGACCATTATATTGAATTCAATCCAAGGATAACCAGAATTATTGGATGATTGTAGGTTGGTAGAATCTCTATGCACTTGTTTCACACCCTCTACATACCTCTAGGCCATTGGGAAACTCAAATCCAAGGAAAATGGGATTTTGGGCTGATCTCACTTTGTGCTTCAATGTTAGCTATTTGATCAGGATATCATTCAATGGAGGAGGACAAAAGGTACAATTGTATTTTGAGAATTCAACCTCCACCCTTAGCTGGTTACTACATCTAATGGCTCCTATTTCAAGCACCTTTCTTCATCAATTTTTGAGCTCCACCATTCGATTTGATAGCCAATCTAATGGCCCTTATGTAAAGGTACATATCTTAGGCTATCCTAAATCTCAAGCATTGGATATCTTTCTAATCCTAGGGCCGAAATGCAAGGATGCCTTCAATTTTTACTTTGAGCCTCATCCATTGGATATTTGAGTTAATCTAAGGGCTAAAAATCATTTAGAAGACTTCCATAAGCATTCAAATAAGAAAAAACCTTGATATATATGTGGTTTTCTCCTCCTTGACTACACAAAAACAAGGGAAGCCTATGTGTTTGTGATTAAGGGAGTAGACTATGGCCACCACCCTCTTCTCATTGGTCCATCCCTAAGCACTCCTTAATCGAAAAGGCCCATGTAGAGCTCATATTTTCCTCATGTCTTTGCCAACTAAGCATTGTGATAGGCTCAATAGGTTCCCACCACCTAATGGGATCTATGTCCAAGAGAGAAAAAAAAAAGCAATTGAAAGTTTTGCTCAAGAATAATTCTATCTTTGTAACTTTTGAAGGAACATTGAGCAATTTCACTGGCTGGAACAAAAGGGAACCTCATCGAAAAGTGGGAGCCAGCAAGACCAAGTAGTTGTTGGAGTTTGAGCTCTGCGAAAGCATGCAAACAACACAACAAGAAGAAGAAGCTTGGAGCATAACACATAATACTTAATGTATTACCACTAGAATTTACAAAGATAAGTAACCCATTAGGGCTATAGGCATATACACACGCCAGGGGAAAAAACCTCCTAAAGAGGGAAAAAAGTGCCCCGATAGTCCTAGTGTGTTCACACACATCACGACCTAAATATATCAACAAATCCCCCTTGGGACTGATGTAGTGAACAAGAAGGTGGAACACATGTATAAGGAAGTGCCAAGCTATGTGGAATCAATCTGCAAAAGGAAGTAAATCCAAAGAGTTGCAAAAAGCTTGAAACTCCTCCTGAGGTAGAGCCTTTGTGAAAAGATCTACATTGTTCTCTTGTGGGGGCACATATGCCAAACTAATCTCTCTAGCAGAGAACCTCTCCCTCACATAATGATAGTCCACCTCAATGTGTTTAGTGCGAGCATGGAACATAGGGTTCCTCCCAACTGCCAATGCACTCTAACTGTTAGTGAAGATGGTGATGGTAGAAGAATGACCAACACCTAAATCATCCATAAGGCATTTGAGCCACACACACTCAATAGTCGCTATGAAAGCTACCATATACTCAACCTCACAACTAGAAGTGGCCACAGTAGGTTGCTTCTTGCTCAACCAAGATATACATGAGCTAGCATGCATGATGCATAAGCCACTAGTGGACACATGAGAGTCATAGCAACCAACCCAATCAAAGTCATAAAAAGCATATAAATATGGTGGTAGTGATCAACCCTTGGGATAAAACAATCTAGGTAGTTGGGTACCACTCAAGTAGCAAAATATGCGCTTAACTGCCTGTCAATGCTTGAACCTGGCAAAGCATAAACTTGCTCATATGCGAGACAACAAACTGAATATCTAGCAGAGTAATGCATAACTAAATCAAGCAACCAACAACCTATCGATAGCAAACAACACCAAATGCATCTCCAACATCATGAGAACTCAATCATAAACCCTTCTCCATAGGAATGGTAATAGGTTTGTCATCTACAAGGCCAAAACATTGCAATAATGTGTCAATATATTCGGTTTGACACAAAGCTATTCCGTCATCAATTTGCATAAATTGAATGCCCAAATAATGTTGCAAATGCCCCAAATCTGACATCTTAAATGAGGCATGCAAATAAATCTTAAAATCAGCAATATGCTTCTCATGATGACTAGTGAGCAACCTGTCATCAAAATACACAAAAATGATAAAAAAACACATCATTTGCATGCTTAACATATAAGGTGCTCTTAATTGGATTGTTCACAAAACCATGTGCAATAAGATATGAAGGGATTTGGTGTGCAGAACAAGAGGAGTAAGGAGGAGATGGAGGGAGAGAGAAGAGAAGAGAAACACACACAGATGTGTGGGAGCCTCAAAACCAAAATAATGATCTCTGTTGAGGCAATGCTCTATATACGATATATATATATATATATATATATATATATATATATATATATATATATATATATATATATATATATATATATATATATATATATATATATATATATGAATATAGGGGTAAGGTCACATGATCCTTACATCCCCAAGAATCTCCCACTTAAGGGATAATGTGAACATAAGTGGTAACATATACAAACAATGATGTAGGACTATACAATAATGTACAGGAAGAGTCCGAATCTCAACCCATACAGATCAGCCTACACGAACTGCCTCAAACAAGGTGTATCCATGCACCTCGAATTGCTCTATAATCATATCAACAAGAGTCAAGCTCATATCTGACTGATGCAAGAACTCATGAAGTTCTTGCAAAGCTCCCACTCGCTCTATGTCTGTGTCAATCATCGAACAACTGACAACTCCAAGTGCAAATGCTTCAATAGCAACTGCAATGTCTCGTCTTGAGCATAACAACTCAAACATTAGACTCTTGAATGCTAACAAAACATGTGCTATCCTGGCTAACCTAAGCATGTCAGCCATGCCTATATCCAAGGCATCCAAAGCACTATCATCAAGACCAACATGTCTTGACAAATCTGTGCCAACATATGGCATGAGTGAATTCAAGAATGACTGCATGATCGCTGACTCATCAACATCTAAATCAGTCATCCTATCAACCAAGAATGTGTCGAGTTGTGCACCTTGAGAGCTTAACTGCTCTATCACACACTGTGTACTACGATGGCAATCCTGCTCTATGACACCAAATGTATGATCATGCTTCACATGAGCTAATTGCACAACATCAATATCAAGGTCAAACTAATGGTCTAACTCTAACCGAGTATAATCACAATGTCTACATAAGCATCCATATCATGCTCTAAAGCATCCAATTGATCATCCAAAGTATGCTCCATAAGAGCATCCACATGATCAATAATATCATGCTCTATATAAGCATCATAAGCATCCAAAACATGTTACACATATGCATCCATCTAAGCATCTGAACCCTGCCATACATGTGCATCACGAATGTCAATAGACCTATGTATACTAGACAAAATGAGACATGAGGACTCTCACACCGCACATAAGGATGAACTCCCACTGAGACAAAACTATCTCTCACATGAAGTACCTGGAATGGGTACCTATGACCAATCCTAGCACCTCTGACAAGCATAAGCTATCCCAACTGCAACTAAAAATGATGCTCACCAAGGAATGCATAACATGTGCTCTCATGTAATTGGCTAATTGGAATCAAGCTCATAGGGAATGAGGGCACATAGCATATGTAAGGAAACTACAAATTACAACCACCACATGCTAGAGAGATGACTCTCCTCCCAACCTTATGCCTGTATATATAGCTACTCGAATCAACGAGGACCACAAATGTAACTAAAGTCCAGAAGTGCATGTGCAATCTCCTCCACTCCTTTCACATCTTCCACTAGAGTCTATTGGTGGCTGGAGTGTTCTCGACCATTGCTTTAGCACCTTCCACTAGAGTCCACTAGTGGTTGGTGTACTTCGCCTCTCGAGTTAAGTCACGCTAGACTCAAGTTAACTCACATTAACTTGATTTAGAAGGCTCTAGAGATCTTTGGGCAAAACTCTCTCCCCATGTTCCCCATGGGGGTTGAAACCAAGACATCCTCCTTCATAACCTTGAGATTTAACCACTAGGCTAACTGGATTACTTGTTTAAGAGAGCACATGGACTTATGCTTAAGTCTAGTCTCGAGATCTTTTAGCCATACACATAAGTGACCAAACGGTGTCCGTCTTCAGATTTGTCTGAACCGGCGGGACCCTTAGATCATAGACTTACTTCATTACATTCTCCCCCTTGGAAAAGATTTTTGTCCTAGAAAATAAAGCTATATATAGTAACCATAGGCAACCCCCGAGCCTCATGTTCTAAAACTAGAAGAACATGGTCCTGTTCTAAAACTAGAAGAACATGTCTCATCTCTGTGGTGGCATCCCTGCCCAAATGATTCAAAGCATTGTCTAGCTTTGTACTTTGATAAACTGACCAGAGTACAAAGTAGTGAATGAATTTTAAGGGTGGATCTAAAAATATCCCCAGCCACTTCATTCTTTCTCGATGTGAAATCTAGGCACAAACATATGAAATGGATGGATTCCAATTACTAGTCCATTTTTGAGCATAACCGGTGCATGGACTTAGCAACTAAGGTGGAATTTGTATCCCAATCAAGACATTGAGAATTCACTCTTTATATAGCTACTCAAATCAATGAGGACCACAAATGTAACTAAAGTCCACAAGTGCATGTGCAATCTCCTCCACTCCTTTCACATCTTCCACTAGAGTCTATTGGTGGCTGGAGTGTTCTCGACCATTGCTTTAGCACCTTCCACTAGAATCCACTAGTGGTTGGTGTACTTCGCCTCTTGAGTTAAGTCACACAGGCTCAAGTTAACTCACGTTAACATGAGTTAGAAGGCTCTAGAGCTCTTTGAGCAAAACTCTCTCCCCATGTTCCCCATGGGGGTTGAACCCAAGATATCCTCCTTCATAACCTTGAGACTTAACCACTAGGCTAAGTGGATCACTTGTTTAAGAGAGCACATGGACTTATGCTTAAGTCTAGTCTCAAGATCTTTGGCCATACACATAAGTGACCAAAGAGTGTTCGTTTTTAGATTTGTCTGAACCGGGCGGACCCTTATATCATAGACTTACTTCATTACAACATACATGTCTAAGTATAAGTGATACTCCACTAGGTAGCATAAGGCATACATCTCCTACACCCTCAATGCCATTTTTCGTACCATTAGGCATGTGCACACATCCATGACTCTCACCTGAGAATCGACAAAACCACTCGTGATGTGGAGTAACATGAAATGTGGCTATGCATGAAGCAACCAAGTCATATGCGTGCTCTCCAATGAACAAGAGGAATCCTGAGATGATCCATAGGAGAAAGTGATATCACCATCAATAGCATAATCAACTACCATAGACTCTCTTGAAACCACTACTTGACCCACGTCACGTGCATATCTCTGATGTCCTTGTTGCATCTGTCTGAAGCAACATCATCAAATATGGCCCTCATGAGCACAGTACCAACATCGAAGTTGTCTATGTGATCTATGTCTCACATGAGTCAATGGACTCGCATATATATCATGTAGTCTCTGCCATAATGCACTACCCGTTTCCTCATACATAATAGACTCATATTTAGAATTTACAAGCTGTAATCGGATAGTGGAGTTGGCCAATGCATCCATATCCATCCATACGTGGTCCGGCATGTCACAAGGCCTCTGTGCATCTCTATGCACATACTTGTGTAACACTACATGAACCAATGTATGCCACATGTGATCTTTCCATCTTAGAAGATCACACGTGCATATCCATATGCATAACTCACATCACAAATGTCTCACTGGAGAAGAAACCATGTTAATCACCTATCACATAACCATGCATCTAACATGCATATAAAACCATGAGCATAATCTTGCTCACCAAGTCTCCAAAGTGACCAACTAGATGTGAAAGAATCCTAAAAAAAAAATTGATAGAGTATCCCCATTAAACTGAGCAATCAAACAAGATAATCAATAACAAAAAGAACAATGAGTAACCTATCACCACCTGTCACTCATCCAACCAAAGATAATGGAAAATACACATGCCAAAAAGTTGGTGGCAATACATGCCAATGTAATAGCAATACACCTCCCACTCAAGAATGAATCCTACAAGATGATCCAACCTGTCATCAATAACCTGTGACCAAGTCCAAGTAAATGGAGATAAACAATGATCCAAAGCTATCACACAAGCATAAAGGATCTACTAGAGTATTCTTCTAGCTCAAAAGTTGATGAAATTTGGATAGCATGTCCTTTGTAAAATGGACTCTAGAACCAAAATAACCATGTGCAAATCACCCTCCACAAATTCCAAGAATAAGACTTGCAAATAATATTTCAAATCAATGACCATATGCTAAAACTGTTGGGAAATATGGATGGACACCTTAAGAAATGAGTTGGCACTGCTAATCCCTGCTTTGTACCAGCCCTATTTTAATTTAGAGTTGAGTTGTAGGCCCTTTCAGCTTTCCAATGACACTAAGTAAGTGGCTATGTACTTTGGATACGATGCTTCAAACCATTTCATCAAAACAGATAAATTTGCAACTTGCTAGATACCAAAATCAAGGCCTATTCAAGAAAAATGGGAATTACACAGGATTTTGAGACAATTCTTTGTGTCCCAATGTTTTACTTTTTGACTCATTCACACACTAGAACATGTTATTATCCCTTGATTGGAGTATATTAAATTGATAATTTATTATTAAGAATAATTATATTGTAAATGGTGTAACAAAGTTGGGCTCAAACTTAAGAAGTTAACATATTAAGCAATATAAATGGGACTTGAATAATTCCCAAATTTCTTGAATAGGCCTTAATCTTACTATTTTGGTCTTGATACCTGTTGGATGTTTTTCTCAGTATTCACAGTATAGTGGCAATTAGAAAACCTCCTTCTAGTGGTATCTAATTAGCTCAGAGAGCTAATAATTCCAAGTGGAATCACTTAAAATGATAGAAAATACTATGAGCAATAACTTTAGCAAGTAGAAGCTTACCCCCCACTTTTTATGAACTCTACATAGATGCATGGGAGCCTCAAAACCCACATAATGATCTGTGTTGAGGCAATGGTCTCTCTCTCTATATATATATATATATATATATATATATATATATATATATATATATATATATATATATATATATATATATATATATATATATATATATATATATATATATATATATATATATAGATATAGGGGTAAGGTCAAATGATCCTTACATCCCCAATAAGATAAGCATGTATCTTTTCATACCAAGCACGTGGTGCTTGCTTTAAACCATATAATGCCTTCTTCAACTTGCACACTTGGTTTTCATGCCCTTTCTGCACAAAGCCATGGGGTTGAAAAACATACACTTCTTCATGCAAGTCACCATTCATAAATATAGTTTTAATGTCCAATTGATGTACATTCCAATAATCATGGTTTGCAAGTGCACAAACACTACGAACAGTAGTCATTCGACAAGTAGGACCAAAGGTCTCATCAAAATCAATGCCTCTTTCTTGAGCATAACCCTTTGCAACAAGCCTAGCCTTGTACTTGTCAACTGTTCCATCATGCTTTTTCTTCAACTTTTATACCCACTTAGTGCCAATGGCCTTCTTGCCAGGAGGCAAGTCACATAAAGATCATCACATTAAACCTATAAAGGCTGAGAAGTTTCCTCATTAGGACCACCGCTAGACTATCCACCTGTAAAAAGAGGCAACAAAGTGTCATAGGTGTCTTTGGAGCTAACTGATCTCTCCTTAGTACATCAAAGTAATGGCTTAGTAGGATCTTCTACAAAAAAAACATCATGGCTTACCAAAATGTGTTTAGTGTGTGGATGATACAAATGATAGCCTTTGATTTCACAACTGTACCCAACAAAAATACAATATTCTAGTTTCTTGCATTATTCAAGCACTAATGCATATGCCAAAAAAGCAAAAACATGCGGGTGAGAAACACATGGCTTGCGACCATGCCAAGCCTCATATGGAGTGATAGACTCAATGCTTTTATGGGACACCCATTAAGTACATATGTTGCACACATACCTCAAGCCAGAAACTATGTGGTAAAGCCTAACTCTTGAGCATACACCTCGCCATCTCCATGAGTGACCTGTTCTTCCTTTTAGCAACTCCATTCTGTTGAGGTGTATACGGCACTATACACTGATGTTTTATAGTAAGGATAGTTTCCAAAACAGGGTGTTTGCATAGGACCATAGACATCACTAGTTCTGAAAAGCTCAAACTGAACCATCTTTTGGGAATGAGGAAGACTACATTTTGCCCAAAATAGAGCCTTCATAGACATGTTTACCGGGTGCCTCAAGTTTGGGCAAAGAGGACACCATTTCATATTTCTGTAGGTGTAGCAAACTAGCAAAATTTAGATGACCAAAGCATGCATGCCACAGATTTGCATCTGACATAGTCGAGAATCTTGAACTACACATGCTGAATCATTCACAGATTTTGCATAACCTATGAGCTCATACAACCCATGACATAAAATGCCAGAAGCAATAATGATGTTGCCATTTGACAGATCATGAACTATATATTTGTAATCAACAAATTTCACGATCAAGCCAATCTTGGCTAATGTTGAAACTGATAACAATTTTTTCTTGATCCTCAACACAAATAAAGCATCTCATAATGTAAAAGAATTGCCATCAGCAGTAGTCAAAAGGATCTTACCAACTCCCATGACACAATAAGAGGAGTTGTTGGCACATGTGATAGTATTCCCTATAGGGGTAGGCTCAAGTGAAGTAAAGAAACTACACCACAAGGTAATATGTTTGGCTGCCCCACTATCAAAGTACCAAACATCTACGCCTATTGCAGACATACACTGCTCATGAGAAGATGGGTCAAAACTGCAAACAATATTAAACACCCATTCTTCATTCTGCACAAGGTTAGCAGACTTTATTTTTGGTGTAGGGGCCTCTACAATGACCATTCCAGCCTCCTTTTCCTTTTCCTCTTTTGCAACCAGTTTTGGAAATTCTTTATGACATGTTCATTTCCTTTATAGTACTTGCAAAACAATTTTTTCTGTTCTATTTTCTTCTCGTCTCTGTCATCCTTCTTTCATTGTGCACAATTAGCAAATTTCCACTTACTAGTAGAAGAGCTCCATTTACCTTTGCCCTTCTAACTAACCAGGAATGCTTGATCTGCAATGCACATAATGGACCTGTTCTACATAGAATTATCTTTCTACAATAGAACATGGACTAACTCCTCAAATGTTAAGGCACTTGGATTGCCTTTTATCATCAAATGAAGTGTAGATCCAAAACTCTTATATGAATTTGGAAGAGCATTCAAAACAGTCTACACAAGTGAGCTATCAGGCAAGACTTCATCAGTCAAAATCAATTGTTCCTTCAAATCTTTGATCTTTGTCAAAAAACTATCCATGGAATCTCCTTCATTCATGTGCTCACTCTTCAACTATTTTTGGAGGTAAGCAACATGAGCCTCATTCCTTGCCTGGTATAAAGTGGTAGGTGTATCCCAAGCATCCTTTGCTATCCTACAAGAGTGAATGTGAGGAATAATGCCATGTTTGATAGACAAGGCTATCAATGCATGTGCTTGAGCATCTCTGCCATCCCAATGAACTTGCTTTGCAGTAGGTGCAGTAGGAATCGCAACATGAATAGGAACATGAAGAATAACACCATCTTCAATGCCATCTACATCACCTTCAATACTTGTATTTGCAAGTGTAATAGGACATTTTTCAATACCTTACATAATATTCCACACTCCCTTTGCAACCAATACATGATGCATCATTTATGCCCATAATGGGTAGTCAGTACTGTCCAACTTTATCCTCAACAGCCAATGTATGGAACACATCACTACTTTCAGCCATGGCCACTGACCAAAATACCTTGATGTAGAAAAATGACTATATCTCAAAAAGTTGAAGAGAACTACCCAGTCGAGTTTTGCTAGACCTGTAGTAGACTTTGAGATTCTTATACTGGTGAACCGAAACTTGTATATATGTTTGGAACAAAAAGATGAAATTGCCTACACAAGCATTGTGATAGTCTGTTTAGAGGCCGAAACGAGCTCAAATTGTGATTTCGGCACCACATAACAAAGCTATTTTGAACTTCTAATCACATTGAGTATGCTCACCAAAGTTTGTGTGATTCTGAGACTGTGATTGGATAGATGAATCGAGGACTTGCTGTGATACCAATTGTTGGAGTTTGAGGTCTGCAGTAGCACGTGAATAGCACAAGGAACAAGAAGAAGCTTGGAGCACAACACACAATACTGAATTTATTACCACTAGAATATACAAAGATAAGTAATCCATTAGGGCTATAGTCATATATACAAGCCTGGTAAAAACCTCCTAAAAAGGGTAAAAGTGACCGGATGGTCCTAGTGTGTTCGCACACATCACTACCTAAATATATCAACAGTAGCTAGTAGGGAGGAAGACAAAGGAGTTGTAAAAAAAAGTGGGGGGATCATGGGGAAATAGGGAGAGGGGAGGGGTAATGTGCAAAAAGGCAACGAGGGGAAGGTTAGGGGCAGGGTAGGGTTGTAGTAGAGGGTTGGTAGGAGGGGTTTGAAGAGAAAAGACAAGGAAAAATCTCAAAAAAAGGGATGTATGTGAAAAATACGAAACATGTGGGGGATTATAGAGATGCAATATACCATGTGGAACATGTGCAGGAAAACAAAACATGTCGGGGGGAGAAAAAAGACAGGATAAACAAAAAAAGGAAAAAAGATGGGATTATGGGAAACCTAATGATAAAAATGAATTTGGACACATTGAAAAACATGAGTTTGACTCTATAATACAAAAAGGGCCATTTGAAATACAATCTAGAGGCATGAGCAGAGAATAAAGTGGGGAATGGGGGGAAAGAAAAAATAGAAAACATAGGATAACATTTTACACTATAATTTTGGAGGGAGGGCAGTAGGGGGAAGGAGATGGGGGGTGGTAGTGGTAGAGAGAGACATATAGAGAGAGAGTATAAAGATTTTCAGCACAAGGGATAGACAAGTGGGCCCCAATGGTTATTTTCTTGGAACTTAAAAAGGAAAAATTCAGAGAGATGACTTTTTTCTTTTAATTAATTAATTAAAATACAAGGAAATTAGAGTGAAAATTCCAAAAATGGAAAAAAATACTAGAAATGCTAAAATTTCTTGAAAATACAAAAGAAATCTAAAAAAATAAGAGATCTCGAACATACATTTTCCTCTCAAAAAGACTAGAAAACCATTATTTTTCAATTATAAGTGCTCTAGAAAAGGGTGTAAAAAATAAGGAAAAATTTCCAACACTAGAAAAACCCCAAAAAATGAAGAAAAATCTAAAAATTTTGCAACAACATCCTCTTAACTCTGGCTATTGATTTTTCAAAATTTTAGTAAATACACCGGAACGACCTTCTAACATCATCTTTTAGTGTGAAAATGAGGAAAAAAAAATAGAGTAAAAGAGAGGACTATTTACAACGTGGCAAAACATGAGCAAAATGCAAGGGAAGCAAAAGGACTCTAATTGTTTTGCGATCGATAGGTCTTGAGCCTTGAAACATTGACTAGTGGTAGTGCCTCTCTAGATATGTTTTCCTATTGCCACTCGTGGTTCCAATGGGGAAGCCATTTACCTCAAAGTTGTGTCTCCAATCATGGTCTATGTTGAAGAAGCATCATTCCAAATTGAAGTTCGCTCTATCAAAATTGTTTATCATGAAATTCCGTTATCTTTTCCAATGTTCCTTACAATTTTCTTTCTGCATGCATGCAAACCTCCTCTAGCATGATGAGAGTGATGTAGAAACCAAGTGACTCTTCTTTGTTTGTACAAATTCTATCCTAAGTGAGCCATGTAGAAACTCAAAGATGTGGTAGCTTCATTGCTTGCTTTTGTTTCATAGGCCTAGAGTAGATGGTGACGGGGCTCCAAGTTTTATTTAGTTTCCACGGTATCAAAAATTCATCTATATGAAAAATTCAACTAAACAAATGGTATTCTTTTATCATCTTCCTTTTAAACCAGGCTTCTTGCATTTGGTCCTAGATTTTTTGATGTACAACATTAAATTTTGCATTGGGACACCTCTTTGATTCCAGGCTTTCCTTGTTTCAATTGTATCATTAGTGGGATCCTTCTTCTTCTTGAATTATACTCTATGTACTTTGTGTGAACGTTCTAAATACTTCTTCAGTGATTCTTGTTGGAACAACCATAATAGAGATTCTATCCCATAGTTGCTAGGTGATTTCCATTATTTGTCTTAGTGGATCCAGTTTTTGCATCTCTAGGTTCCTTCCAAGGTGACATTTTTTATGTTCTTTTATGGATGTTCTCCAAATGATATGGGAATGATATATGTAAGAGCCTATCCAAATCTGTATTTTTTATTACTATAAGTTCTCATATCTTGTAGGATATTA
Organism: Ceratopteris richardii; assembly: GCA_020310875.1. Classification (NCBI taxonomy): domain Eukaryota; kingdom Viridiplantae; phylum Streptophyta; class Polypodiopsida; order Polypodiales; family Pteridaceae; genus Ceratopteris; species Ceratopteris richardii. The sequence goes on from CM035418.1 coordinate 45,179,782, forward strand.
ACATGGTGCTCATTGCATGTGATTGCTGAAGCTATTTCTTTATTCTTTGTGCTTTTTATTCTTTTGGTTGTTTCTTGTACTTGTTCTATTTCACTCTTAAGCTTAGCAATCATTCATTTCTAGCATCATTTCGTCTTCTCACATTGATATTTCCGTGTGATTTCTAATTTTTAACTAATGGAAGTTGTGACATAGTCTCTTAGTCTTCATGAGTTTTTTGGTTTTTTGAGTGTTCTATCAAGATCCCCATGAGTCTTAGAGAGTGTATAGGTATTGCTCCTTGCTCATTTTGATAAAGTGAGCACTTATGAGCTACTCTTAGGATGGCCATTTCTAAGAAAAAGGAAGATAGTAAAACACTAGGATAAGAATTCTCTATAATTGTAACATATAGGAGTAACCATAAAGTCCATTTGCATGAATTTTCTCATAGATACATTCACCCTTTGCAATGGAATCCCATCCGCACATAGACTAATGAGGATAATTACACTTCCATTCATAGTGCCAACTCCAACAATTTTGATCAGATGAATGAGGATACACATATCTGGCAATGCCAAGATGCTGCAAGAGAAGGGGAACAAATAACCAAAAATGAGCTTGGCCTCTTCAATAAGAACACACAAGATCTAGATGAACCTACCTACATCAAACAAGTGTTCCATGATGAATAATTTGAGCCATATCATGGACTCAAAACTTGGCTACTATGAACAAATTTATCACTAGCAAAGTGGAAGAGAATTTTTGTGACTAGGATGAGTATGAGCTTTTTATGATTGACGTCTTCATGTCAAAGGACCCAATCTTAGATCAAGTCCTTGATGAGCTGTAGTATTTGTATGAGAACTATGAATCTATAGATATGGATGGAAGATAATTGGGATGAATCATTGATTCTACCATTAGACATAACTATGTAATTGAGAAGGTTTAAGAGACCTTTCTAGATTATCAACATTTTAGTGTAGGAGAAGACCTCCCAGAAAATCAAGAAAATAAGACCTCAAAGTAATAAGGAACTCCAAATGAAATACAAGTGGAAGAGGAGGAAGATGAATAGAAAATTATGATGATGATGTGAAAAGCATCAAATAGGGAAACCTTGGATTTGAAGTGCCTCAAAACTTCAATAAATACAAAGCGGAGCATAGAAAGATAGTGGAATAACAACCTAAGTGAGAAGCCACCTCAAGCATAACTTAGGATAATAAAGAGTAAACCAAGCAAGTGGTAGTGGTAGTAGAAAATGGTGTAGAGCTCTACACCTATATAGGAAGTGCTGTGTCCATTGAAGAAGAAAGAGAATAAGTCCGCTATGTGAATATTGAGATGTCTTTGAAATGAAGTTATAAGGATTTAAAAGGTGTAGATCTAGAAATCTATGCATCCAATCCCAATGAAAAATTCCCTCTTGGAGATGCTGCCTCAAGATGATAGTATGAATTAGAAATTGCATTCCAACAATTTATGTCTGCTTGGGGCTCATTGTCTATAATAAAGGAAATTTATAGAGAGATAAACATCATTGTAATAAAGAGGGACAAGGAAATCATCCTTAAATGCGTGTTCAATGGATTGCTTAAGACACATTCTTATCTGAATCATTTGTGTTAGCTGCCTGCAAGCTGATATAGAAGAGAAATGAATATGGCCACACATAACATATATAATTTTGAGTGAAAATATAAATTAGTTAGGGAAATAAGATGCATGGATAGCAAGGTTACCTATTGTCTAAGAGGTCAGGGGTCAAAGTCCTCCAAATTGCAACATAAAATGTGTTCTTTTATCATGTAGAGAGGGTCCTCTTTAGGTAGGATAGGAAGTTGTACATAAAGAGAAATGTGGTTGCCATATTATGTTAAAACTTCACCCCACACTTGGTACAAGAAGACCAATTAGTCTCTCCATATGTACATTTACTGGTTGAAATTTCATTCTTCTTGGTTGTAAAATTAGTTCCCCATTTTTTCCATAGCTCTAAAGTCGTTATGCCTATGTGTGCCCAAAATATTTTATGGAATTAGAGGTCATTCGATTGTATTGCATTGATAGAATTGTATTTCCCTTGTCGCTTTCACTAAAATCTTGAACTCTATCTAAGCCATCTAGAATGATACCAAAAGTGACTTTTACCCTTAGTGTATTGAGTCTGTGTGTGAGTGCCTTAGGTCCCTTTTGGTCACTTGAGGTATTTTTGTGAGCTTTATAATTTGATTCTTCCCTCTTGCCCCATAAAATGGTCATTTTGTGACATTCTGATTTCTCTTTGTAGTACTTAGGTTAAAAAACCTGAACTTGTTGCAATATGTGACTCAAAATCAGGCTAGAATGGTGCATCCCATGGATCTGCATAATTATCTAAGGGTTGATATAGAGACTTGAGTTATGAGAAGGGTGATGATTGATCTTTCAATTCTCTCCATCTCGTAGATTGCACTGCTTCCGAGAGCTTTTGTTGCTTTTGGCTTCCAATTTCTAGGCAAAGTATACTTTCCTCATTGGGCAAATGTACTTGGGACACCATAAGGGTGCATCTTGGCATTCAAGCCCTTTTGGATCCACAATATGATTTGACCTTTCTTGAAGCTTATCTTATGTACTCGATTGTTATAATCTCTCTTCCGGAGTGTACATATAATGAAAGGTTGGAGGAGCCCTTTTTGGCATTTTTTGGCCTAGATTAATCCCTTTTTTGCAAATCTCTAGCCGTTTCATTTCTAATTCTGGCCTAGCATAGCATTTACGATGGACTTCTATGGTAGGCCCTTCACATATTCATTGGTGGTAGGCTTGCAATAGTAGCTTGATATGTGGATCAACTATAGAGGAGAACCTAAAATAAGTTGGATCAACCTCTCATTCACATTTCTCACTCTCTTTCTTAGCTATTTCGGATTCGTCTTATACTTATTTGGATTGGTTTTCCAACTCTTCAATGAAATTTTTCATTTTCTTGGCTCGTATCTTGTTGCCGTTGAGATTGTTTGGTGTGATGCATCTTTTGCTAGCTTCCCCAAATTAGAACTAGATGCCTCTACCCCTAGCAGATTGATTTATCAAGCTCCCTCACAATGATAAGGACAATCATTGGCTAAATTATCTATCATGCACCTAGGGCACCAAAGATTCACATAGGATTGATGGTTAAATTAGCTCCTTATTGGGAATTACTCATGCTGGTAGTTGGGTTGCCAAGGACTGATTGCTTACAGAATCTAGAACTCCATATCTAGATATGTTTTGAGTTTCATATTTGTTGTGTAGACTCATATCTAGAAGTACGACTCTCAATCTGAGAATTTTCCACTTGAGCATACACAGATGGCCTATATTGCATCTAGGGAAGTGTTATTATTTAATTGTAAGCTTGTTGAACAACTAGACTAGTTGAACCATGTGGATATTGATGAAAAACATCTATGGTCAATTGGAAATGTTCCACTTGCTTAGGATCTAGTGTAGGTAGTGCTGAAATTTGAGGAGGAGAACCTAAGGATTGTCTAGATGTATTCGGGAGTTGAGGGCTATGTGGTTGCTCTTGAATCACATGTGGCAAGGCAACGGGGTGTTAGGTTGTACTTTACAATCAATCCTTCCACTCTTGAAAGATGTGGAAGATTTTCCCCTATTATTAGAAACATGTTTACCACTTCCTCTTTGGTTGGGTGTCCTAATGTGGCTTGTGTTTATACATTTCCTCATGAAATCCGCCAGCAAACTGGACTTCATACATAAGACATTTGCCATTAGTCTGCCATTTTTTAGGCCATGGAGAAATAGTGCGATAAGATTCTTGTCAGAATAGTTCATGAATTTTTCTTAACTCCTTAGAATATAGCATTTGAAACCATGCCACGATAGGTCCTTTCAATGTTGTTTGAAGGGCATGATATTGAGTGAAGAAGTGTTCCAATTGTTTTGCTCAAATTATTTGACGTACTTAGCCTTGTTGGATCTAGGCGTTCTACTTCCATCAAAAACATTCTTCACCATAACGTCTACTCCATTGGGTTGAAGGGATCTACATAGATGTGGATTTTGGATGGTGGATCTAGGCTCTATCATCTTTCATGTTTGGTGATCCTATTTTCATGAATGCGCTTAGTTGGGGGATCAATTCCAACTGCTAGTCTCCCAAAATATGGTGCACACAAGGTATTTCAAGCAAGCACAAGTGATAGATGGAGAATAAAAAAGATTGATTAGCCATAATTTTGACTAAATTTATTTAACTTAAAATATTCATTATTGTTATGCACTTCATCAAGATTCATCAAAGACAAGTCTGAAATTATTTCACATTAGGAATCTTCTAGATAAAGTGAGAAAGTCCCAAAAAATTCGAAGTTAATTCTTTATTTTTCATCAACAAACGTATTCTCAAAGTCCATAAAGTAGATCAAATCATATTTTCAAATCTAAAGATGCTTTCTTTCAATTGCAATAGGAAACTTGAAACTTTCAAAGCTAATGATGCAAGTTCAATGTTTTAATGTGAAAAGTATATTAAGAAAGTTTTAACGAGAATTCTAGAACTCTATAAATTCTTTAATTCGATCTCACAATGAATGACTATATTTGCAAGAATTTAGAAAAGAGATTTTTATGATGATTTGTTTAGTGATTAGCAAAGGATTTGATCCCTATACTCTATTTAAAAAAAGGAATGTAGTTTCCATTATGATAAGCGCTGAATATGAGATGAATTATCTAGTCATATGGGTTATTTATAATGTAAGAAAACAAAATTAAATAAAGAAATCATGAAGTTGTTTTTGGTGGATTGGTAATAGTATGATATAACTCTCCAACAATTTTAAAATTATAAATTGAAGTAAATTTACATTCCTAAAATCTTATATTCAATGCTAATCTATAATTCATCACTGAATGTTGTTTCTCTTCATATGATATCTGTAACTGGAAGTCCTTCAAATGCATGAGGAAATTAGCTTGAAAGACGAGAATAAGAATTCCATATAAGTGCAACATGTAGGAGTAACCACAAAGTCCACTTGCATGATTTTTCTCATAGATATATTCTCCCTTTGCAATGGAATCCCATCCACACATAGACTAATGAGGATAATTACACTTCCATTCATAGTGCAAACCCCAATGATTCTAAAACGATGAATGAGGATACACATATCTGGAAATGTCAAGATCTTGTAAGAGAAGGGGAACAAATAACCAAAAATGAGCTTGGCCTCTTCAATAAGAACACACAAGAACTATATGTTGGAGATAGACGTCTGCGGAAGCATGCGAACAGCACAAGGAAAGGAAGAAGAAGAAGCTTGGAGCACAAACACACAATACTGAATGTATTATTAGAGAATGTACAAAGATAAGTAGCCCATTAGGGCGATAGACATATATACAAGCCGGGGGAAAAAAACCTCCTAAAGAGGGAAAAAAGTGCCCCGGCGGTCCTAGTGTGTTCACACACATCACTACCTAAATATATCAACAAATCCCCCCTGGGAGTGATGCGGTGAACAAGCAGCTGGCACTCATGTATAAGGAAGTGCCAAGCTATGTGGAAATCACTCCACAAAAGGAAGTAAGCCCAAAGCTTTGCGGAAAGCTTCAAACTTCTCCCTAGGCAGAGCCTTCGTGAAAAGGTCTGCAATGTTCTCCTGCATGGGCACATATGCCAAGCTGATCTCCCCAGTAGAGAACCTCTCCCTGACATAGTGATAATGCACCTCAATGTGCTTAGTGCGAGCATGGAGCACAGGGTTCCTCGCAATTGCCAATGCGCTCTGACTGTCAGTGAAGATGGTGGTGGCAGAAGAATAACCAACACCCAAATCAGCCATAAGGCGTCTAAGCCACACACACTCAACAGTCGCTGTGAAAGCTTCCCTATACTCAGCCTCACAACTGGAAGTGGCCACAGTAGGCTGCTTCTTGCTCAACCAAGATACACATGAGCTACCAAGCATGAAGCAAAAACCATTGGTAGACACACGAGTGTCATAGCAACCAGCCCAATCTGAGTCAGAAAAAGCATGCAAATCTGGCGGTAGTGATCCCCCCTTGGGATAAAACAACCCAAGTAACTGAAAAAACTTGGAGGAGCTTGTCGAAGGTAGAAAAGTGCGTTTCGAAGCGATGAAGTTTGGTCAAGCCAACCGGCACAAGACCAGCCCTTGAGCTTATGGAAACTCAAATAGACCTTATAGGCATGCTATAAGTATAAAGAAACACACTATGTACCTTGGAGCATCAAGGAGAATGAGTCGATACAAAACAGATAGGTTCGCGGGTCGACTAGCTCAAAAAACTTACTATCTATGGAAGAGACAATGAACTTCAAATGCCCATAGCGACCAGCGTGATTACAATTAGAAAAAATCCTTTTATGAGAGTGATGCACATAGGGTTGAGTGTATGGAATGCACAAAAGTATAAGGAATAAGCAAAATATGCTATAGGAATGAATGCGACATTCACCGGTGGTACTTCCTATTTTTCAGGAATACGCAGAGATTGACCCTGAGGCAGAAAAACTGAGATTTCTCCAAATCTGCTGAACCAAATGCTTTGAAAATTTACAGGCATAAACTAGACACTAATACCTTTCCAATGAGTCTTCTTGCACTCAATTTGGAGCTCTGAGGAGAGAGCCAAGATTACTGTTGGCGAAGAAGATGATGCAGAAAATTGAAGGAGCAAGACAATGATGGTCACAAGTGTATGTATATTGCTTCCATGTAATGTACAAGTGATTTCAACTCCTTATATAGCCTCTAGGAGTGTTCCACGACTTTTACAACTTGAATTTGAATTCAAATGAAGGTGGGAATGGTTGTTGGAGGGAATCAATTCACTTCCCTACAATCTAGGAAAAGTGAAGATCTTGATTGATCTACTTTTAGGTGATTGATTGCTTGATTGAATGCAACTTCAACCACCAAAATTTCGTGGGATTTTGGCCCTATATTTGTACCTTTACATATGTACAACTCAAGGCTTTTACAACGGTAAATGAACCATCAAAATATTCTCAAAAAATACAATAAATGAGCATATGAAAAAGAATTCTCCAACGGATATTCTTTCGACGCGATAGCCTTTGATGTAGATCAAATCCACCTCAAGCATAGTGTAAGCTTGATGTTCCAACAGCTCCCCCTCAAGCTAAAGTATGCTTGAGTCTTCATTCTCTGATAGGTTGAATACCTGCCATAGCTTTGAATCTACAAAGCTTTATTCCATCAAGTGCCTTCGTCATCATATCTGCTACTTGCTTTTCAGTCGGAACAAAAGAAATGTCGATCTCCTTTGCCATGAGCTTCTCCCTGATGAAGTGATAATGGACTTCTATATGCTTGGTTCTCGCATGAAAAATAGGATTTGCCGCTAGATGCATGGAACTTACATTATCTCCAAATATGTGAGGTTTGGAACTCACAAGTCCCAAATCTGTATACAATGCTTTTAACCATATTGCCTCTTGAGTTGCTATGGTCAAGCCTCTGTACTCTGCTTCAGTTGAGGATAAAGCAACTGTTGGTTGCTTCTTGGAACTCCATGACACTAGCTTCGAACCTGCAAATGCTAAGTAACCAGATGTACTTTTTCTATCATCCTTAGCTCCTGCCCAATCTGCATCTGAGAAGATTTTGATATCCAAATCGGAAGAGTAAGGGTAGAATATACCTTCGTTGATTGTACCTTTGAGATACTTAAGTACTCTCTTAGCCGCATCCATGTGTGGTCTTCTCGGTGAGTGCATGAACTGACTAAGCACTCCCACACTATATGAGATGTCTGCCCTTGTGTGAGTAGCATATATCAAGCTACCTACCAAGCTTTGATACTCTTTTATGTCTTCAATTTTCTCACCTTCATAAACACTAAGTTTATGATTCATCTCCAAAGGTGTACCTGCAGGTTTAGTGTTCTCCATTTTGAACTTGAGAAGAAGATCCTGAATGTATCTTCTTTGAGTCAAATACATTCCTTCATCTGTGTATATCACCTGCATACCTAGGAAATATGTGAGCTCACCTAGGTCACTGATTTTGAACTCCTCTTGCATGTGTCTCTTGATCCTTTGAATGCCATTTAGATCATCACCTGTCACAATAATATCATCTACATATACACATAGATAGATAACCTCATTGTGATCCCTTTTGATGAATAGAGAAGGATCGGAGCTGCTAGCTTTGAACCCTTGATCTTGAAGATATGTAACCAACCTGTAATTCCAAGCTCTTGGAGCTTGTTTCAATCCATACAATGCTTTCTTAAGTCTGCAAACATAAGATGGATGATTAGGGTTTTCAAAACCTGGTGGTTGTGACATGTATACCTCTTCACTTATCCAACCATTTAAGAATGCATTTTTCACATCAAGTTGGAGGAGTCTCCAATTCCTTGCAGCAGCTACACTTATCAATGTCCTGATTGTAGTCATCTTTGCAACTGGTGAGAATGTTTCCTCATAGTCTATACCATGAGTTTGTGAGCATCCTTTGGCAACTAATCTTGCCTTGTACCTGCAAACTGATCCATCTGAATTTCTTTTAACTTTATATACCCATCGGCAACCAATTACCTTTTGATTCGGTGACATTGGAACCAAATCCCAAGTGTCCATTTCCTTCAATGCATCTATCTCTTCGTTCATGGCCTTTTCCCAATTAGGGTTTCCCTTTGCCTCTTCATAGGTTGAGGGTTCCTCTGAAATAGAGTCTTTTGCCAAGTAGATTGAATGCTTTGTAACAAATGTGGAATCATATCCATACCTTTCTGGTTGTTTCTTCTCTCTTGCTGATCTTCTAGGTGCTTGTTTGGAGCATTCTCCAACCTCTTGCATCTTTGCTTTGCCTCTTGACTTCCATAGCTTGTAATCCCTTTCTCTTTCATCTTGGTCATCGTCTGTATCACTTCTTGGATCCTAGACCTGTGTATCATGCTTCCTTCCTAATTGATGAGAGTCAGAATCAAGATCATATGGTAGTGTTACCTTTTGTTTGTCTTCATCATACCAAGACCTGTGTTCTTCAAACACAACATCTCTACTTGTAGTGAATTGCTTGGTTGAAGGATTGAAGAACCTGTAACCCATCTGAGTTGAATCATATCCAATAAACACTGCCTTTGTTGCCCTTTCATCTAGCTTACCTCTTATTTGTGATGGTACATGAACATAAGCCAAACAACCAAAAACCTTGCAATGTCCAAGACTAGGTTTTCTTCCATGCCATGCTTCATAAGGAGTCATACCTTGAAGTGATTTGGATGGTAGTCGATTGACAAGGTACACTGCAGTTGAAATAGCTTCTGCCCAAAGATAATGTGGCAACTTCTTCTCTTCAAGCATTGTTCGGGCTGATCCAACCAATGTCTTGTTTCTCCTCTCTGCAATTCCATTTAGTTGAGGAGAGTACCTGGTAGTCACTTCCCTTTTGATACCTTTATCGTGCAAGAACTCATCAAAATCTTTGGAGAAGTATTCTCCCCCTCCATCAGATCTGAGCTTCTTTAGTGATCTACCTGTATGATTCTCCACATGCGCAAGATACTTCTTGAAGCAATCAAACACTTCATTCTTACTCTTGATAAAGTATAGAACAGTCCACCTACTATGGTCGTCAATAAATGAGACATAGTACCTTGATCCTACCAATGAAGGTTCTTGACTTGGTTCCCATACATCTGTATGTACTAAGTCCAATAAGTTGTTGTGGATGTAGCCTTTGTGGTTGAATGGTTGTCTTTGTGCCTTCCCAATCTGACATGCATCACACCTGTTGATCATGTGTTGCTTTGATATGTTCGGCAATCCTAGAACACTTTGATCCCTGCATATATCCTTCAAGGTTCTTTCATTCACATGAGCAAGTCTCTTATGCCACACTTCAAGCTCACTTAGGGTTTGAGACCCAAAGTTGAATAGAGCTATGTTCCTGGTATCTCCTACTTCAAAAGTAAAGAGCCTACCATGCTTCTCACCTCGGGCTATCTTCTTGAAGCCTTGACATGGATCTTCCACAAAAGCTCCATGTTGGGTGAACCTAACTTGCAAGCCTTTTTCAACTATTTGGCCTACACTTATTAGGTTTTTAGTGATAGTGGGTACATAGAGAACCTTACTCAGAATGTTTGTCCTGCCATTGGAAGCTTTGACATTACCAATCTTCTCCACATTGTGCTTCGTGTCATCCCCTGTTTGCACTTCATGTCTATGCTTTGGACTTTCCAAGTCAGATAGAAGAGCAATGTTGTCTGCAACATGATTCGAGCATCCTGAATCTATGTAGAACAAATGATCATCTTCTTTACCTTCTTTGTGGCTTAGGTTCATAAGAAGTAATGAGTCTTCATGTGGTTGATCTTCTGAATAATTGTTGTAGTCCCTTCTATTATAGCTTCTATTGTTGTTGTTGAAGTTGTGTCCACCTCTGCCTCTATTGCCGCCATATCCACCTCTTCCACTTCCTTTCTGGGTCTTCCCATTGAACCAGCAATTCTGAGTGGTGTGGTTGGTCTTATCGCATATGGCACAAGGTTGAACATTCTGATCTTTGGCTTTGTCTTGCTTTGGTCCTTTCTTCTTCCCTTTCCACTTGCTCTTGCTTGCGAAGTTGGCTTGGGAAGTCTCTTCTTCGTCTTCTTCCTTCTTCTTGCCTTTCTGCTTCTTATCCTTCTTATCTGCATATAGAGCACTAGTTGAACTACCATGATAAGAGTTACCTTCCTTTATGCTATTATTGGCTTCTTGATTGAAGAGTTGTCCAAGAAAGATGTTGAAGTCTGGAGTTTGCACACCCATGATGAGATCGTAAGCCGTCGTGAAGGATTGCCATTGCTTATCACTTCGAATGCCGTTGAGAATTTGCCTCATGATGACCTCTTCTTCAATTAGCTCTCCAATGGATGCTAACTGATCCGCAACCTCTTTGACCTTGGTAACAAACTCTGTGATGGTTTGTTTAGGTGTCTTCTTCATTTGGTTGAACTCGTTCCAAAGATGATTCTTTCTTGCTTTGGTACTAGCAGAAAAGAAAGTCTCCAAGGCATCCCAAGTCTCTTGAGATGTCTTGCATCCTCTAATATGTGGTAATAGAAAGTTAGAGATAGAGTTTAGTATGTACGAACTTGCTTGAGCATCCTTTGCGCACCAAAGTGTGAGCTTATCTGTCTCCTCTTGTGTAGGTCCTCCTTTGGATCTTGGAATAGGCATAGCTTCATCACCTGCTACAATTCCATAAAGATTTCTACCTTGCAAGTAGGCCTCCATTCTGATTTGCCAAGCCGCGTAGTTGTGTCGATCAAGCTTCTCGATCATTGAGGGAAAGCCGTCACCCATCTTGAACTAGCTCTGATACCACTAAAAAAAACTTGGAGGAGCTTGTCGAAGGTAGAAAAGTGCGTTTCGAAGCGATGAAGTTTGGTCAAGCCAACCGGCACAAGACCAGCCCTTGAGCTTATGGAAACTCAAATAGACCTTATAGGCATGCTATAAGTGTAAAGAAACACACTATGTACCTTGGAGCATCAAGGAGAATGAGTCGATACAAAACAGATAGGTTCGCGGGTCGACTAGCTCAAAAAACTTACTATCTATGGAAGAGACAATGAACTTCAAATGCCCATAGCGACCAGCGTGATTACAATTAGAAAAAATCCTTTTATGGGAGTGATACACATAGGGTTGAGTGTATGGAATGCACAAAATTATAAGGAATAAGCAAAATATGCTATAGGAATGAATGCGACATTCACCGGTGGTACTTCCTATTTTTCAGGAATACGCAGAGATTGACCCCGAGGCAGAAAAACTGAGATTTCTCCAAATCTGCTGAACCAAATGCTTTGAAAATTTACAGGCATAAACTAGACACTAATACCTTTCCAATGAGTCCTCTTGCACTCAATTTGGAGCTCTGAGGAGAGAGCAGCAGCCTCTGCAAGATTACTGTTGGCGAAGAAGATGATGCAGAAAATTGAAGGAGCAAGACAATGATGGTCACAAGTGTATGTATATTGCTTCCATGTAATGTACAAGTGATTTCAACTCCTTATATAGCCTCTAGGAGTGTTCCACGACTTTTACAACTTGAATTTGAATTCAAATGAAGGTGGGAATGGTTGTTGGAGGGAATCAATTCACTTCCCTACAATCTAGGAAAAGTGAAGATCTTGATTGATCTACTTTTAGGTGATTGATTGCTTGATTGAATGCAACTTCAACCACCAAAATTTCGTGGGATTTTGGCCCTATATTTTTACCTTTACATGTGTACAACTCAAGGCTTTTACAACGGTAAATGAGCCATCAAAATATTCTCAAAAAATACAATAAATGAGCATATGAAAAAGAATTCTCCAACGGATATTCTTTCGACGCGATAGCCTTTGATGTAGATCAAATCCACCTCAAGCATAGTGTAAGCTTGATGTTCCAACAGTAACCGAGTACCACTCAAGTAGCGAAAGATGCGCTTAACCGCCTTCCAATGCGTGACTCCTGGGCAATGCATAAACCTGCTCATCTGTGAGACAACAAACTGAATATCTGGCCGAGTAATGTATAAGTAAATCAAGCATCCAACAGCCTACTAATAGAGAACAACATCAAATGCATCTCCAGCATCATGAGGACTCAATCGTAAACCTGTCTCCATAGGAGTGGCAATAGGCTTACAGTCTTCAAGGCCAAAACGCTGCAATAATGTGTCAATATATTTCCTTTGACACAAAGCCATTCCACCATCAACTTGCATAAATTGAATGCCCAAATAGTGATGCAAATGCCCCAAATCACACATCTCAAATGAGGCATGCAAATCAGCCTTGAAATCAGCAATATGCTTCTCAATAGGACCAGTGAGCAGCATGTCGTCAACATAGACAACAATGATCAGAAGCACATCATTAGCACGCTTAACATATAAGGTGCTTTCAGTTGGACTGTTCTCAAAACCATGTGCAACCAGATAGGCATGTATCTTCTCATACCAAGCACGTGGTGCTTGCTTTAAACCATATAATGCCTTCTTTAACCTGCACACCTGGTTTTCATGCCCTTTCTGCACAAAGCCATGGGGCTGAGAAACATACACTTCTTCATGCAAGTCACCATTCAGAAATGTTGTTTTAATGTCCAACTGATGTACATTCCAACCATGATGGGCTGCAAGTGCACAAATGCTCCGAACAGTAGTCATACGGCATGTAGGTGCAAAGGTCTCATCAAAATCAATGCCTTTTTCCTGCGCATAACCCTTTGCAACAAGCCTAGCCTTATACCCTGTCAATTGTACCATCAGGTTTACGCTTCAGCTTGTATACCCACTTAGTACCAATGGCCTTCTTGCCAGGAGGCAAGTCACATAAAGACCATATACCATTCTTCATTATAGCATCATATTCAGATTGCATAGCAGCCATCCAATTTTTTGAATTCTGTGCTTCATCAAAAGAAACAGGCTCATTCTCATCACAGAGACTAGACACAGCCATAGCATAGCAATCTGATGCAAAGGAGGCACTATGAGAGCCTGAACGAGTACGATATGACAAAGGTGCATCTAATTTCCTGTCATGCAAAGTTTGCACCAGCCATTTTGGCATAGTTTTTGCCTGCTCAATATCAGCTCTCTCATCAACAAGTGCATCATGTAAATCTGCATCAGAAATGGAATGATCTGCATCATCATATGAAACCTGCAAAGGCTGAGAAGTTGCCTCATTAGGACCAGCACTAGACTGTCCACTTGTAAAAAGAGGCATCAAAGTATCATTATCATGTAAATCTGCATCAGAAATGGAATGATCTGCATCATCATATGAAACCTGCAAAGGCTGAGAAGTTGCCTCATTAGGACCAGCACTAGACTGTCCACTTGTAAAAAGAGGCCTAATAGATGTCTCCTTAGTACATGAAAGCAATGGCTGAATAGCATCTTCCACAAAGACAACATCACGGCTAACCAGAATGCATTTAGTCTGTGGATGATGCAGACGATAGCCTTTACTTTTAGAACTGTACCCAACAAAAATACATTTTACTGCCTTATCATCCAATTTTCTGCGATGTTGTTTAGGCACTAGTGCATATGCCAAACAACCAAAAACATGCAGATGAGCAACAAATGGCTTGCGGTCATGCCAAGCCTCATATGGAGTGATAGACTGCAGCGCTTTAGTGGGATACCTGTTCAGTACATATGCTGCACACATGAGAGCCTCAAGCCAGAAACTATGTGGTAAAGCCTGAGTTTTGACCATGCACCTTGCCATCTTCATGAGTGACCTGTTCTTTCGTTTAGCAACTCCATTCTGTTGAGGTGTATACGGCACTATACACTGGTGTTTTATCCCACGTTCAGCCAGAAATGCATTAAAATCAGAAGACATATATTCCGCCCCTCGATCAGAACGGAGGGTGCCCATTTTACATGCTTACAGATTTTCAGCGAAAACCAAAAACTGTTTAAAGCACATGAACACTTCAGACTTTGCTTTGAGTGGATATACCCATGCATGCCTGGAAAAATCATCAATGAAAGTCATGAAGTAAAGGTAATTTCCAAAAGAGGGTGTCTGCATAGGACCACAGACATCACTATGTACAAGCTGCAATTTCTGTGTAGCCCGAACTGAACCATCTTTTGGAAAGGAGGAATGCTGCATTTTGCCCAAAATACAGCCTTCACAAACATGTTTCCCAGATGCCTCGAGTTTGGGCAAAGAGGACACCATTTCAGATTTTTGCAGGCGTAGCAAACTAGCAAAATTCAGATGACCAAAGCGTGCATGCCAAAGCTTTGCATCTGACATAGCCTGAGAATCAATTAGTGCACATGCCAAATCATTTTCATATCTTTCATAGTCTATGAGCTTATACAGCCCACGACATAAAATGCTAGAAGCAATAATAACATCGCCATTTGACAGATCATGAACTGTACATCTGTCATCAACAAATTTCACAACCAGGCCAATCTTGGCTAATGCAGAAACTGATAACAGATTCTTCTTGATTCCTGGCACAAATAAAGCATCTGACAAAGTCAAAGAACTACCATCAGCAGTAGTCAAAATGATCTTACCAACTCCCATAACAAGATAAGAGGAGTTGTTGGCGCATGTAACAGTATTCCCTATAGGGGCAGGCTCGAGTGAAGAGAAGAAACTGCGCTGCGAGGTAATATGTTTGGTCACCCCACTGTCAAAGTATCAAACATCTGAGTCTACTGCAGACATGCACTGCTCATGAGAAGATGGGTCAAAACTACAAACAGTAGTGAACGCCCATTCTTCTTCCTGCATAAGATTAGCAGACTCCATTTTTGGTGTAGAGGCTTCTGCAACAACCATTCCAGCCTCTTTCTTCTTTGCCTCTTTTGTAGCCAGTTTTGGACAGTTCTTTATGATATGATCATTCCTTTATAGTACTTACAAAACAATTTTTGCTTTTCTGATTTCTTCTCATCTTTATCTTCCTTACTTCGAATATGCAGAATTAGCAGATTTTTGCTTACTACTTGAAGAGCTCCATTTTCCTTTGCCCTTCTGACTAGCCAGGAAATGTTGATCTGCAACTCGCATAATGGACCTGTTTTGCCTGGATTGATCTTCTTGCAACAGAACAGAGACTAACTCCTCAAATGATAAGGCATTTGGATTGCCTTTCATCATCAACCGCAGAGTAGAAGCAAAACTTTGATATGAATCAAGAAGACCATTCAGAACTGTCTGCACAAGTGAGCTATCTGGTATAACCTCATCAGCAGAAATCAACTATTCCTTCAAGTCTTTGATCTTCGTTAGGAAACTGTCCATAGAATCACCTTCATTCATGTGCTCACTCTCCAACTGTTTTCGGAGGTAAGCAACACGAGCCTCATTCCTAGCTTGGTACAATGTGGTAAGTGTATCCCAAGCATCCTTAGCTGTTTTGCAAGAGCAAATGTGAGGAATAATGGCACGTTTGACAGACAAAGCTATCAATGCATGTGCCTGGGCATCTCTGCCATCCCAAGGAATCTGCTCTGCAGTAGGTGTAGCAGAAACAGTAGTACAAACAGGAATCTGCGGAATATCATCTTCGACACCATCTTCATCAGCTCCAGCACCTGTATTTGCAGTACCTGTAGTCAGAGGTGTAACAAGACGTCTTTCAACACCCTGCACAATGTTCCACAATCCTTTTGTAATGAATACATGTCGGATCATATAAGCCCATAACGGGTAGTTGGTACCATCCAACTTATCCTCAACAGCCAACATACGGAATACATCCCTGCTTTCAGCCATGGCCAGTGACTAAAATACCTTGATGTAGAAAATTGATTGTATCTCAAAAAGTTGAACAGAACTGCCCAGACGAATTCCGCTAGACCTGTAGCAGACTTCAAGACGCTTATACTGGTGAACAGAAACTAGTATATACCTTTGGCACAAAAAGACAAAATAGCCTGCACAAACACCCTGAGTATGCTCACCAAATTTCGTGCGAATTTGAGATTGCAAACGGAGGGGTGTCGACGGCACCCTAGATGAAGCTACCACCTGCTCTGATACCAATTGTTGGAGATAGACATCTGTGGAAGCACACGAACAGCACAAGGAAGAAGAAGAAGCTTGGAGCACAAACACACAATACTGAATGTATTACTAGAGAATGTACAAAGATAAGTAGCCCATTAGGGCAATAGGCATATATACAAGCCGGGGGAAAAAAACCTCCTAAAGAGGGAAAAAAGTGCCCCGGCTGTCCTAGTGTGTTCACACACATCACTACCTAAATATATCAACACTATATATAAACCTACCTACATCACACGTGTCCCACGGTGAGGAATTTGATCCATATCATGGACTCAAATCTTGGCTACTATGGACAAATGTATCAGTGAGAATGTGGAAGAGAAATTTTGTGACAAGGATGAGTATGAGCGTTTCATGATTGACGTCTTCATGTCAAAGGACCCAATGTTAGATCAAGTCCCTGATGAGCTATAATATTTGCATGAGAACTATGAATCTATAGATATGGATGGAAGATAATTGGGATGAATCATTGACTCTAGCATTAGAAATAACTATGTAATTGAGAATGTTTAGGAGACCTTTGTAGATTATTAACATTTTAGCATAGTAGAAGACTTCCTAGAAAATCAAGAAAATAATGTGATCTCGAAGTAACAAGGAACTGCATATGAAATAAAAGTGGAAGAGGAAGAAGATGGGTAGAAAGTTAATCACCATGATGATGTGAGAAGTACGAAACAAGGAAACCTTGGATTTCAAGTTCCTCAAGGATAGAAATACAAAGTGGGACATAGAAAGATAGTGGTAAAACACCAAGTGAAAAGCCACCTCATGCATAGCTTTAGATAATAAAGAACAATCCAAGCAAGTGGTAGTAGTAGAAGAAAGTGCTGTACAACTCTACACTTATGCCTAAAGTCGGATTATTGATGTCCGCCCTTCATGCTTTCATGCCCTCACGAACCTTCAGTTGCTATATCAAAAACACCAAAACACATTAATACATTAATAAATTAACACTCCAACAATGCATTGTTCAACATATTCCATAATGTATAACAAATAATTTATTGAAGTTAATTCTTTATTCTTCATCAAAGGACGAATTCTCGAAGTGTTAGAGTCAATATCATATGGTCTAAAAATACTCAATAACTATAGCATATGATAGTTATGCTTGAATACATCTTCAAGAAACCGTGTGTGGACGTAATGGATAAAGCAAAGTGCTCTGATACATGGGATGAGAGTTCAAATCCCATTAGGTGCAGATTGCAAAAATCAAGTTTTTGAAAAACATATGTTTGGATAAAACTCACGGACAGCGGGATAAAACTCACGGACAATTATCACGATCGCGTAGGAGTTTTTTTGCTTTTAGTAGTATACGATGTATGCTTTATGCTTTTATGATTAGCTTCTTTCAATACTATAAAAGAAGGACCAAGCTCATTATGTGATATCACTCAAGGATCAGTCAAAGATCACAAGCCAGCTCTTGGTGTTCTGAAGCTTTGGAGGTGGAGTTTTGGTGAAGGAGAGACTACTCTCTTGGAGCAAGAAGTCTTCTACAAGGTGGTGGTAACTATATTTTGTGAGTTAACCTTATATTTTGTTTTAAGGGTTTCTCTACCCTAATCTCAAAATTAGGGTTGGTTGATTTATGATATTTGTTACAAAGTGCATCACTTTATATGGTTGAGTAGTACTCCCATGTTGTAATTTGGACATCTATTTTTTAGTGAATAAGCATCCAGCTTACTTCTCTATCCTTGTCATAAGATCTCATTCTTTCTATCTCTCACTTATCATCTTAATTAATTAAATGTGTATGCTCAAAAGGTTTTAGTTTGGAACGATCTTGGGGCCCCAAATTCCAACACTTGGTATCAGAGCATAATTGAGATACACACTTAGTTAAGATGAGTGAGATTGGAATTGAGATTGAAGATAAGTTGGATGGATCTTCTAATTATCCCATGGGGAGTTTCATGATGATGAATATTTTAGTGACAAAGGACTTATGGAGTATCTTCAATGGATCCTTAACAAGACCCAGACGAGAAGGCGAAGAAGGAGCCACAACAGCTTCAAGAGGTACTAAAATTACTATTATAGAACCAACTGAAGAAGAGATAACCACTTCGACATCCAAAGTCATAGGTAGGTCTTTACCTACAGTTCCTCCTACTGAAGATCAGACAAGATGGGATGCTAGAGATGCTTTAGCACTTTCATTCATAGCAATGAGTGTCAAAAAGCATATTCTACCACACATCAGATCTTGCAGAAGTTCTAAACAAGCTTGGTTGAAGCTTGAGAATCTTTCTTGCTAGGAAAGCTCACTTGAGGAGACAACTAGCAAATACAAGGATGAAGGCTGGTGAGTCAATTCAAACCCACAATACGAGACTCGTTGACTTGAGAGATCAACTTCTAAATGTAGAAGTCGAGATATCAAATGAAGAAATGGTTAATACGCTGATTAATTCACTTCCTATTTCATATCGGTCATTCATAACCACTCTTACCCTTACCACAAGAGATAGAGAGGTTACATTTGAAGAGTTAGAGTTCTTATTGCTTCAAGATGAAGATCAATTGAAGGGAATGGAAGAGAATGAAGAAGCAATTTCATCGTCATCAAAGCATAAAAAGAAGAAGAGGGTCTTTGTTTTGTCAAAAATCAGTCAGGCATATGCAGTCAAATCTCCGTCACCGGTGGAAGATATGAAGCTATGGCATGAAAGATTTGGACATATTAGTTTTGGAGCTCTCAAGAGTATCAAAGAGAGAGGTATGGTTGAGAGTTTACACTCATTCAAGCTACCAGATGATTCAGATATATGTGAAGGTTGTCTTGAAGGTAAGATGCATAAACTACCTTTGAAGAAACATGGTCATATTATAGCTACCACGAAATTGCACATTATTCATTCAGATGTGAATGGACCTATGAGAGGAGACTCTATTCAGGGCGTCAGTATTTTGTACTATTTGTTGATGATTTTACGAGATACTCATGTATCTATGGTCTTAACTTGAAGTCAGAAGTCTTTCCTATGTTCAAGAAATTTGTAGCTATGGTTGAAAATGAAAGTTAGGAAACTATCTAGATTCTCAGAAGTGATAGAGGTGGAGAATACTTGTCAAAAGAGTTCCAGACATTTCTTGATGAGAAAGGTATAACTCGACACCTTACTATTGCTTATACTCCTCAACAAAATGGTGTTGCAGAAAGAAAGAATAGAATACTTGTTGAAATGATGCGGAGCATGATGGCATCCAAGAAGCTTTCATCAAAATTCTTGTTTGATGCAGTACATACAGCTAACCACATTTTAAACAGGTAATCTACAAAAGCTTTAAAGGTAATCACACCGTATGAAGCTTACTATGGTAGAAAACCTAATGTGATTTACTTCAGAGTGTTTGGGTCACTTTCTTATGTACATGTTGAGAAAAAGGACCGAGGCAAACTAGATGTAAAGGCAAAGAAAATTGTTTTCATTGGATATCTAGTTGAGAGTAAAGGATACAGGTTTTATATTCTAGAGACAGGTGAAGTTATTCTTTCACGTAATGCTTATATTGCTGAAAATAAGGTTTATAATAAAGAAGCAGAAATTCCAAAGTTCATTAGTGAAAATGACTATGGATAAGATTCTAGATAAACATGTTCAACCATATCAGGAGGGAGTTAAAATTCCTATGATTCAAGAAAGAGTTGAAGAAAGAGGAATTTCACAACCTTCTACAGAGTCATTTCCACATGAGACTTTGGTTCCAAAAATGGAAGAAGTTAGAACCCCACAAAGTCCTAGGACCTGGGCAAGACAACTTCCAGAACATGTGGAAGCAGAAAGTTCAGAAAGAGTTTCACCACTATTTAAGGATACACCTACGTAGTTATATCAGACTTGGAAAGATAGTGGTATAAAGACCTTTACAGGAAGAACAAGGAGTCAGACTAGAGAACAACAACAAGATCATGTAAGAACAAGAAGTCAGACTAGACAACAAAAACAAAAACATCATGTAAGTTTTTCTGAAGACTTTGAGATTCATGATATTTTGGTACTTATGATAGTTGAAGATGAACCTGCATGTGTTAAAGATGCACTTAAGATTCCTATTTGGAGAAAATCTATGCAAGAAGAGATTGATTCTATTCATAAGAATCAAACTTGGCAGCTATGTGAGTTACCAGAGGGAAAGAAGGCTATAGGTGTAAAATGGATCTTAAAAATCAAAAGGAAAGTAGATGGTACTATTGACAAGTACAAAGCAAGATTGGTTGTCAAAGGATATGCACAACAAGAAGGTATTGATTATGATGAGACATTTGCTCCTACGTCTAGGATGACTGTTATTAAGTCAATACTTGCTTTAGCAGCACATTTTGGTTGGCATATATATCAACTTGACATTAAGACTGCTTTTCTAAATGGTGATTTACATGAGGATGTGTATATTCAGCAGCCAGAAGGTGTTGAGGAGACAGGTAAAGAACACTTAGTGTGTAAGCTTATAAAAGCTTTGTATGGTTTCAAACAGAAACCTAGAGCATGGTATGAAAAGATACATACATTTCTTTCATCCATTGGTTTCCATAACCTAGATGCGGCTCCAACTCTTTATGTTAAAGCTGAAACAGGTATGATGATTATAGCAATCATTTATGTGGATGATATTATAGTCACAGGTCCTAGAGATGAAGATTTGCAGATGTTCAAAGAACAATTGAAGCAAACATTTGATGTGAATGATTTAGGCATTTTGCATTATTGTTATCAAGATCTTTCTCACACGCACACAGAGGTTGCAAATGTAGAAAACACACAGAAAAATTGAGACACCAAGAGACGAGACGGAACGCAGTATTGGATGCAATCTCCCCCCATGCACTTTGTTCAAACAGTCCACAGAATGCATGTATTTAGAGGAATTTTTTATTACATCAAAAGAGTGGTTACATGAGAGCGACTTCAAAAAACATGTGTGAAACTAAAAGTTGGTGACTTTCGTAGAAAGCCTTTCTTTTAATATCAGAAACTATGATCTACAATGACCCTTATTCTAACCACTATTTTTCTAACTATTTCTAACAATAGAACCTTCTATGCAGATTTATTTACAAACTAAATTATAAATCAGATTTATTGATGTCCGCCCTAAAGTCGGATTATTGATGTCTACCCTTCATGCTTTCATGCCCTTACGAACTTTCAGTTGCTATATCAAAAAGACCAAAACACATTAATACATTAATAAATTAACACTCCAACAATGCATTGCTCAACATATTCCCTAATGTATAACCAACCCCTCAATTGAAAAAGCAACTGACCTCAGTTGATAAAGTAAAATAAACATGGATGGCCAGTCACATGTTGTTGGGTGTGTGTAGAAGTGCGAGAGACACACGAGAAGCACACACAAGAAGCACACACAAGAAGCACAAATGCAGCAAGACATGTGGAGAAGACGATGGCTGGAATAGCTCTCTCTATTGATGATGAACTAAAAACTAAAGTAAGAGCTGAATAATATCCCTAAGTACAAAGTACCACCACATATGAGAGTATCAAGTATGTGGTAACATGGGGAAAAAACCTCTAGCCAGCACTAGAGTAAAAAGTGCCCATGTATAGGGAAAAGGTTCACATCAAAGCTACTCGAGGAACACATAAGTGTAACAAACCCCCCCTAGAGTGAATGATGTGAACACATATAGGGAGTGACAGATCATCCCCCACAAGGTAACAAGCCTAAAGCTTTGCAGAAAGCTTCAAACTTTTCCCGTGGAAGAGCTTTGGTGAATATGTCTGCCACATTATCTTGTGTAGGCACATATACCAAATCAATATCTCCTGCATGAAGGCGCTCTCTCACATAGTGATAATGCACCCCAATATGTTTGGTCCATGCATGAAACACTGGGTTTCGTGCAACAATCAAAGCACTCTGACTATCAGTGAGAATATGCGTAGCAACATCAATCTCCATGCAAAGATCCATGAATAGGCGTTCTAACCATATACACTCCACTATAGCTGTGAAAACTGCCCTGTACTCAGCTTCACAACTGGATGTCGCCACTGTAGGTTGCTTCTTACTCAACCAAGATATACATGAGTCTCCAAGGAAAAATCAATTACCACTAGTGGACAAGCGAGTATCATAACCAACCCAATCACTATCTGTAAAAGCATGCAAGCATGGCTGAATATCTCTGCCATAAAAGAGACCTAAGCTCAAAGTGTCTCGGAGATATCTAAACACACGTTTCACTGCTTGTCAATGCTTAGTGCTAGGGCTATGCATGAATCGACTCAATTGGAAAAGTGCATACTGTATATCCGACCTTGTGTTGCATGCATATATAAGACATCCCACAACTTGCTGATAAAGAGAAGTGTCAAATGCATCACTGGAATCCTCAATTGGGAACCTAAATCCTGTCTCAACTGGTGTGGAAACTGGCTTACAATCCTCAAAGTCAAAACGCTGAAGTATTTTTTCAACATACTTTGCTTGATGCATAACAATTCCCCCCTCAACGGATACAAGCTGGATGCCAAGATAGTAGCTCAAAAGACCAAGATAAGTGACATCAAAAGTATGCTGCAAATCAGCCATAAGAATGCCAAGTTTTGCATAACATGACCCAGTCAAGAGTATGTCATTGACATAAAGAACAAGCACTATAAGATCAGCCCCATTTTTGCGTACATAGAGTGTGCTTTCAATTGGACTACATGTGAACCCAACAACAATCAAGTGCTTATGGATTTTGTCATACCATGCACGTGGAGCTTGCTTGAGACCATACAAGGCTTTATGCAAGCGACAAACCATATGCTCTTTCCCTTTCATAGCAAACCTAGGAGGTTGCCTCACATAAACCTCTTCTTGCAAATCACCATTCAAGAAGGCTGTTTTTTATGTCCAACTGATGCACTTTCCAACCTCGATGGGCAGCCAATGCAACCACGGTACGAATGGTAGACATGCGTGAAGTAGGTGCAAAATTTTCCTCATAGTCAATGCCATATTGTTGTGCATATCCTTTGGCAACCAATCTAGCTTTGTAGTGATCAATGCTACCATCAGATTTTCTCTTAATCTTGTAAACCCACTTTGTACCAATGGCATTCTTTCCTTTTGGCAATTCACATAACTCCCAAATACCATTCCTATGTATGGAATCCATTTCTGATTGCATAGCACACATCCTTTGTGGATCCTCACATGCATCTTCAAAAGAAAGTGGCTCTTCATTACATGCTCTAGAAATAAGAGAATGATCCACAAAATTACTTGATGCATGGTGAGAGCTTGATCTTGTTCTACCAAGTAAAGATGCACTCAATTTGCTGTCCTGCAAAGTTTTTTTTATCCACTTTGGCATAGATTGTGCACTCTTGATAGACATGCGTTCATTATGTAATACATCTTCAACATGTACATCATGTGTGGGCTGAATTTCATGCTCATTTTCATCCATATTTTGATGCAAATGTTCAGCCATATGTGGCTGGAATTTTCCAGCAGTTTTGACAATTTTTGGCTGAAATTTTTCAGCCATGTTTGGCTAGAAATTCTCTACATTTTCAGCCCTATTTGGCTGGAATTTTTCAGCCCTTTGAGCCTCAGTTGGCTGGTCTACATGGCCATAGTCAAGCGCACCATTTTGGAACAAAGGCATGAGTGTATCGAACACATCTTGTGAGCTAACTGTTGGCTGTATTCACCACCACGATCCGTGCATAGAGTCAAAAGCTTTTGTGAAGAAAAATTTTCAGCCATAACTAAAAATGCTTTGAAGCAAGAAAATACCTCATTCTTTGCTTTCATAGGATACAACCATGTATGCCAAGTAGCATCATCAATGAAGGTAAGAAAATATACATGCTTCCCAAAAGATGGAGTCTTGACGAGACCACATACATCACTATGAACAAGCTGCAATTTTCTTGTAGTGTGTGTATGACTATCTTTTGGAAAAGAAGCACGATGCATTTTTCCAAGAATGCAATCTTCACATGCATGCTTTTCAATGGACTCAAGTGTAGGCAAACCAATAACCATGTCCTTCTTTTGCAAGTAAAGCAAACTATTGTAGTTCAAGTGACCAAAATGAGCATGCCAAAGCTCCTTTCAGCCATGGAAGAAGTATGAGCAACCAAGGCATTTGAGGCAGCCCTCTTATATGTATCCATGCGATACAAACTAGTACATAATGTACCAGACATCACGATAACATCACCATTGCTGAAATCATGAACCATACACTTATCATCAACAAAGTGTACATGAAGTCTAGCTTTGGCAATCAACGGAACTGAAATTAAGTTCTTCTTGATATCAGGCACATACAATGCATTTTTCAAGAGAATCACACCTCCATTTGCAGCCGTAAGCTCAATTTCTCCTACTCCAATGATAGGATAAGAGGCATTGTTTGCACACCACATGTCCTCCTTTGGGTGCATCTTTCAAAGAGGCAAAAAATCTTTTGCATGATGTTATGTGCTTTGAAGCACCACTATCAAAGAACCAATCTGAATCAGCCTCACTCACAACCATATATTTAGAATGTAAAGAAGCATCATAATGACATGTAACAACACATGCCTAAAAATCTTGAGCCATGTTAGCTTCATCATTCTTTGCATTTGCTGAATTTTCAACAATAAACATGCCAGATTCCTTCTTCTTTTCATTGCGTTTAGCAAGCTTTCTACACTCATCAATAGTATGACTAGCCTTTTGGCAATATTTGCATCTCTTCGTCTTTTCCAAATCACCATCATTAGAGGAATGAGTGAAAGAGGAAGCTTGAGGCTTTGGTTTTGATGAACCCAAAGCTGAACCATACTTGCTTTTCCCCTTTTGTGAGATAGCAAGTGCTTGCATTCCCTCAATCAAACCACTCCTATTCACTCTAGATTGCTCTTCTTGCAAAAGAAGAGACACAACCTCATCAAATGCATACATATTAGGATTTCCTTTTGCAAACAAACGGAGTGTAGTAGCAAAGATTTGAAAAGATTCGAGTAATCCTTTAAACAATGTAGAAATGAGTGATGCATCCGGAATGATCTCATCTATGTTTGCCAATTGCTCTTTCAAGTCCTTGATGCATGTCACATACACATTCACTGACTCATTTTCAGCCATACATACATCCTCAAGTTTCTTCCTCAAGTATGCAACACATTGTTCATTACGCACGGCATACAAAGAAGCAAGAGTGTCCCATGCGTGTCTCGATGTAGAACATGACCGAATGTGTGGAACTATATGATGCTTCACTGAAAGTGCAATCAAAGCATGAGCTTGAGCATATTTTCCATCCCATCTAAGTTGCTCCTATGTGGAGAAGGAGAAACCACCATACTCAAAGAAGACACTCCATCTGTGATAGTAGACTGTGAAGTAGAAGCACCTGCAGGTCTTCGATCTACATCTATCACTATGTTCCAAAGTTGTTTTGCAACAAGAACATGCTTCATCATGTAAGACCACATTGGATAGTTGGTCCCATCAAGCTTGTCTTCAGCTTGAAGCATGCCAAACAAGTCATTGCTGCCTGCCATTTCACTAAGGAATAAAAATGTGACAAAATCTTCACTTTGACGCAAGCTGAAATGAGTGCTGAAATTTCAGCTCACAAACCATCACTCTAATGGAAATTCTGACTGCACGAATGGCTTTGAAATGGGGGTAAAAACCTAGCACACCTGGTGGAAATGTTTCTTGGCTGCTCAAATTCACAGTTCTATGCTCTGAAGTCGATTTGCACTATTAAAAGTGCACGCACAACACGAAAAACCAAAACTTGAGAAGGAGCTAAACCTACTCTGATACCACTGTTGGGAGTGTGTAGAAGTGAGAGCGACACACAAAAAGCACACAGAAGGAGCACAAACACAGCAAGACACACGATGAAGATGATGGCTGGAATAGCTCTCTCTATTGACGATGAACTAAAAACTAAAGTAAGAGCTGAATAATATACCTAAGTACAAAGTACCACCACATATGAGAGTATCAAGTATGTGGTAACATGGGGAAAAAACCTCTAACCAGCACTAGAGTAAAAAGTGCCCATGTATAGGGAAAAGGTTCACATCAAAGCTACTCTAGGAACACATAAGTATAACACATGTTCCATCACTGAATAAAAATAAGCATGTTCCATGTTCAAAAAAACATGCATGGAAATGTTCATGCAGGAATTAGATTAATGTGTTTGTGTATGATATGCAGAAGTTAAGTGGTCATAATGAGGTGTTAATTGTGTTTTATGTATCCATTGACATTCTTCAATAGAGTCATTTTTGTACTTAACCAAATATCGATGGTATTGAGTACCTACATGTGTAGTAGTGACATCATGATCAATTATTTTCTCAGGAACCAAGATTTAAGATTGTTCTTCAATCAAAGGAGGGTCATCAAGAAGTGGAGTGAGTGGTAAAGTGCCTCCACTGAGATGGGATCTAATATAAATGAATTATCATTAATGTTTTCTATAATGCGAAAGGGTCCATAATAACATGGTGCAAGTTTAATTTTAGGATGCTGCAAAATATTTTTGAGACTTCTTTTAATAATACGCAACCATACAAGATCATTTTCCTTGAATTCCTTGGCTAATCGTTTAGTATTGATATTACGTGTGTATCGCCCTTGACTTTTCCTAATGTGCCCATGAACATCGTGAAGTATAGAAATGTGATCTTGAGCAATAGAATCAGCCATCGGAATGTCGGTTTGAGTGAGTGACATGAAAGTGGGAAGCTTTTTTACCATAAACAATTTCAAAAGGTGCACGTCCAGTAGTGGTGTGTGTGGTGTTGTTGTAAGCAAATTGAAGCAATGGCAACTTTTCATCCTTGTTAGTGGGACTATCTAATGAATAACAATGCAATAAATCAAGAATAGTACTATTTGTAGCTTCACTTTATCCATTACTTTCGGGATGAAATGCAGAGTTAAAATCTATTTTAGAACCAAAATGTTAAATAAGAAAACCCAAAAATGATTACAAAATCTAACATCACAATCAGATAACATTACTTTAGGAAATCCATGATGTGGGAAAATGCATTTAATGAATTATTTTCAACCTGAGGTGCAGACAATTTTTTCCTACATGGAATGAAATATGAATATTTACTAAACCTATCAACTATTGTCCAAATCATATCATTATGTGAGGAAGTGATGGGAAGGCCTATGATAAAATCCATAGAAATATGCTCCCATGGTTCGTTTGGAATGGTAAGTGGCATTTATATTCCAAATGGTTTACCATGATGACGTTTTACACGCTGACATACAATGCATTGAGAAACATAATGTGCAATATCTTTTTCCATGTGTGGCCAAAAGAAGAAATCTTTGCAGGCAGAAATGGTGCTTTGTATGCCTCTATGTCCCATGTATGATGGTTCATGCTTGATGACAAAATCTTTAAAAGCTTGGGTTATGCATAATCTGTGTTGAAAATAAAGAAAGCCATTATGAAATGTATAATGTTCATCAGATAAAGATGCACCATTGTTGAAGTCATGCCATGCACATGAAAAATACAAATGAGATTCATAAGTGGACACCATTTCTTGAAAAGAATGTATTTGGATGGCATAAATATTATGCAAAACAACAGAATGTGAAGGAAATTGGCTAAGAGCATCAACTACAACATTAGCTTTACAAGGCTGATATTGGGTTATGGGTTGGAAATTTTGAATGAATGATGCCCATTTAAGATGGCGATCAGAGATTAAGGGCTGATTTAATAAATGCTTAATAGCTTGTTGATCTGTTTTGATTAAGACCTCAAAAAGCCCATAAGATAGTTTTTCCAAATTCGCAAAGCATGCATTTATCATATGTACTATAATTCTTTTCTGAGGGCTTAAGCTTCCTACTCTCAAATGCAACGGGATGATCATTTTGCATTAAAACAACACCTATCCCTGAACCACAAGCATCAGTAACAACATGAAAGGGTTGTGAAAAATTAGGTAATTGTAAAATAGGTGCATGTGAAAGTGCATGTTTGAGTTTTTCAAGGGACTGTTGTTGGGTAAGTCCCCATGCAAATTTTATTTTCTTTTTCAGTAACAAGGTAAGGGGCAATGCTAAATAAGAAAAATTTTGAACAAAGTTCCTATAGAAACTAGCCAACCCAAGAAAAGAACGAACATCATTGACTGATTGTGGTGTAGGCCATTCTACTATAGCTTTAATCTTTTTTGGATCCACATGCACACCTTCACTTGAAATAATATGTCCTAGATATTCTAGCTTATGTTGAAAGAAGTAACTCTTTTCAGGATTAGCGTAGAGTGTGTTCTCTTGTAGTAAATGAAAAACTGTTTTAAGATGCTCCTCATGCTCACTATCATTCTTACTATAAACACGTATATCATCGAAAAATACAAGAACAAAAGCTTGGAAATCAAGAAAAACATTATTCATCATTCGCGGAGAAGTAACAGGGGCATTAGTAAGTCCAAAGGGCATTACCATAAATTCATAATGGCCTGTTTGAGTTCTAAAGGCGGTCTTAAAAATATCACTTTGCATCATACGAATCTGATGGTATCCTGATTTTAGATCAATATTACTAAAGACATGAGCTACTCATAATTTATCTAAAAGATCATCTATTCAAGGAATGGGGTATCTATTCTTTATTGTGATCTTCTTAAGGGCTCTATAATCAATGCACATTCGATCAGTTTTATTCTTCTTCTCTACTAAGAGAATTGGTGCTCCAAATGGGGAAGAACTAGGCCTTATAAGTCCTTTCTGTAGTAGGCCTTTTACTTGGTTTTCTATTTCCTTTTGGTGTAGTGGGCCATTTCTATAAGGAGCTTTATGAGGAGGAGAACTACCAGGGACTAAGTCTATGCTATGGTCAAAGGAACCTCGAGATGGCGATACTTCAGAGGGATACTCAGACATAAAACAATCCTTATAAGTAGTCATGAAAGGTTTATGTGCATTAGGAAGTGTATGAGTAGAATCATTGATGACATTGACAAAAACAATGCATGAATTGAATCCTTTCCTAAATGCACATTTTACTTGAGTATGACTAATCAATGGAAATAGCTGGAAATCATGTCATGCAGACAAAGTAATAATTTGAGCTTTAAATTCAAAGTTAAAGGTATGTGTATGGTATTCAATGCGTGGGTTATAATGATGATGAAAGGCATACCTAGTATAACATCGTAAGATTGCAAAGGTGTAATTAAAAATGTTCGTGAATCAACATATGGGCCTATGATAATGATAACATCTTGCACTTCTCGTGTTACATTATAACGATTACCTTGAAATGCATTATTTACTTTATACAAAGAAGGAAATTTTTTTAATTTAAGTTCTTGTACTAATAAATGTGAAATGAAGTCATGTGAACTACCATCGTCATGTAGAATTTTAACGAGTTTGTTGTTTATAGTACCCTGCATGCAAAGTAGAGAATGAAAAGAGATATCATTACCCAAGGTACTTAGTCCTTCTCCAATGATTCCTTTGTCCAAAGAGGATGAATTTCTTCATTATGGGCGTCCATGTTATGTAATTGAGCTGCAGCGGATTTCATGTTAAGAGGTTGGAATCGGCACTTCGTTTTTGTATGTCCAAGTTTGCACAATTCCAACAAGTGATTTGTGGTCGCTTCTATTGGGCATCCATACCTGAAGTTTGTAGGGTAGGTGGTTTGGTAGGTTGGAGGGATGAAGCACAGGTGCAGTTGAGTAATTGGATTGCGGTGGACGAGGAAAACTAGGGTAAGATGGGGCATTAAGATTACGTTTTTATGCACTGGAATTCTTTCTTTGCATCATCGACGCAAGATATAGACTTGTTAAGGGTTGTAGGTCGTAAGGTGTGAAGCTTAGCTTGGATTCCCACCTCCAAACCATCTTCGTATTTCCACTGCAAGCTATCCTCCGGCACATCTTCAAGCATTCGAACCAATAGTAAATTTTGCGAGAACCGCTCCGAAGTCAGGTTCACAAAGGCAGGAGCATTTGTTGAAGATCCAAGTCAAGGATTCAGAAGAATTGCAAAAGGTGAAAAGACAGGTAGATTGTTCACATTTGAATTACAGGACACTAGAAACATTGCTCTCTTTAATTATGGTAGTCAGACACTCACAGAATTGGAAGTATGGCACAAAGGTTAGCACATATAGGTGAAAGGTCATTAAAGCAAATCTGCAGGGACCAAAGTGTACTTGGACTTCCTAATTTGTCAAAACAACATATGATTTATAAGTGTAGTGCATGTCAATTTGGAAAGTCTCACAGGTTACCATTCATGAAGAAAGGTTATATGCATGGAGATCTCTTGGAGTTGGTTCATACAGATGTATGGGGACCTAGCAAGGAAGCTTCAATATCTGGATCAAGGTATTATGTTTCCTTTATTGATGATTGCAGCAGATGGACTATCCTATTCTTTATGAAACACAAAGATGAAGTTTTTTCATGTTTCAAAAGATATTTGGCTCTTGTGGAGAATCAAACAGGTAAATCACTAAAAAGGCTAAGGTCAGATGGAGGGGGAGAATACTTCTCCCATGATTTTGATTCTTTCTTCAAGAAAGAGGAATCAAAAGAGAGGTAACTACAAGGTACACTCCTGAGCAAAATGGAGTGGCAGAAAGGAGGAATAGGACAATTGTTGAAGCTGCAAGGTCTATGTTAAATAAAAAGCATTTACCTAATTACTTATGGGCTGAGGCTGTATCTACATCCACTTACTTGATTAACAGGTTGCCTTCAAAATCCCTTGATGGGATGACTCTATATGAGGCTTGGAATGGAAGAAGACCAAGCTTAGATCATTGTAAAACTTTTGGATGTATTGATTTTGCTCATGTTCCTTCACAGGTTAGAGGCAAGATGGATCCAAAGGCAGAAAGGTGTGTATTTATTGGATATGACAACAATCAAAAGGGCTACAGGTTATACAACCCTACCAACAAAGGATTCTTGGTAAGCAGAGATGTAGTTTTTGATGAGAACAATTCATGGTATGAAGATTCATGCAGGAAGATCAATTTACCATATGATCTTGAAGAAGATTTTCCAAAGCTTGGTAGAGAACAATCGAAGATTGAAGAACAAGACATCTCAGAGGATGATGAAGAATCTCACATGGAAAAGATCAAAGCATGGAAGTCTAAAGGTAAAGCAAAATTGCAGGAACTTGGACATCAGGCAGAATCATCACATCATGGCCTAAGAAGATCTATGAGGGAAAAGAAAAAACCAGAAAGGTATGGGTTTGACACCTCATTAGTAACTAAACATTCTATCTACATAGCACAGGACATAAACCAAGAGGAGCCATCATCATTTGAAGAGGCCAAAGCAAAAACAGAATGGAAGCATGCAATGAAGGAAGAGATTGAAGCACTTGAGGAAAACAACACTTGGGATTTGGTGCCCAAGACTTCATCCATGAAGGTAATAGGCTCAAGATGGGTCTATAAACTCAAGAAGAATGCTGATTCCATTAACAGGTATAAGGCAAGGCTTGTAGCAAAAGGCTTTGCACAAACTCAGGGAATTGATTATGTTACCAATTGCCAGTGTCTTTTCAGAGAAGAAAGAATTTAGTGGAGAGGCTCAAGGCCAAGAGCCAATTATAAAAATTTTATAATACTTTCAATTTCCATGTGCATTCAATCTATTGTGTCTTTATGTTTTTGAAAATCTCATAACTTTTGCACAGTTTAATCAATCTTTTTCCATTATTTCTTGTAAGTTTTGTTGCCCAAAATGCATGCAATGGTCTAAGAATGTAAAAAAAAAGGCCTGCCATAGAGGCAAGCCTTTTTTTTTCATTCCTAGGCCATTGCATGCATTGGTTGCCCTATATTGGAAGTCTATGTCCCTCAATTACAACCTAAACTTGGGGAAAGTGGAAGACTCTTCTTATGTGCAATGATTAGAGAATATCTAGACTCCTCTGGGTGCGTAAGCATGCTGCATTTTATAAGTACATTTGAATGTTCATCAACATTATTTATCCATTGGTCGGAGGTTTTGCATGAATTGCACCCTATCTAAGATCAATCATATGCTCAAATGTGCATGGCATATGGTTTCATGGCTTAGAAATGAAAAAAAAGGCATGCCACAAAAATGCGTGGATGGGCCCTGCAAAACTTTTGTAGGGCCCATCCCCACGTTTCTATGGCAGACCTTTTTTTTACATTCCTAGGCCATTGCATGCATTTTGGGCAACAACACTTACAAGAAATACAGCAAAGAGTGATAAAACTATGCAAAACACTTTAAAGAACTACTAGAAAAAGACACTTTTAAATAGGAGAAATAGACTTCAAAACATATACACTAAGAGACAAATACTTGGGAGAGCAAATATAATAAGAAAAATATAATATTCAACATTTGGGAT
This sequence comes from Ceratopteris richardii, assembly GCA_020310875.1. Classification (NCBI taxonomy): domain Eukaryota; kingdom Viridiplantae; phylum Streptophyta; class Polypodiopsida; order Polypodiales; family Pteridaceae; genus Ceratopteris; species Ceratopteris richardii. The sequence continues at coordinate 45,212,785 of CM035418.1, forward strand.
ATACAAAAAGTTCTCCAAAAAAGAGATTACAAATGTTAAGGGTTATTGCCTCTAATTCTTCTAGCTAGCTGCATATATTTAGGTTGTATTGTCACTCTCTTTGCGTGGATGGCACACAGGTTAGAGTCCTCCAACATTGAGATAAGATACACCTCTGCAGCTTCTTGGAGGGCTTCAATGGCTATCCCTTGGATACAAAGTCCAGTGCAATAGCTTTGGATCTCTTCCTTCACAACTCTTGCAAATGCCTTCGTGGAATAAGAAGCTCCACAGACTTTTGATAGTGTCAAATCTCTGCAAAGGCTCTGGCTTGCTTTCTACACCTTTATGGTGCTCTTGCATTTGGGGGGATGTTGGGTTGTGGTCGTTGTGGTCCTCGACCCGGTTGATAGTTCTTCTTTCTTCTTGGAGCACACCTAGATGGTCTTGCCTCATCATTTACTTGCTCTGCCCGACATTTCTCTCTTTCTTCATCGGTTGGTCTTTGTGCTTGTCCTACGGGGAGTGTCTTGCCTCCTTGTGTTACTTGATGGTTCACGGGGATATGATCATAGGTCCATGGTGGCTCGTTAGCACTTTCTTCTTCCAAGGAACTCTCTAAATTTGATGTTGTCTCCAATATAACTTGTATCCGTCCTCATTTTTTGGGCCTTGCCTTGAGTGGTGTCCTCTATGGGGGCTCATCATTAGATATAGAAAGGGAATATTGAATTTCTTGTGTTACATCTCTCTCTTGTGAAGCTTCATTCCCCCGTGATGGAATGCTACCAGAGTGTGTCCTTGCACCCGAGTTTTGTCTAGAAGAGTGGCTTGTGGTTTGACGCTTCTTGTGGGGTGTCATCCATGTTGGGCGTTGAGTACCTTGCACATGGATAGGGTAGATGACATGATCCTTTCTAGTAGTCTACTTTGTGCATGCCATTCTTTTAGGATGTAAAGTGGTAAAATGAGGAAGGACACCTTTATTTATAGCCTTTCACTTAAGAATTGATCTATTCACATTTAAATGGATAAAAATTAGTTCTAAAGCATTAAACTTATATTCACAAAAACATTGAAAGTTTATTTGAAGTGAAAGGAGTTATAAAAACCTTGGAAAAAATAATGCATTTTAAGAGTTGGGAAACTATTTCCAAGCAGAACCCTCGCGGACTCTTTGTGCATGCCATTGGGCATGATGTAGCAGTCCTCATGATGACATCCACTTCTCTCTTGCAATATCATGTTGTATCTTTCATGAAAATTTTGCTATTCATGACTCACATGCTCGTTCCATTACATATTTTCTAGCGAATGTCGCACGAAAAAACCAGTTGAACATTTCTTCTAAATAGTTTGATTGTAGTAGACCACCCCCATGACGAGTGTTTTTAAAGTAAACACCTATAGACCTGTAATGTGACTTCTCCATTCCTTGTCTACTAAAAATATCCAGTGATCCATATCGATTCATAAAATATGCTCCATGTGCAAAAAGAATATGCTATCATCTGGGCAATAAGACATACACATGGCAATTAAGACCAAATAAAAAAATGCAAGCAAAACTTACTATGTAATGTGTAATGTTGCTTTCTCCCCAAGAGAAGATGAATGACTGTGTAAACTCCTTCAAACTCACTTGGAATAATTCTCATTGTGAAGCATTAGTGGAAATCAAACCCATCAAATGTAACAATTGATCTAACAATGAACAAACCTTCTTTTGCTTATTAATGAGATCAACCTGACTATCATTGTCTGTCGTAATTGAATAGAGGTCCTTCCAAAGCTCCCATTTCCCATCATCTTGACTATTCACATCTCTTTTAAAGAAACATCTTGCCTTCTTCCGAGTCATTGAAACTTATAAAATCTTTTGAGACTCACCATACTTCTTAACAACTAAAGATACATGGCCACCCTGATAACCAATAGAATTCAAAAGGTCTTCTATTTTTTGGATTGCTATTGTAGACCTATCTAGTGGTTTCATTGCAAATGCATATTCAACATGGATCTTCAAAAGCCTATCAAAGATCCTCATGAATGCATGCAAAGTACAAAAGTGAACATTGACTAATGGAATTGGAATAATGGGGTTCCAATCATTGCTTATTTTATCATGAGTCAGTTCTTGTAACATTGGACACCTCAAAAGTGATATCTCCCATTCCCTACGATTCGATGAGTCTCAGATTCATCAACTCTAATCAATGCCCTTGTACATTTAGACTGTCTCTTAGATCCTTTGTAACCTTGTGTACAATATGGGCAAGGATAGAGAGAAGATGCTCCTTGTTTACAACCTAACATGCATTTTATACTCTTAAGGTCTCCACCCAAATGCCATTCTACCTCAAAATCACCTATATCATGTACAAAAAGCTTTTGCCCATGTATTTGAGGAGAGATTACTTCTGTAATCCATGGAGTCCTAATAAAAATCCACAAAATAACATTATTTGTTTCTTTGGGAACTTCTGTAGCACCTAACCACTAGATATCTCTCTCTGATTGCACATTGTAAGTAAAATGGGAAGTGGATCCTAAAGTTTCATCACTCATTGCATGGTCCATAACTTCATTCATTAGTGTCACACTCAACCTTTCCAATCGCTGACCCTTTATGATTGGCACTCATCAAGCTTTAGTATGAACTTTAATTTAACATTATAATCTGTACAAAAGAGAAAACATTATCTTAATATGACACTTGAATGCAATAAAGCTTCAACACCAAATAAGATGTAGTAGCGGTACCTTTGATTGTTGAACTATAAAAGCGAACCATTGCTTGTTGAAGCTTCTGAAGATCCACAAATATGTTGTTGAATTTAGTGCAAGTAAATCCTTGTGTAGAAAGGATCTTTGATTGCTTCTTGGGAATATTTAGATGATAAATAGAGGCAGGCATAGTGTCTTCTATGAATAAATATTGTCCACTGGTATGAGTCACATCCTCATTTGAAGTTTTTTTTTGATAGACACTTTATATGGGCATGGAAATATACTTTGAGAAATACCTTATGCTTGTAAGGCTTGCCTCAGAAGGGTCTACATTGCAGTATACCCATTTCTACTGATTCTCGCTTCGTCACATATTGCATGCACATCTTGCACTTTGATAAGGTTTTTTAGCTTCTCTGAAAACTCAGCTTCAACAACAACTCTAATACACTTTCCTATGGGTGTGTCTATAGCAAAAGTGATTTCTTTGTTGTTTATGCATCTATTCATCAGCTTGAATTGGTCTTGTGTTGTTGATGAAGCAGTTATGTCTTGAATAAATGACCTACACAATGAAAGATTCCATTACAAATCTTCATTAAAACATACAAAAGTAAAACAAACACTCACCTTGTTGCATATATACATCATTTGCATGCTCCACCATGTACTGAAAGAGCTTCAAAGGATGATAATGCTCTTTTTCCTATATGTCATACCAAGTGGGGTCTCTTTTAGTTGCTGGAGATTGGCATTTAACTTTGAAATTGTGCTTGCTTTTGCTTCCATATCCTGTTCAAAATCTGCAAGTTGTTTTTGTAAAGATATACTTGTGCTTTCTTAAGTGACCACCCTCATATGATGGAGTTGATATTGTTAGCAATAGCATGTGAATGTGTAGATAATCGCTTGCAGTAACCTAATAGTACAGCTTCACCCGCACCAATGAATTGAAGTAAAGTTGAGAGGTTATGGAATGTTCGATGGTAAGAAGATATTGGATCAAGAGGACATGGTGAAGCATGAGTCCAAAGATCAATACTTTTTTCTCCAGTTGCATGACCTTTATTTTGAGAATTGGCATCATTGTTGCATTGTGTATTTGGAGCAAACTCTCTAGGCACACGAACATGGATACTTGTTGATGCAGGAGCATGAGGACGTTCTACTGTGAAGTTTGTGATACATGTCAACACCATCTTTGCTAATGACCAATAAATGTGTTTTGCTCAGAAAATGTGTTTTGCTCAGAAAATGTGTTTTCTTGTATGTGTATGGTTTAAAGTTTATTTTTCCACTGTGTATGATTGAAAAATGATGAAAATTGAAAAAAGTCATTTTTGGGGGAAAACATAGCCATGGATTTGATGATCTGGCACTTACTTTTGGAGGGGGTATGAAAATTATATTTTTTCTAAATAAACTTTAAAAAATGGGCCCAAAAAGTGATTTCTCACATATATATTAAAAAATAGGCACTTTTAAGTTAATATACACTCAGAATTAGACTTTTTAAAAAAAATCTTTTTTTTATTTAAATACATGCACGAGTTTGATGATGTGGAAAGTAGATTCTCTTGGTCTCTCTCTAGAAGAAGAAAGAGAGAGGCCTACTAAAGCCTAAAAAAAAGCCTACTCCAACCTACTAAAAAGTGCCCTATTAAATGCACTTTGTCCCCTTAAACAAGAACATAATTTCCAGCCATCTTAGAGCATGGTTAAGCGAGGACCAAAAAGGTTTCATCAAAGGGAGGTCAATTTTATAAACCATTATAGATATCTCGGAAGGTCTCGACTTCGGAAATGAGTCAAGACAAGATGTGGTCTTCCTGAAGATCAACTTTGATAAAGCCTATGATAGGCTCGAATGGGACTATATTCTATATTCACTTAAAGATCTCGGATCTAGTAAGAAATTCACCAAGATGACTTTGACCTTCTAGGAAACGCATAGACTCAAATTAATGTTAATGGCAAACTTTCAAAGGTGATCAAACTTAGAAGATCCATTAGAAAAGGGTGCCCGTTGGCTCCCCTTCTCTTTGCCATTACCACAGAAGGGCTTAGCTGGCTGGTGGAACAATAGGTGGAAGCAAGTAATAGATAGTGGGAGTTGACTCCCTTTGAGAAATTTCTATGATGTTGAGAGAGGAAAAAGACACAAGATCGAATAGGAAACGTTCAGATAATACTTAAAAAGGTAAGAACACACAAAACAAGGTCTTAGGTCCATAAAGAGGTATGGAGATTTAACTACTTGAACCATATAAATACACTTTGTTGTATCTACAAGATGGTAAACTCAACAAAGTTGACATTCACCTTAGAAAAAAATATTTCCTTTATCCTCTTAGTAAGATGCATTCATTTGAATAAAAGGCATAACCAACTTTAGATTGTGGAGTAAAGGTGGAAAAGATGAGGATTAAAACTTTATGGAGTTAAAAAAGTGAGGAGCTTGGTAAAAATGAAGCCTATTGAAATTAGAATCTTTGGATGGTAAGAAAAATTGATTCAAGAATGGTTAAAGTTCCTAGAAGGGTCTAGGATATTATGCCGAGAAAAAGCTACCTTTTCTTGCAATAATACAGAACTAAAAGCAAAGAAAAATTGAATCATGTAACCCCTTTCAATAGATAGAGGATATCAAAAGAAGGTATCTTGATGCCTTGATAAGTATTGTTCCTCAAATAGTAAGAGCATTCAAATGAATTTATCAAGTAAGAAATGATTTGTTCCTCTTTTGCAAAGAATTGGTGACCTTTGAGGTTAGTATATGTGACTATCTAGGCTACGAAAAAAATTGGTTCAATTAGATAGTTAGTACTAATTCTCTTTGGAAGAACCTACAAAACTAAGAGGAACAAAGAATTTGAGTAGAGACCTAGGAGGATGGTCCACCAAGTAATTCCAACTCCTAAAGTCCAATTTGAAGTGTTTGGATCTATAAGTCTTGATGATCAAAGATTTTCAAGAAGGATTGATCTAGAAGAACTAGGAAATGTTCCAAGGCCCAATATAGGCAAAATCAAGGATGATCAAGAGAAGATTCCATTTCAGAAGAAAATGCACTTTGAAATTGGGTATCACTTAGAATTCTATGAAATTTTGAATAATTGATATAGTCCACCTAAATTTCCAAGGAAGAAGGAGATAATATCTTTTCCTTATTTTATTCAGCATGTTTAGGTAGGGACTCTATAGACCTATTTAGATAAATTCATAACATTTAATAAGTCCCACCAAATACAAACTAATACATTTGGATTTGAAAATAATCCTTCCAATTGGAAGCTTAGGATCTTTATCCTCCAAAGATGTACATATGGGCTCATCCTATGGGAAATTCATCCCATGTGTGATGACAAATTCTCTAATTAACTATGTATATATCAAAGCTGAATAGAGATTCCTTGACGAAAATATGGAAAAGAGAGAGCTCTTGAGGTCTCCTCCTCTCTAGTGGCTTCACATGGGTGCAATGTGCATGATTGCTTGAGGGCCTCTCTGGCGACCTAAATCTCCATTTTGTAGAGTTCCCATATATGATTCCCTTCAACTTATAAGATTGCATATATAGTAGAACAAAAGGAAAAAATTACCAAAAAATGGAAGAGGAGGATCAGCCATTAGGTGCTCATCCTCAAATCCTTGTGAATAGGGAAGTCAAGTGGCTCATTTGCCTTCCACCTAGTTGTTCATCATAAACAAAATAAGCTTTTGGTTGAGAGAAATCTTTTCCTAGTTGCCTCAAGAGGCTAAAAGTTTTGGAAATGTGCAAACTAATCCCACATATGAGATCCAAAGAGTCAATCAAGCCTTCATATACAAAAATCTTCATACGCCTTATTAATCAAGAGTAGGTGGGGAGATAGGAACACGTGCTAGTATTTCATCGGATTGTGTTCACACCTCAATGGTGCAAGTTGCATGAGGATTGCCATGACTGCTTGTTAGTTGGTTGGGGCAGCCGTGTTGAAGGAATTGTCCCTTGCATGAGGGTAGGATCATACAAGTATTCCTTTTGCAAGCAAGGATGCTCACGAGGTATTATCAGGCACCATGAATAAAGAAGCTCTCGAGCTGGCTCTCATGTGAAAGTCATGAGTATATGTCTATGAAAAAAATCCTGTGAACAAAATATACAAGCTAGCTCTAATATCAGTGTTGTGGAAAGTCCATATCCTCCACAACCAACTAAGTAATAATCTATGGAATCTAACTATCATGAATTATCAAACACCACGAATAAAAGAAGCTCTTGAGCTCTAAGGCAAGAAACTTAGGAGCATATGACTACAAAAAAAAATTGAAGAAAATATACAACCTAGCTCTCATGCCAGTTTTGTGGAAGGTCCATACCCTCGACAAACAACTAATTAGTAATCTATGGAAACTAATTAGCAAGACCACACTAGGGAGAGAGATCCATGCCTCAACCCAACCAACCCCTTGGATACATAACTCCAAGGCTAAGGGGGTAACGCACCCTCAAGGGGCATTGTGTACCTGACATCTCATGTGTTCCCAAGGTGATCATATGGATTTCAAGCTTAAGAAATCACATTAAATCACATGCCTTCTAAAAGAAGACACTCCAAGCTCTTAGGTATGAATCAAGTGGCTATGAGAAGCTTCCAATCAAGATTAAGGTAATTAGCCTTGGAGAATTAATCCTAATTCTCAATACCCCTCAAATAGGGTTAAATAAATATTGAATCCAAAGGGCCTTATACCTAGAAACCCAAGGGTTCTACCCCTAATATCCATGTAGTTTTACAATACCCCCTTCAAAGAATTTTCTTCCTTGACAAGGAGTGGAGACATATACATTACGGTATTCCCTTATGCCCCATGATCATTCTCATTGTTAATGGTCCTTATCTCTCTAATTTTTGTCTTTTTTCAAAAGGGGATCCTGTCTTGATTGAATCTTGAAAGAGCAAAATCCATGTGTGGAGAGACTTGTGCCCTAATTATTCAAAGATCCATCTGATTTTGCACATGAAAAACTATCTCAAGTGCAAAGCATGGAAAGAATGACAAGGGCAGAGGAGAGCCTCCCATCCTATTTCCTTGTTTAAGATATATGCAATCTAGGCCTCCATACCCGAAACATGTGAAATAGGTGGATCCAAAAGTGTCTCCAGCTAATTTTTTTTTTCTTGGTGCATCTTTATGCAGCACTTGTACATGAACCTAGGAAAATAGGTGGATACTCGTATGACTTACTTATTAGTTTCATTTATCAACACATACCTTATCTTGTTCTAAAAGGAAAATTAATAATTTGCAATCCCTCCCTAGATCACTTTCCTTTGATGTACACATACTCTGTGGCTTTAGGCTAGTGAAATGGGTGGATATCTTGTTTGTGATTCGCCTCGAATAAAGAAATCAATGTAAATAGAGGAAACTTTGTTTTGTAATCCTTGCCCAACCAATAAAATGAATAGGTGGATTAGTTATCTAGTTTAAGAAAATATAATATCCTCTTTACTTTGGAGAGAATTTAAATAGCTTACAAGAAATGGGCTCAATCCGTTTTCAAACTTTTTTTAGTTTTGAGAGTCCACTTTAAGAGACTAAAACCTATAGGGATCAACCTAGTTATTGAAGAATCTAATTGGTTGAATTCCATTTTTCTTATTCTTTCTATAAGCTTTAAATTTTTAAACCTACATCCTAAAATGGAAATGCAGTGTAAAAGGCCGAATTCTCTTTAAAGTCACAGGTATCCATAGGAATTGATTATTCCAACCCTCATGGATATTGAGTTGTATCTTGAAACCTTACACATCTCCTTGGATCTTCAATAACTCCCTCTCTTTATACTCTATATCTATTTTAAGATGTTCTATGTTGGCATCATAACTAGATCTTTCTTATTCTTTGTGTCGACATGAGTTATCAAGTAGAAATTTAGGTTCCAAAATTGATCTTCCTTCAATTCATGACTTTTAATTTTTTTTTTATTCAAGTCATGGCTTTTAATGAATCATCATAGCTTCAATCTTTGGAATATACCTTCAAGAACTTGATCCTCTCTTTATTTCTAACTTTCAACAAATGAAGCTTATTCAAAGATAGAATCTTTATTGTCTTATTGGAAGATTCTTCTTCCCCCTAGAGAGGAGGCTTGAAGAAGGTTCCTATTTTTGGACATTATCTTCTTTATGCATTCCATTGGATCATGAGTCCCTTTTACTTCCTCTCATTCAAGAAAAAATAATCAATGGATTGAGTTTGTATTGTCTCGTATGGGTGGGTTCTTCATCCAATCCACAACACTTCATCTCTACACTTTTGTATTTCACCTTCTCTGTCCTCTTTCATGCTATGTTAATCATATGTTGAAATCTATGGTACCACATTATGAGAGCAAGGACTAACATGCTTGGATACACCATGAAGGTGAGTCAGGAGGTCCATGAGGGTGAATCTCCATCTCAAGGCCCTTTCTCATTAGACACCTTACCCTTCACTGCTATACCTCCAAGGTGATGATTTTCAAGTACCATTTGTAGGGGGGAGGGGGAGCTTTGGCCTTTAGTTCCTGAGCTTTTTTGGCAGATAGGAGAATTCTCCTTAGACACTTATCAGGGTTCATGTTGTAGGCCTCCCTTACCACAACTAGATTGCCTTGGAGTGGGCCGTTGCTTTCTCATTCCCACTATGTGGGCCTATACAATCAGACTCATCTCTTGGGGAGGCACTATTTTTTGCTTGAGTATAGGTTATTGAGTTTTCTTACCATCTTGGGGATCTTGACCTCATTGACATATTTGTTAGAGCTTGGGATACAACTCAATTTTTGTTTATCCCATGTACAAAGGAGAGTCATCTTCTTTGTATGCGATTGCAGATTGACTCCTCCCAAGTACATGCATATACATGAGTATAAGATTGGCATAGAGAAGGAATGGGTAGCTGATGAGACTACCTTGCTTAGTCTATGCAAGGTTCTATGAGAGCAATTGGTTGTATATCAGGGATATTTGAACTCGGATTACTCATCGTCCAAACTTTCATGGAAGGTGGCTTGATTCACTATTGTAGTATCATCCTAGTTTTCCTCGTCTCCATGATGGCTCTCTCATGGAATGTTCAGGGATGGGCTCGATTCTTACATTATAGGGATTGCCTTTGCAACAATTTTCACTAGTGTTTAGTTAATAGATCCATTGATATTTTGATGCTTCAAAAGCATCATCTCTAATTGAGCCATGTGTGGCAATGCAGTCAACTTTGTCCAGACATATGGAGGATTTCTTATCAATTGGGTAAGAACACAATGGTTCTCAGGGTGGTGCGTGTATATCTCTTGGGCAGTCCTTGCAGTCCATGATTGTGCTTAGAGGAGAGATTATCCGTAGAAGGGATATCTGGATTATTTTTTATGTGGGGATAGGGCATATGGATTGATTTCCTTGTATGCCCCTAACCATGAGAGTGCTCATGCCACTTTCTAGTTTTAGACCATTGATGCTTGCTGGAGTTAGATGTCTGCAGAAGCACATGAACAACATAAGGAAGAAGGAGAAGCTTGGAGCACAATACACAATACTAAATGTATTACCAGTAGAATGTACAAAGATAAGTAACCTGTTGGGGCTATATGCTATATACAAGCCAGGGGAAAAAAAACCTCCTAAGGAGGGAAAAAGTGCCCCAATAGTCTTAGAGTGTTCACACACATCACTACTTAAATATATCAAGAAATTGCCCCTGGGAGTGATGCAATGAAAAAGAAGCTAGCACTCATGTATAAGGAAGTGCCAAGCTGTGTGGAATCCCTCCACAAAAGGAAGTAAGCCCAAAGCTTTGCGGAAAGCTTCAAACTTCTCCCTATGTAGAGCCTTCGTGAAAAGGTCTGCAATGTTGTCCTACGTGCGAAAATATGCCAAGCTAATCTCTCAAGCAGAGAAACTCTCCCTGACATAGTGATAATGCACCTCAATGTGCTTAGTGTGAGCATGGAACAAAGGGTTCTTTACAACTACCAATGTGCTCTGACTATTAGTGAAGATCGTGGTGGTAGAAGACTGACCAACACCCAAATCGGCCATAAAGCATCTGAGCCACACACACTCAACAGTCACTGTGAAAGCTGCCCTATACTCAGCCTCACAACTAGAAGTGGCCACAGTAGGCTCCTTCTTCCTCAACCAAGATATACATGATCTACTAAGCATGAAGCAAAAGCCACTAGTGGACACACAAGTGCCATAGCAACCAACCCAATCACTATCAGAAAAAGCATGCAAATCTCGCGGTAGTGATCCCCCCTTGGGATAAAAAATTCCAAGTAGCCCGGTACCACTCAAGTAGTGAAATATGCACTTAACCGCCTGCTAATGCTTGACACCTAGGCAATGCATAAACTTGCTCATCTGCGAGATAAAAAACTGAATATCTGGCTGAGTAATGCATAAGTAAATCAAGCATCCAACAACTTGCTAATAGAGAACAACATCAAATGCATCTTGAGCATCATGAAGACTCAATCTTAAACATGTCTTCATAGGAGTGGCAATAGGCTTACAATATTCAAGGCCAAAATGCTGCAATAATGTGTCAATATATTTCGTTTGACACAAAGCAATTCCACCATCAACTTGCATAAAATGAATGCCCAAATAATGATGCAAATGCCCCAAATCAGACATCTCAAATGAGGCATGCAAATAAGCCTTAGAATCAGCAATATGCTTCACATGAGGACCAGTGGGCAACATGTCATCAACATACACAACAATGATCAGAAGCACATCATTAGCACACTTAACATAAAAGTTGATCTTAGTTGGACTATTCTCAAAACCATGTGCAATCAAATAGGCATTTATCTTTTCATACCAAGCATGTGGTGCTTGCTTTAAACCATATAATGCCTTCTTTAACCAACACACCTGGTTCTCATGCCCTCTCAACACATAGCCATGGGGCTAAAAAACATACACTTCTTCATGCAAGTCACCATTTAGAAATATTGTTTTAATGTCCAACTGATGTACATTCCAACAATGATGAGTTGCAAGTGCACAAATGCTAGGAACAGTAGTCATTCGGCATGTAGGTGCAAACATCTCATCAAAATCCTTCCCTCTTTCTTGCACATAACCCTTTGCAACAAGCCTAACCTTATACCTCTCAACTGTTCCATTAGGCTTACACTTCAACTTCTATACCCACTTAGTGCCAATGGCCTTCTTGCCAAGAGGCAAGTCACATAAAGACCAGGTACAATTCTTCATTATAGCATCATATTCAGATTGCATAGCATCCATCCAATTTTCAGAATTTTGTGCTTCATCAAAGGAAACATGCTCATGCTCGTCATATAGAGTAGAGGCAGCCATAGCATAGAAATCTAATGCAAAAGAGGCACTATGAGAGCTTGAACGAGTATGGTAGGACAGAGGTGCATCTAATTTGCTATCACACAAAGTCTGCACCAGCCATTTTGGCATAGTTTTTGTCTCCTCAATATTAGCTCTCTCATCAAGAAGTGCATCACGTAAATCTGTGTCAAAAATGGAATGATCTACATCATCACATGAAACTTGCAAAGGTTGGGAAGTTAACCCATTAGGACCAACACTAGACTATCCACCTATAAAAAGAGGCAACAAAGTATCATAAATCTCTTTGGAGCTAACAAATGTCTCCTTAGTACATGAAAGTAATGGCTAAATACCATCTTCCACAAAAACAACATCACGGCTAACCAAAATGCACTTAGTCTGTGGATGATACAGATGAAAGCCTTTAATTTCATAACTTTACCCAACAAAAATACATTTTACTGCTTTATCATCCAATTTACTATGATGTTGTTCAGGCACTAATGCACAAGTCTGACAACCAAAAACACACAGCTGAGAAAAAGATGGCTTATGACCATGCCAAACCTCATATGGAGTGATAGACTACAATGCTTTAGTGGGACACATATTAAGTACATATGTTGCAGACATGACAGCCTCAAGCCAGAAACTATGTGGTAAAGCCTAACTCTTGACCATACACCTTGCCATCTCCATGAGTGATCTGTTCTTCTGTTCAGTGACTCCATTCTATTGAGGTGTATACGACACTGTACACTAATGTTTTATCCCACATTCAGCCAGAAATGCATTAAAGTCTGAAGACATATATTCCCACCCTTGATCACAATAGAGGGTGCCCATTTTACCTGCTGATACATTTTCAACGAAAACCAAAAATTATTTGGAGCACATAAACACTTCGGACTTTGCCTTCAATGGATATACCCATGCATGCATGGAAAAATCATCGATGAAAGTCATGAAGTAAAGATAGTTTCCAAAAGAGGGTGTCTTCATAGGACTACAAACATTACTGTGAACAAGCTACAATTTGTGAGTAGCTCGAACTAAACCATCTTTTGGAAAGGAGGAATGCTGCATTTTTCCCAAAATACAACCTTTAGAGACATGTTTATTGGGTGCCTCAAGTTTAGGCAAAGAGGACACCATTTCAAATTTTTATAGGTGTAGCAAACTAGTAAAATTCAGATGACCAAAGTGTGCATGCCAAACCTTTGCATCTAATATAGGTTGAGAATCATGTACTGCACATGATGAATCATTCACAAATTTTTCAGTCTATGAGCTTATACAACCCACGACATAAAATGCTAGAAGCAATAATCACATTTCCGTTTGACAAATCATGAACTGTACACCTCTCATCAACAAATTTCACAACCACGCCTATCTTGGCTAAAGCCGAAACTAATAACAGATTCTTCTTGATCACTGGCACAAATAAAGCATCTAACAAAGTGAAAGAACTACCATCGATAGTAGTCATAATGATATTACCAACTCCCATGATAGGATAAGAGGAGTTGTTGGTGCATGTGACAATATTCCTTGTAGGGGCATGCTCGATTATAGTGAAGAAACTGTGCTATGAGGTAATATGTTTGGTTTCCACACTATCAAAATACCAAACATTCGAGTCTACAACAGACATACATTGCTCATGAGAAGATGGGTCAAAACTACAAATCGTAGTTAATGCCCATTCCTTATTCTACACAAGATTAGCAGACTTTGTTTTCGGTGTAGAAGCCTCTACAACAACCATTCTGGCCTCTTTCTTCTTTGCCTCTTTAGCAACCAGTTTTGGACAGCTCTTAATGACATGATAATTTGCTTTAGAGTATTTGCAAAACAATTTTTGCTTTTCGGATTTCTTCTCATATTTGTCTTCCTTCTTCAAATGTGTAGCATTTACAAATTTTTGCTTACTAGTAGATGAGCTCCATTCCTTTTCCCTTTTGACTAGCTAGGAAAGCTTGATCTGCAGCACACATAATAGAACTCTTTTGCCTAGACTGATCTTCCTATAGCACAACAAAAACTAACTCTTAAAATGTTAAGGCATTTGGATTTCCTTTCATCATCAAACAAAGAGTATAATCAAAACTCTAATATGAGTTGGGAAGACCATTTAGAACAGTCTGCACAAGTGAACCGTCATATAGGACTTTAGCAAAAATCAACTCTTCCTTCAAAACCTTGATCTTTCTTAGAAAACTCTCCATAGAATTACCTTCATTCATATGCTCACTCTCCAAATATTTTCAGAGGTAAGCAACATGAGCCTCATTCCTAGCCTGGTACAATGTGGTAAGTGTATTCCAAGCATCCTTCCCTATTCTACAAGAGTGAATATGAGGAAAAATGGCATGTTTGACCGACAATGCTATCAATGCATGTGCCTGAGCATCTCTGCCATCCCAATGAATTTGCTCTATAGTAGGTGCAACAGGAACCGCACCATAAACAAGAAGCTGTAGAATATCACCATCTTCTACACCATCAACATCAACTTCAGTACCTGTATTTGTAGGTGTAATAGGACGTTTTTCAACACCCTTCACAATATTCCATAGTCCTTTTGTGAACAATACATGACACATCATATAAGCCCATAATGGGTAATTTGTACCATCCAACTTATCCTCAACAGCCAACACACATAATACATCACTGCTTTCAGCCATGGTCACTGACTAAAATACCTGATGCAGAAAATTGAACGTATCTCAAAAAGTTGAATAGAACTACCCTATCGAGTTCTACTAAACCTGTGGTAGACTTTGAGACGCTTATATTGGAAGACCTAAACCTATATATATCTTTGGCAAAAAAGATGAAATAGCCTATACAAGTGCTATGATAGTGCATTCGGAGGCCAAAACAAGATCTGATCACAATTTCGAAACCTCAAAGTGAAGCCCTTCTGATATCCTAATCACCCTGAGTATGCTCACCAAATTTCATGTGATTTTGAGACTAGGATCAAAGGGGTGTCAAAGATGCCCTAGATGAAGTGGCGACCTACTTTGATACCAATTCTTGGACTTAGACATTTGCAAAAGCGCATGAACAACACAAGGAAGAAGGAGAAGCTTGAAGCACAATACACAATACTGAATGTATTACCACTAGAATGTACAAAGATAAGTAACCCATTAGGGCTATAGGCATATATACAACCCGGGGGAAAAAACCTCCTAAAGAGGGAAAAAAGTGCCTCGGTGGTCCTAGTGTGTTCACACACATCACTACCTAGATATATCAACAATTCTATTCCGCATGTTGATGCTTGCTATGTTGTGGGTGACTTCAATATGATTGAGGTACCAGAGGATCATTAGGGGGATAGTCAATCCACTTTGCATGGCTCTAAGCTTGTGGCTTCGGAGATACTATGCTTGAATTTGAGGTTGCCTAATGTATGTCACACTAAGGGTTTTATCATAGAGAGAGAGAGAAACAACCTCCATTTTTCTTAGGCAAATTGGAGGAATGAATCTCTCCTGATTGATTGCATATATGACACTGATAAATTGGATGATTGGGGTTGTAGGACCTACATAGCGGTGGGATCTTTCTTTTTTTATCATCCCCCTATGGTTGCTTCATTTGCAAAGAAGGATATCGCAAGCCCCATGGTGATGCAAATTCCTAAGCATGTGCATCTTGATGGGTGCCTAATCTATCTCATTGAGGGAATTTGGTAGTTGTCTTGTGTTGAGGGACGTCGAGCTCATTCCCTTGCGATTCGTTTGCAAATTATTAGCTTCTTTTTTACATGAGGAGAGTAGTTAGTCACTCGCTCAACTTTGCAAGAGCGAGCACTACCTCCCCCCTTCAATGGCTCTTGGAGCATCAATCAAACTATGAGTGGACTGGCTCGTAGCTTCCCTAGGCACAAAAAAAGTTGAGGGAGGTTGAGGATAGTCCATCCACCATTTTCTGTCATTGCAAAGCCATGCATTGGACTTAGGATGATGATCATATTTTGAGAGAGTTGTTCTGGGCAATTGAATCTAGCCAATCACCTGGTGGGATCAAGCAACTTCCCTAGATGGATGGATCATGTGCTATGGAGCATGGGGAGATGAGAGAGATTACTAATCAATTTTACCACACTCTCTTATCTAAGGAGACACTTTTGAGGGAGAGCAAATGATGTTTCTTGTAGCATGTGTGATGATTGATTATTGATTAGATGTAGACTATGTGTATGGTGCCATTTAATGATAGTGGGATCTTTGATGCATTGTGTGGTTTGGCTAGGGACAACTACGCTAGTGATGATGGTCTTTCCCCTTATTTTTTTATCGGATATTGGGAGGTCCTTGGGGATGGGATTCATCTTTCCTTCTTGGAGGTCAAGGATGGGGGGACACCTTCCTCAGCTGCTCATTGAGGGTTTGACTTCCTCATCCCTCAGGGAGGAGGGGGAGTTGGATGATATTAGACACTGGCACCCGATCATGCTTCTTAACTTTGCCTAAAAAATCCTTCCAAAGGCTCTAAGTTTGAGATTGCAGTTGTTTCCTGAGACCATGATTCATCCAATGTAGACAACTTTTGTCAAGGGTCGTAGAATCCTTGAAAAAATATCTTCACTTTATGGGAAGTTCTCTCCCTTTTGTAGATGCATAATGATCCTCTTGTTGTGTTTTTGGTAAATTTTGAGAAGCCTATGATATGGTTGACTAGGCTTCTCTCGAGGACAATATGTTATGTATGGGCTCCCTTGATAGCTAGATCACGAGTGTTAGATCCTTGTACTACTCAGCCCATAGTTCGGTTCTAGTGGCACGGGTCCTAGTGAGGTTCTAGTGGCAGGGGGTCGGGGAGAGTCTCAATAGGGTTTTCCTTTAGCCTATACTTTGTTTCTCTTTTTTTTTGAGGCCATAAGCACATTCTTGGTTGTGCAAGATACTCGGCTTCAAGGTATCTAACTCTCAGTTCAGGATGAGATGCTATTGGATGTTGGGTTTGTTGATGACACAACCATCTACTTGCAAGGGAAAGAGACCAATATGACCAAGTTTCAGCATGCTTTGGAGAGGTTGTGTGATGTTTTTGATGCCAAGATCAATTGGCACAAGTCATATGGTTTCTAGATTGGCTCGGGTGCTCTTCCTAGATGGTAGCCTTGTGAGAAATTTTAATGGATCTCCCCTAGTAGGGCTATTAGATACCTTGGGTGCCATATTGGTTTTGATCTTTCAGCCGAGTAGCACATCTTGCCTCTCCTCTTGACCATCAAGAAGAAGCTTCTGCATTGGATCACTACCTGTTTTTCCTTGGTTGGGACGATTGTGGTGGTGACCTAGGTTCTCCTTGCTATGATGTTGTACATCACCTCTTGTTGGATCTTTTCAAGTTCCTCTATTAGCCTCATCCAATGTCCAATAAGGAACTTTTTATGGTATGGCAGAGATGGCAACCATGCTTGGGCTAAGGTTGCCTAGCCGATCATCACCCTTCCTCTAGAGCTCGGTGACCTTGTGACCATCAAACTTGCTTATTAGAATAGAGTCCTTCTGGGAAAGTTTGTTGTTCATGGATTGCTTCTGGGCCTTGAGCCTTGGAAGGGTTTTCTTCACCAGTGATTAGGCCTCTTCCCTCATGCTAGTGGTGGGCCTTGTCCATCCAAGACCAAATGGATCTTCGTTAAGATGAGGCATATGAGCTTCTCACGATAGAGTGAGGACCACTTTGCTTGTAGTATTCTTTGGTCTTGGGTGTTGCTTCAACTTGCTCTTGTTTAGTACCCACCTTCTACTATTAAGGAGCAACTATCTCAGCCTATTACATGGGATCTCCACATCCACACAAAGAGGAGTTTCATGGTTGGTTCTTGCCCATATGTTTCTTTGGGGGAGTTCACCATAGGTCTTGGGTAGAACGTAGTTGACTAGATCAGGTTTAGCAGCCTCATCGAGGAGCAGCAACAAGAGAGACATATGATGATGTGCAATGTGCTACAGATGATTAGGGATGTTGAGGCTACTATCTCAAGGGAACAGGGTAGTTAGATCAATCCATTGCACCAAGTAGCTTGGTTGGAAGCCTTCACTCAAACAGAGATCCTAATTGCTACATGGAGCATTACTCTAGATGGGATCCTCTTCTTTGAGATTGGTGAGGAGGGATGATTGATCAGTTCTTCACTAGAGTGTGAGATCATCATAGACTGCATCTTTCAATATATTTTGGGTGGTTTGTTGCAATGGTTGGCACATGGATCTTGACCAGACAGACGTTCACACTCATTCATGTTGGCATCTCGTGGCGTGGGAGGGTCCAAGGTTATCTCATCTTTGTTGGGACACAAGGGGGTGGTGGTGGTGGCATGATTCTTACACACCTTTAGAGGCTTTCACTACTCCATTGTTTTAGTGCTCTCATGTGTTGGGGTGTCAGATCATTCAATCACACCATCCGATCACTTGTGTTGTAGTTGTGTCTTGGCGGCAAGGTGGGATCACGAAGGAGTTCCTCTTGTCCTTGTCGCATCAAATTTTGGGTGCTCAACAGTCTCGTCGGGTTGTCCTCTTTAGGTGGTGGGTGGCCCCTAGGAGCATTGTTGTTGGCACTTGGTAGAGATATGGAGATCTGTCAATACTACATGGGATGTGGCTTTCACTTGGAGCCTCAACGGCATTGCCTTTGGGAGTGTCAATTGGCTCAATAGATTTGGCAAAAGGTTTTATGGCTTCTTAATGGGGAGAGGGTCCTCAAACCCTCACTCAGGGTTCCATTGCTATAAGAAAATAACAACACTATAGAATAGACTATTAGAGAGAGTTGAGAGAAAAATGTAGACAAAGATAGATGCAGAATCAGAGATGGAGAACTCAAATTTTGAGATATCCAAGAGTAATGTAGTTAGAAGGATGGTACTATCCACTCATGTGCTCCCAATGTGGAGCTTAGATGGTGATCTAGATAGACTATAGATGAAGGGCTTACTAGTTCTCTATGCTCTATAAAGCTCAAAATGGGCCATGCTTATACAACTTTTACAAGGGCAGTCGGTATAGGTAAACGTAGTCAGAAGATATAAATATTCGACAAAATATAATATGACAATAGCTCCATGACCAAAAGTCCTACCATCTTAGCCCTACGGGATGGGGGGATAGGCCCCTTAGACCTTGTAGAAGGGGGAAATCCTCCCCTTCCACTCCCCCATTAAGCTTCTATGGGGAAACCATGTGACACCAAAATGACTTTATTTTTGCCTTGAAAGGTGGCCCAATGGCCCAGGAGTTTATTCCCTACCTAACTAATGGCTAGGTTCAGAAAAGATCATCCACTACCATCAATGGTGAGGAGAAATCCATGATCGTAAAGAAAAGGAATATCCAAAAAATGATTTTTTGGTATCAATATCTCCATCCCAATCTAAGTCATAGTATCCAAATAGAGATGATCCTTCTTTATAACGAATATCATAATCAATGGTTCCTTTTATATACCTCAATATCTACATGCATGCCTTCCAACGAGTTTGGAAAGGCTTATTAGAGAACCTATTTACTAATCCAATAGCATAAGAGATATCTGGTCTGCTATTGCATAAGTAGATGAGACTTTCAACTAATTTCTTGTATGTTCCAATATCCACTGGAGCTGAAGTATTTGCAAGAGATAATTTTTTGTTGACCTCCATAGGTGTAGAAATTTCCATGCAATCCTTAATGTTGAATGCCTTCAATATCTTTTTTGCATACTTTTGTTGAAAAATGAAAATCTTCCCTTGTTCCTGCCAAACTTCAAGGCCTAAGAAATAATGTATTAAGCTGAAGTTTGTCATTTCAAATTCTGAACTCAAAGCATCTTTTGTTTGTTGAATAAGAGCAGCGTCATTTCCTATAATCACAAGGTCATCTACATAGAGTACAAGCACAATTGTATTCCCTTCTTTCTTTAGAACATACAAATTCTCATAAGAAGCACATGTTTTGAAACCTAGATCCAAAAGATACTTAGCTATTTGCTGGTACCATGGCTAGGGGCTTGTTTCAGTACATATAATGCCTTCTTCAGCTTACATACTTTTCTCCTTCAATGGGGAGACTCAAACCCTAGTGATTGAGACACATATACCTCCTCCTTGAGGTCTCCATTCAAGAACACTGATTTGACATCCATATGATAGATTTGCCATCACTTATGTGAAGCCACAACTAGTACTACTCGGATAGTAGTCATCCTTGCAGTGGGGGCAAATGATTCACACAAGTCAATGCCTTCAACTTATGAGTATCCTGGTCCAAAAAGTCTTGCTTTGTACTTTTCTAGAATACCATCAGCCTTGTACTTTAGCTTCCAGACCCATTTGGTGCCAATGACTTTACGCTTAGGGGGTTGATCCACTAGCTCCCAAGTTCCATTCTTCATGATATTGTTGTATTTCCTTTGCATGGCAGCCCTCTAATTCGGATCATGGAGTGCCTCTTCCACATCGTTTGGTTCCTTTGCTTGCTCTTGAATGCTCAACCATCACAACTATGTTTAAAATATGGGCACTTGCCCATCTCTACTCCTCTATTCTCTATGATCACCTTGGTCCATCTACAACCTGTTCTAGTGACTATGGAACGGGCTTTGCATAATCATAAAGCTTCGTCACCCAACATGGAAATGTCTTTTTCTCTTGGGTGACAACGAGTTCGTGAATTTCAAAATCATCACTTGAAGATGATGATTCCTTCTCTTATGTAGAAGGGATAATTGTTGGGCCACATTAATAGTGGATTTCCCCTTCGTCTGATGATAAATTTGAAGCTCTCTTTTCCTCCTCCATTGCATCTGGCTACTCCTCGTTAAACACCACATCATGAGTCTTCATGATCTTCTTAGCCTCAGAGTCATAAAGCTTATCAGCCTTCTTATCTTCTCTGTACCCTAAGAAGATATGTTTGATGCTTTTTGGTTGAATCTTGTTGCTCTCCCTATCTGGAACATGTGCATAGCATTCACTTCCAAATACTTTGAAATGGGAAACAGATGGCTACTTACAAGTGTAGACCTCTTGTGGAGTCTTTCCATCAAGTGGCTTGGTGTAGCTTTGATTCAAGTTGTAGACAAGAATGTGATTGCTTCTGCCTAATATTTATTAGGAAAACCCTTTCCCTTCAACATGCACCTTATCATCTCCATGATGGTTCAATTCTAACATTTTGCAATACAGTTCTGTTGAGGACTATGTGTCACTGTGAGAGTATGCTTGATTCTTTTACTCTTGCAAAAATCTTCAAACTTTGTTGATGTGAATACACCACCACCATCTGTCCTGAATTTATTAATCTTCTTCCATATTTCATTTTCAACAAGCTAAAGCCATTCTTTAAACTTACCAAAAACTTGAGCCTTATCACGAAGGAAGTACACCCACATCTTCTTGCTATAGTCGACGATAAGTAACATGAAGTAGGAAGATCCTGCCAAGGCTTGTGTAGGCATTTTTCCACACAAGGTAGCATGCAAAAACTGTAGAGGATAGCTTGCTATGCTCTTGCTTTCTTGTGAAAATGCCTTTATCTCTTGCTTGCCCATCATGCAAGCTTCACATGGTTCCTTCATTTCTACAATCCATGGTAGGTGTGCAACCATACCCATATGATGCATCTCCTTTAGTACAAGGTATTCGATGTGGCTGAATCTCTCATGTCATAGCACAAGTATGCCCATGCTTGTAGTGGTTCTAATAGCAAATAACTAATACATGTTGTTCCTCCTTATGTCAATCCTAAAAACATTGTTGTTATTGTCCATAGTCTTAGCTCATATCTTATTGAAAGATACTTGATGATCTTGATCAGTTATAGAAGCAATTTCTTTCTTACATTCCCATTAGAGTAAATGAAAGAAATCACATCTTCACCCTCTATAGGACATCTTGCATTGTTGCCTACCTTTATTATGATGGGTTTCTTTAGAGGTTGTAAGGAACTGTAAAAGTCTTTTCTACTCATCGTGTGGTGAGAGGCACCATTGTCAAACACCCATGAGTCATTTGTTCCTAAATCTTTAGCCAAGGAGCATACCTCCTCTATCATAACAAATAACTCAAGCTCTATTTCTATAGTGCTAGCAGACTCCTTGCCCTTGCCACCTTTTGAAGAGCCATATTTCTCTTCTACCTTCTTGATGCGATAGTATTGGATTATGTGCTCTTTATTCTTGTAGTGGAAACACTCTCCCTCGAACTTGTTTTTGTCATTCTTCTTTTTTCTCCATCTTTTGAAGAGTCCACTTTGCCTCCTTTGACATTTGTTGTGAATTTGCACAACATTATGAGTTTCATATTGATGTCTCAATATGTTCCATGCTTCACATGCCTTGGCAGTATGGTGAATGAGAGTCAAAACACTTATCAATAGTACTCGTAACTAGATCACGGAGTGCAAGTGTGTCTCTACATTTCCAAACACATAGAAAATCAGCATCAGGAGTAATCATTCGACTATGATTATTAGGATAAGGTGTTTATTGGGGCTCATGATCACTCCCAAGAACAATCTTTAGAAGCTCATATGAATCAGGGATAGAAGTGATTTTAAATGTCCATAGGGTGTAGTTCATGCCATCAAGTTAAGCTTTCATGAAGGCTAGTCGTCATATATGCAACCTTGGGATGATGGGCATCATTGTTGCTCTTGTCTATGCTCCACCTACTCCTATTGAGAAACCACCTTGATTCCCTATTGTAGATGATGACGCACTGCTTGACATCTTCTCTCTTTTGTCATTGAAACCTCTACATTTTGACTTTTGCACCACTCAGAGCCTGTTGAGCTTTTATACCATGTAAGAAAATAATAGCACAAGACAATAGACTAGTAGACAAAATTGAGAAAAAAATGTAGACAACGATAGATGGAGAGTGAGAGATAGAGAACTCAGATTTTGTGATTTCCAAAAGTAATGGAATGACAATGATGATGTTATCACCCCTTCTTTATTGTTCAAGGTGATACGATACGATGGAGCTACCGACCACCTACTTGACCCCCCCGCCCCCCACACACACACACATTTCATCTCTTCGGAGTTAGATTTATGCCTAGTCACGTTTGTAGCCTCTTGGGTGTTTTTTTTAACTAATGAAAGGATTTCTTTTACGAAAAAAAAAGTTTTTTTTTTTCCAACCTAAACTATGGTTAAGCGACCTTCTCCTTGAAACCACATCTCTTTAAAATAAGCTCGTCAAGTATTTCCATGAATATCATTGTTCAAGTACTCAAGGCTAAGGGAGGGGTTCAAACCCTTCGGCTGCAATGTGACATCCCTCACCATTGTGTTGTTAGATGAGGAAACCAGCCTCTTAGAGGGATTCTTATACCTTCAGGCTACCAACTTCAAGATAGTAACCTTGTATGGCCTTAGGACCCACCCTTCCTACTCTCTACCTTAAGCTTCTTATTGATTTATCCATTTGGCGCCTTGAAAGAACAAGAAAAAAGGATTTCCTCAAGATACCCCTAGATTGCTCACAACTTGGTATTGTTGAACCGGACCCTGATGTCACCAATCACTTCGTCTCACCATCCTTCATCCTCAAATACTAACACTACCTCTCTCTCTCATACATAGACACACGCACACAAGCACATAGTAATATTGATCTTGGGGTGACCCTCATGCCACCAATCACACCGCCCAATGGCACATTGTGCTTCCACTTGGCAAAATGTGATTCAATTTTAAAAAATGGAAGAGTTTTGGGACCACCATTTTTTGAGTCGGGCTTCCCCCCTCGAAACACATTTGTGCCGCTATGACAATAAAGTTAGATTGGTTGTTTACCATGTTCAACCAATCATATCATATAAAAATTTGGATTTTAAAAATTTGGATTTCGACAAACTAGCACGGCTCTCTGTGACACATGATGCTCAGCATGGATGTGCCGCCTTATCTGAACCCACCCTAACCGTCGACCGATGGCCGTCACAGCTCACATGTCAATCTGCATCAAGTTTCCTTCTCTCGCTTACACAACCCGTGCATCTAAATATACAATTAATACGTCCTTCTCCATCGCCTATCGCACGCTTGGCTTTGCCTGACAATTCAACTGCACTTCACTGCTGATTTCGCAGCTTCTTTATATAAACCTATGTAGAGTTGTCAGCTGCGGGCTGTAGGTGGACCGTGGTACCCCTAGTGCGTAACTCCTAAGTCGTCGTCTTCTCACTTTGCAGATACTCGGCATCGCACGTCAATCTGCATCAGGTCTCAATCTCTTCTTCTGATAAGAGTACGATGGAGATGAAAGGACTTTGCACTGCTGCTCACAAAAGCTTCAGGGCCCAGATATCTCAGCTTTTCTCTACTTTCTGAACTCCAGTCTCGAGTGCGTACCACAAAAGATAAAAGAAATGTCTCCCACTTTCTCTATCATGCAGAAGGCGAATGCGATGCAGGTGTCTCGAAGCTGCATCAGGATCTTTTCCTTTACAGAAACAGAAATATTTCGATGAAGAACAGAAAGGGAGATGCAAGCTTCACAAGGACGAATAGAGGCGTCCCATTAAAAGATCTGTGAGTCTTGATTCCAATATTCTTATTGTTTATCAATTGAATGGACACAATATATATACAATTTTGCATGCTTCAAAGCAAATTGGAAAACACGCTATATGAAGGAAAGAGATCCTTCTTATAACCGATCCAAGCATTTCAAAGTCTGACTATGAGAACGTTGATGATGTGGCATAAGTTATAGAAAACTTGTGTTTTAATGAAAACAAAATATGTGTGTAGGATTGAGACCACAATGCATGCTTCTTATCCGAGAAGTTTGTGTCTCTATCTCTCTCGTCTCTCTGCATCGGTCACTATATATTAAGCATGCCACAATAGCTCCACCTCCATCAGAATGGTATCAGAGCAGATAAGCTAATGGTGGATAGTGCAACATTCATAGATAACATGGAACTAGAGAAAAAGAAAATGGACTAGTGATTCTATCGGGTCGCCTCAAATTTCATTGTTGCTAGTTCTCCCATCTTCCAAATAATCTTTGTACTGAAAAGAACCCGCATCGAGAGAGCTTTTTGGCCTTCTTTCCTTCTATTTTAAACCTCCATGAAGCCATCACAATCAAGCTCTAAAAGCTGCGTTTCTTTAACCCTCTCTAATTTTGAAGACGACTTTTCTGAGCTAGGTTATCCCACCTTAAGGTCCATTTCCACAATAGGTTGAGACAGCACTCTAGTTGCACTTTGTTTGTCTTTCTAGGTTTTCTATCTAAGGGGCTAGTTTTTAATCCTATGCACTTTGATGCTAGTATGAAAATATGCAGTAGGTAAATTCTTCAATAAGATTTCTTGCTCTTAAATGTGTGGTCTGCCTATGTAGTTGTTCACCTAGGAGGGCAGCTCTTTATCGAGGCTAGCTTTGATAGAGACAACTAGGGCTCATCCAACATTAAAGGAGTAGGTTGCACCCCTAAATTAAACAAAATGTGGTCTGAAAGGTCTATTTGGTTCATGCCATATCTTTGTTTTTCAACACGAGAAGGATATGGTAAGTTGGTACAAATTGACACTTGATGAAGACGAGTCTATGTGAGAACCATTTCTTTTCAATTAAGCTCTTGAAAAATTCAGCAGCAAACGTGGACCAAAAATCCGATCGATAAAGCAAGTTTTCATTTCTTTAGTTCCTCCTACTTTTTCAAAAGGTCCATCTTTGGTAGAGAGATAATTGTTGGCATGACTTCAAAAAATGGGAGAGAATCATCACTTCCATTTCCCTAGCCTTGGGACTAATGTTGATGATCATGAGGGAACGAGCCGCCATACCTTACCACTTATACTTTTTAAGTGGATTTTCTTTTTAAGTGGATTTTCTACAACTACAAATTGTTCTCGAGAAGAAAATGTTCTTCACAAAATTTGTAAAGCTTAGAAAAAGATTCTTTCACTTTCATGACTTTGATATGGGGAATGAGTAATATGGAAAGCCTTTAAATGTCTGAATGCAAGAATCCCGCCCAAACGCGAACCACTTCTTTTAGCTCAAGCGCTACTTAAGGAAAACCATTGCACCAAATGAGAGAGAGACAAGAAGCAAGGAAGGAGAGAGAGAGAGAGAGAGAGAGAGAGAGAGAGAGCAAAGCGGAGGGGAAGCGAGAGAACAAGAAAAAGAGAGATAAGAGAGAGATGAAGGGATATATATATATAATATATATATATATATACATATATATATATATATATATATATATTTATATATATATATATATAGAGAGAGAGAGAGAGAAGAGAAAGCACGAGGAAAAGAGGGGACTCAGAACAAAGAATCTTTTAATTTTCTTTTTGTCATCATTATTCTATTATGTCTTTTTTTCTATTTTTTGTTGTTCTTCTTCTCTTTCTTTTTTGGTTTTTTTTGGGCTTTTTGATATTTCCTGTACCAAATCAACAAAACACTACTAACTTAAGACTATAAATTGCTAAAGATGAAGCTATTGCGAGAATGTGTTATGAAGCTATCGGAAAAAAAAAAACTAACCAAAAAACAAAGAAATTGGGAAAGATTAATAACAATCGGGTAAATTAATGAGAAAATGTGATGCTATCGAGAAAGGACTTCTTTTATCAATGAACTTGCGAAAATGATAGCTACCATCATCACTAAGCTAAATTTTGAAGCTATGGCCAGCTGTGAATGATTTGGATGCTAAGAAATCAATACAATCACAAACATTCTCACCAAAATCAATGAGAACTTATATGTTCTCAGCATGTCCATGTGATCCACAATGCATTCACCAAAATAAACTCATGCAATTGATCATTTATTGCCAAAGTGAAACGATATGGTCACGAAATCAACAAAAAAGGAAATGATTCCATCACCAAGAATGTGCTCGTTGACTAGATGTAGCTTTCGAGTGCTCGCAAACGTTGTGCAATGGAACGAATCTCAAGATCCATTGTAAAAATTGTTTTGCAAGGTAATAGTAGAGAAGGATGAACTCCCATGTCGATAGCTTGAAGTGACGACGTCGTGAAGCTCTCCGCCATGACTCACTTCAGCAATGCAGAACACAATACTTAAGTGGGGCCAAGCCTCCTTCTCCCAACACACTAACCTTACTGTCTCGGATCACTAAGCAATTATTCTCACCTTCATGTTGTTCACTAAACTAAAGAAAGCCTCGTGGTTTCATGCTAACTCCATGTCTTTCTCTTTCCCCTCTGTCCAACAAGAGATTACTAAGGCTTGGAAATCGGCCTTCGCCAACCTCGCATCACCGATGGATAGTAAATATTGTTCTATAAGATAATAGTAGAGAAGGATGAACTCCCATGTCGACAGCTTGAAGTGACGATGTCATGAAGCTCTCTGCCATGATTCACTTCAGCAACGTAGAACACAATCCTTAAGTGGGGCCAAGCCTCCCTCTCCCAACACACTAACCTTACCGTCTCGGATCACCAATCGCCAATCTCAAGATCCATTGTAATTTCTTTTTTGCAAGATAATAGTAGAGAAGGTTGATAGCTTGGCATGATGATGTCGTGAAGCTCTCCACCATGACTCACTTCAACAATGCAAAACACAATCCTTAAGTGGGGCCAAGCCTCCCTCTCCCAACACACTAACCTTACCGTCTTGGATCACAAACCAATTATTCTCACCTTCATGTTGTTCACCAAACTGAAGAAAGCATCATGGTTTCATGCTAAATCAACGTCTTTCTCTTTCCCCTCTGTCCAATAAGAGATTATCGAGGCTTGGAAATTGGCCTTCGCCAACCTCTCATCACCGGCTAAAAGTTGGAGGATTCTGGTTATGAAGACTCACCATATCTTGCTCAATAGCCAAAACATTGTAAAATGTTCATCGCATGTGAAGAGAAAAGCTCTATCAAAGACTCGGACATCTTGAAGAGGGAGTGAACAAAGACAACTCTCAATACTAGATGGGGCTATGGAAAATTAGAGGCATGTTGATATACCAGGAAGAAATTTAAAGGAAAAATCTACAAGTATACTTTAAAGAGTAGTAGGCTAGTAAGGCTAACAAACCTACAAAAGAGATGTGTGGCCTCTTAGAAAAGAAACAATCTAAGGATATTGTCCCCTACTTGATGGACATCAATGGGGTCGAATTCAAAACAAAGGAAGTAAATAGCTTAGTGATTGTCAACCACTTTTCTCACCTCCTTGGGCCAGTGGATCCGCCGTAAAAGCATAAACCCGGATTTCATTTGTCTTCAAGAGATCAAATCGATGGGGAGAAACTATAAAAGAGACTTAAGATTATTTCTTCATCCCATGTCTGGCTCTCCACCACACCCCAAGGGAAACGGTGGAGTGGCTATTAGCATCAATATAAGCTGGCACAACAAAATTTTGAATTCCC
This sequence comes from Ceratopteris richardii, assembly GCA_020310875.1. NCBI lineage: Eukaryota > Viridiplantae > Streptophyta > Polypodiopsida > Polypodiales > Pteridaceae > Ceratopteris > Ceratopteris richardii. The sequence continues at coordinate 45,241,230 of CM035418.1, forward strand.
TTATTGACCAGAACCATTGGTGGGTTGGTGCTTCTTTTAGAGGTCCTCTGTAGTTTTGTATCATCTCCTTGTACGGTCCTAATAGCATTTCGAAAAGAATTTCTACTTGGTAGTCATTGGATTCTCTACCCCTCAATGTGGTCCTTTGTGGGGAATTTAATATGGTGGAGGTCCTTACTAAGAAATGGGGGAGGAAGGGATGTATCATGGACACAAAGGAAATCATCTAAAACCTTAGATTTCATGTTACTTTCCATATCTCATGATTGGTTCAGAATTAGGAGAAACCAATGGTTCTATTGCGTCTAGAACGTGCCAAAACCCTAAGATTGACTGCTTATTTGCTAAATTCTGACATTCTCAGCTCCTGATCAATCTACTGACATCATTGATGACATCATCATCTCGCAACCGCCCTTGGGAACTGCCCTTGGAAACCTATATAAGGAGGGGTTGGCCACATTCATTCTCAGTCTTGCCAATACCAGTCTTGGGAAAGGATTCATGACCGCCAAGTAAGTACTCTTCAAGTTCCAGTTCTAGTTCTTGTCTTGTTCCTTGTTCTATTCTAGTTCTTGGACATACTATCTTGTCCCCTTGTAATCTCGTAGTACGAGATCCTGTCGAGTTCTTTTGTGTATCCAGTTCATATCCGAGAAGGGAGTTCTTGTAATCCAGACATCTTGTCTCATACTTATGATCCCAAGTTGTGGGATCTCCTGTATCATCTCTAGTCTAGTTTTCCATACCTATTGGTATCGAATCCGTCTTCTTGTATTGTTTTCCCTACGTGGGTGTTCTTGTAATCATAAGTGTATTTCTAAAATCTTGTCTAGTGAAGTCAGAGAGCACAATCTAGTGCTCCCTTGACATTTGTTGCGAACATTTGTTTTATGTAGGGTACAAGTTTCAAATTATGTAAATACCTTTGGGAAGTCTTCAAATACTTCAAGAAGGCTCATATTATTCATAAAATGTAACAAAAATACCACGTGAGTTCTAGAACATGGTGAGTCAAATTAGTGAGTCACAAGGGAGCTTCAGTGGTGTCCTAGTGGAAGGTCGATGTGGCTAGTTCTCAAAGTCCATCAATACTTTGCTTATTTGAGCACTTGAGTCATGTAATACCTCCATCCATGTTTTTTATCCCTGCTGAAGGTCTCCATTAAACCTCCAAAGTGCAGAGGTCATATCTCCTTGTGTATGTATCCAAATCATGTGTTCTTTGGCTTGTTAGAAAGCTCTTTAAGTCTACTTGTATTCTGGAAAGTTTCAAAGTCATTAGAGTTGTGAGTTAAGAGCAGTAGTCTCTGCAAGTGATGTGTGTCCTCAGGTTCATCTTTGTTTCAAGGTCTCCATTAAAGCTGCATATTGCAGAGGTCATAGCTCATTGTGTATTTATCCATTTGAGGTATTCTATATCTTGTTGGAAAGCTCTTAGAGTCTAGTTTATGTGTGTGAAACAGTTTTGGCAAATTCCAAGTGAGTGAAGAGCAATTTGCTCTGCAAGAAAATTGGTCTGTGCATACAAGTTTGTGAAAAAGTCAACTAGGTCCTGTTGGGTTTCACCTACTTCTAGCTGTACTTTGGAGATCAATAAACTCCAACATTGGTATCAGAGCAAGTACTTGGAGGCTTGGAGAAGGTTATCATACGTTGACGAAGAATTTGAAGCTATCAAAGAAGCAGTTCATCATCAACACTACACAAAGGTAGAAGAAGATTGCAAGGAGGCATCTGAAGCAACATCCAAGCAAAGAAAGGTGCACATACCTCATTTACAAGGTAAATATTATATTTCTTCTCATCACACACATTGGAAAGGAGGCTTAAACGAGGAAGCTTAGCATTTGTATTATGGGAGACCAACATGCACAAATAGAGAAGCTTGATAAGACCAATTATCAAGCATGGAAGTTTAGAATCACAGCATACTTGCAAGGTAGAGGCTTGTATGGTTTGATTGACGGCACAGATATCAAACCCACATTACCAGAGGACCCAAATCAGCAACAATTGAGGGAGTTTAGACTTTGGAATGAGAGAGACAAAAGGGTTATATTCATTTTATCACAGAATATTCAAGATTCAATGGTAGGACACATACAAGATCTAGACACAAGTAGAGATGTTTGGGTTGCATTGGAAAGGTTGTATGCTACAGGTACAAGAGCAAGGAAGATTCAACTCAAAAATGAGTTGAATAACATAAAGAAAGATACAAGGACATCGGTCAATGATTACATATTGAAAGTTAAAGAGATTGCAGATCAACTAGGATCAATTCAAGCTCATGTGGAGGACGACGACTTGGTTGCACATACTCTCAACGGACTCAAAGATGATGAGAGATGGAAACCCTTCATTACTTTAGTTTATGTCAGAGGAGAATTACCAGATTTTGATCAACTTATTGCTCTCATGGTCACGGAGGAGATGAATCTAAATGGTTCTACTTCAAATAAAAAAGGATCTCAAGGACAAGCTCTTTATGTAAGATCATCAAGAGGTGGAAACAGAGGTGGAAGAGGTTCAAATAGAGGTCGAGGAAGAAGGAGCGATGATCAAAGGACTTCAAGTGGCTTCTTCAACACAAGAGGAAGAGGAAGATCAAGCGCTAGAGGTACGAGAGGCTACTACAACTACAACCAAAGACAAAGGAGTGAAGATAATAAGAACAATTGCTATATATGTGGAAGGTATGGACACTATGCCAAAGATTGTTGTCAAAATGAAAATAATCAAGGTGGTAATCGAAGAGGAGGCTATTCAAGAAGAGGTAAACAACAAGGAAATTATGCAGTTGAAGGTAAAAGTGATGATTATGATTCTCTTCTTATGATGAATGTAGAAACTAAGATGAATTGCAATAGCGATGTATGGTATGTAGATAGTGGTTATTCTAATCACATGTCTCATGATGCTTCATGGTTTTCTAATATGCATAATCCGTCATGTAAAGGTCATGTTGAAACAGGAGATGATACAATACATAAGATTATGCAGGTTGGAGATGTTGTTATGCAGGATAAGAGCAAGAAAAATTGCTTGAAGGATGTACTTTATGTGCCAACGATCACTAAGAATTTGATGTCGGTTGGTCAAATGGTAGAAAAAGGTCTACAAGTGAGATTTAATCATGCAGGTTGCTTCATTGAGGATCCAAAGCAAAGGAGGTTAATTGCTAGAGGTCAAAAACAAGGTAGATTGTTTACATTCAAGGTAAACCCAAATCATACAAACTATTTCTCTTATGGTATGCATCGAATAGCAGAGCTTGATCTATGGCACAAAAGGATTGGACAAATGAATGTACACAGGTTAAAGGAGCTATCAAAGAAGAGGATTGTTGAAGGATTACCTGATCTTACTAAGCAACATATGGTGCATCTTTGTGAAGCATGTCAAATGGGTAAGCAGAGTAGACAACCTTTCAAGCATTCAAGCTATGTAAGTGATGGTTTACTAGATCTCATACACACAGATGTGTGGGGACCTACTAAAGAGGCATCCTTGGTTGGTAATAAGTACTATTTATCATTCATTGACGATCATAGTAGAATGACATTTGTGTATTTTATTAAACATAAGAGTGAGGTCTTTGATTGTTTCAAGAAGTTCAAATCATATGTCGAAAAGCAAACAGGAAGGTATATTAAGAAGCTAAGATCCGATGGAGGAGGAGAGTATTTCTCTCAAGCTTTTACTGATTTTTTGTATGATGAAGGTATCAAAAGAGAAGTTACATGCAGGTATACTCCACAACAAAATGGAGTCGCAGAAAGAAGAAACAGAATCATAGCAGAAGCATCTAGAAGCATGCTTAATGATATGTGTTTGCCTAATTATTTTTGGGCTGAAGCTGTTAGCACAAGTGTTTACATTATGAATAGAGTTCCGACTGCTGGAGTTCATCATTTGACACCATATGAGGTATGGCATGGAAGGAAACCAAGTGTAAGTCATTTGAAAGTATTTGGCTGTATATGTTATGTACATGTACCTAGTGAGGTGAGATCTAAACTTGATGCGAAATCAGAAAAATGTATATTTATTGGTTATGCAGATACTCAAAGAGGATATAGATGCTATAATCCTCATACCAATAAGGTTGTTGTGTCAAGAGATGTAAACTTTGATGAATCACTTTCATGGTATGCAGATAAGAATTGTTTGCAGGTCATGGATGAAAATGAAGAAGGTGTGGTTGAAGGAGATGAATGCATAGTTCAGCCATCAAGAAGTTTAAATGATGAAAGGAGTGGTTTAGATGAAGAAAGAGGATCACCTTTCAATGGAAGATTAAGGCAAGAGTCACCTCCAAGTGTTAAAAGTAAAGGTAAACTCAAACTTGTTGAAGTTAATGATGAAGGAGAGGAAATTAGTGATGTATGTGAGTATGGAGAATCATCAAAGGTTCCTAATAAGAAAGGAAGAGCATCTACATTGGAGGTAAGAAGAACTTCAAGAGTAAGTAAGCAACCTCAAAGGTATACTTATGAATCTTTCATGAATACTCATTATGCTTTTATGACAAAAGTTGAGCAGGAAAATGAACCCACATGTTATGATGAGGCCAAAGGAGATGAAAAGTGGGAGAAAGCAATGAGAGAAGAAATGGAAGCACTACAGGATAACAAGACTTGGAATTTAGTTCCAAGTACACCAAAGCAAAAGGTAATTGGTTGCAAGTGGGTTTTTAAGATTAAAAGAAATAGTGATGGTAGTGTGTCTAGATATAAGGCTAGACTTGTAGCAAAAGGATATAATCAAACTCAAGGTGTGGACTATGAGGAAACATTTAGTCCAGTAGCAAATATGGCAATGGTGAGAACTTTGTTGGCTTTAGCTGCAAGTAAAAGGTGGAATATATATCAACTCGATATAAAGAATGCCTTTCTTAATGGTGAGTTAAATGAAGAAGTGTATATGTCACAACCAGATGGTTATGTGGATGCAAAATGTCCTAATCATGTATGCAGGTTAAAGAAGGCATTGTATGGTCTTAAGCAGGCACCAAGGGCATGGAATGCAAGGTTGGTAAAGTATCTTATGCTGCAAGGATACACAGCGAGTCATGTTGATCCTTCACTTTATGTAAAACATGTAGATGGCATGTGTGTCTATGTATGCATTTATGTGGATGACTTGTTGATTACAAGGAATGATGCAAAAGCAATTGATGAGATAAAAGGTAATTTGGGAAAGGAATTTAAAATTTCAGATCTTGGTTTGCTCAGATACTTTCTTGGGATTGAAATTGTGTATAGCGATGAAGGTATGTGGTTGATACAAAGAAAGTATATATGTGATATGCTGAAAAGGTTTGGTATGCAGGAATGTAAATTTGTTTCTACTCCAATGGAATGTAATGTAAAGCTAAGCGCGAAGGAAGGTGATGAGTTGCATGATATGAATGTATATAGATCCATGGTAGGATCTTTGATTTATGCAACAAAAACTAGACCTGATATATGTTATGCAGTGGGAGTATTGTCACAGTTTATGCATGAACCTAGAGTACCTCATATGCATGCAGCGAAAAGAGTGCTTAGGTATTTGAAAGGTATGGTGAACGAAGGATTATTTTATAGTCATGATGCTAATCTAACTCTTAAAGTCTTTAGTGATACAGATTGGGCTGGAAGCAAAGATGACAGAAGATCCACAAGTGGATATGTGGTAATAGCAGGAAACAAGACATTAACATGGAGTTCAAAGAAACAGCCTACAGTTGCTTTATCTTCTACAGAGGCTGAGTATAGAGGTTTAGCATTGGCTACTACTGAGGTTATGTGGTTTAAAAAGTTGTTTCATGAATTGAATGTGCAGGTTGATGTACCACTGATATATGGGGATAACTTGAGCAGCATTCATATGACCTCAAATCCTATTTTTCATGCTAGAACAAAGCATATAGAGGTTCACTATCATTATGTTCGAGAGAAGGCCATGAACAATGAAGTGCAGGTTTCTTTTGTTGGAACAAAGGATCAAGTTGCAGATATCTTCAACAAATCCTTGGATGGACCAAAGCTTCAAAGATTCAACTATATTCTTGGCATGAAGGAAATACCCTTTGAAACTTGAGGGGGAGAATGTTGCGAACATTTGTTTTATGTAGGGTACAAGTTTCAAAGTATGTAAATACCTTTAGGAAGTCTTCAAATACTTCAAGAAGGCTCATATTATTCATAAAATGTAGCAAAAATACCACGTGAGTTCTAGAACATGGTGAGTCAAATTAGTGAGTCACAAGGGAGCTTCAGTGGTGTCCTAGTGGAAGGTCGATGTGACTAGTTCTCAAAGTCCATCAATACTTTGCTTATTTGAGCACTTGAGTCATGTAATACCTCCATCCAAGTGTCTACCACGAATTTAGATGTATTAGGAAGGTTTTAGATTAGTTTCCCATGCTATAAAAAGAGGAGAAAAGTCGTGATCTTGTGGGATGTCCAAGAGAGTCATATGTGTATCTCTACACTGCTGTAGTTTTGTATGCAGAGATTGCAGAGCTTGTATCTCCCTCATTATATATCCAAATTACATGTTTGATAGCTCATTGGAAAGCTCTTACTGTCTACTTTCTACTTTTAAATTTTCATAATCATTGGATTTGTGAACTGAGATCAATACTCTCTGCAAGTAGTGTGTGTTCTCTGTTTTTTATCCCTACTGAAGGTCTCCATTAAACCTCAAACTTGCAGAGGTCATATCTCCTTGTGTATGTATCCAAATCATGTGTTCTTTGGCTTGTTAGAAAGCTCTTTAAGTCTACTTGTATTCTGGAAAGTTTCAAAGTCATTGGAGTTGTGAGTAAGGAGCAGTAGTCTCTGCAAGTGATATGTGTCCTCAGGTTCATCTCTGTTTCAAGGTCTCCATTAAAGCTGCATATTGCAGAGGTCATAGCTCATTGTGTATTTATCCATTTGAGGTATTATATATCTTGTTGGAAAGCTCTTAGAGTCTAGTTTATGTGTGTGAAACAATTTTGGCAAATTCCAAGTGAGTGAAGAGCAATTTGCTCTGCAAGAAAATTGGTCTGTGCATACAAGTTTGTGAAAAAGTCAACTAGGTCCTGTTGGGTTTCACCTACTTCTAGCTGTACTTTGGAGATCAATAAACTCCAACAACATTCTGGCAAGACTACCTTCATCAAGACCAAGAACCATGGAGATTATTCGAGAAGAATTTTTTTTCTGCACTTAAAGTAATTCAACAACAAGTCCAAGAGATACAAGAGAACCAACAAAGGATTCAATAACAGAGTATTCAAGATGTAATTAGAGAACTTCAAAGGCAAATTGAAGAGCTACAAATCATTGTAAGTCAATCTTCTTCAAGTACCCCCATGACAACTAACACGAAGAAAAGTCCGAAAGTGAGCATGCCTGAGAAGTTTGACGGGACAAGATCAAAGTTTCGAGGATTTGCGCAACAAGTGAAGCTATTCATACGGATGCACTAGACAGGTACCCAGATGATGCTTCTCAAGGAGGACTCATAGGAACTCTATTATGTGGTCCTGCTCTTTCATGGTTTGCACCTATCCTTGAGAAGGACATGGATATTTTGCATGATTTTAAGGCCTTTATTCGAGAGTTCACATCTTCATTTGGAGATACCAATTGTTCACGTGTTGCGAAAACAAAGCTAAGGAAGCTACATCAAGGAAATAGACATGCATCTACCTATGCATCAGAATTCAGGCAAATCATTTGTGATCTCACATGGCACGAGGATTATTTTATCAACCAATTTCGATGGGGCTTACGTGACGATGTCAAGGACCTCATGTTAACCATGCCCAAGGTAAATACTTTGAATGAATTCATGAATCAAGTAATTGAGTGTGACAATAAGTTGTTTGAGAGAAAGCAAGAGAAGAAGATTTCTGTCCATGATCGAGAATACAAGTTTACCTAAGTTCCTGAGCAACATATGTTGGAAGAATCTAAACTAGAACCCATGTAGTTGGATAACATCAGGGTAAGGAAAGAAAACATCAAAAAGACAATGGATTATGCTTTTATTGCATAGATCATGATCATATGGTATTCGAATGTCCTAAGAAGAAGAAGCAAGTTGGAATTAGAACTTCTACAATCACCATCCCACATCAGAAGGATCATCATCGAAATCAAAAAAGGAGTACTACCCATCATGAGAGTCATGGCCTTGATTCTATACCTCGATATGCTACAAACCCTTTCCAGTTTCATCATGGATATCCATCATCATCATGTTCTAGTACCACATACCAAGAGCTCTACAAAGACCAAGAGCTATGAGGATTCAAGTTCTAGAAGATCTCACAGTCATATAACGGCTCCTCGTGAAACTCGTCGCTTGAGGGGGAGGTGATGTCATGGACACAAAGGAAATCATCTAAAACCTTAGATTTCATGTTACTTTCCATATCGAATGATTGGTTCAGAATTAGGAGAAACCAATGGTTCCATTGCATCCGAAACGTGCCAAAACCCTAAGATCGACTACTTATTTGCTAAATTCTGGCATTTTGAGCTCTTGATCAATTTGCTGACATCATTGATGACATCATCATCTCGCAACCGCCCTTGGGAACCACCCTTGGAAACCTATATAAGGAGGGGTTGGCCACATTCATTCTCAGTCTTGCCAATACCAGTCTTGGGAGCTCAAGGAGTCGTGACCGTCAAGTAAGTACTCTTCAAGTTCCAGTTCTAGTTCTTGTCTTGTTCCTTGTTCTAGTCTAGTTCTTGGACATACTATCTTGTCCCCTTGTAATCTCGTAGTAGGAGATCCTATCAAGTTCTTTCGTGTATCCAGTTCATCTCCCAGAAGGGAGTTCTTGTAATCCAGACATCTCGTCTCATACTTATGATCCCGGGTTGTGGGATTTCTTGTATCATCTCTAGTCCAGTTTTCCATACCTATTGGTCTCGGGTTGTGGGAAGTCTTGTATCAAATCCGTCTTCTTGTATTATTTTCCCTACATGGGTGTTCTTGTAATCATAAGTGTATTTCCGAAATCTTGTCTAGTGAAGTCAGAGAGCACAATCTAGTGCTCCCCTGACATTGGGTAATTGATGGGCAGAAGAGGGAAATTTTGCACAAAGTCAAGTTACACTTGGATCTGGTGGACATCAAGGACATTGTTGATTTCTCTTTGTCAAACCTCCAATATGGTGTTGGCTTGCGGAAAGCCACACTTGATGGGAGCTATATTTTGCAGAATATCATCAACAAATGGGGCTTCTTGTCCCTCTCCCAAAGTGTGGACCTGGACATCTATGATCACTATCCAATTGTGATTACGTTCAAGCTGATCGTTAGTCTCAAGAAAGCCCCATGGTTTCATGCCAATCCGACCACTTTCTCTCTCTGCTCCGTCCAACATGAGATTACCGAGGCTTAGAGCAGGGCCTTTGCCTCCTTCCCCTTGTTAGCTAGGTGTTGGAGGAGGGCGATCTCGCAAACTCATTACATCTTGGCCAGGGCACATAAGAATCTTTAAGTCATTCGGTGTGCTAGAAGGGAAAATCTTTATCGGAGGTTGTGGCAGTTGGATGTAGAAGTTAAGAAAGGACACTCTCAATACCAGACTTGACTCCCCAAAATCAAAAGAATGATGAGATATGAAGAAGAAATTCAAAGAAAGTATCTACAAATATACTTTAAAGATTGGTGTGCAGGTAGGGTGGATAAGCCTACTAAAGAGATATGCAGCCTTCTCAAGAAGAAGCAATCCAAGGAGGTGATTCTGTTCATGATGGATGTAGATGGGGTTGAATGCAAAACGCATGAAGAAAATAGTACATTGATTGTTAACCACTTTACCCAACTATTGGGGGTCTCCATGCTTCTTTCTCCTCACAGACTTGACTACATGGTTACCATCTCACATGTTAAAACCCAAAAAAAAAAAAAAATCCTACAAAACTTGAAAGCTTTCTGTGAAACTTCCATCTTGGAGCTTAGATTCTAAAGGTAAATATTGATTCCCCTCCTAATGGAAAGAGTATTAGGTTGGATGGCCTTACCAATGAGTTCTTCAAGACCTTCAAGCATGTGATGGCTAATCCTTTATGTTTGGTATGGCTAGAGGCAATTTGTTTTGGCATGCTTCCCAATTGTCTTAATGAGGACCTCATCAAGCTCATTCACTAAAAAGGATGCAAAAATAGAATTGAAAATTGGCTGCCAACTATGATTTTGCAAACTAGGTACAAGATCCTGGCAAGTCGATTGTGAATTGTATTACTTTTCACCTTCGAGTCTGGATCAGTGAGGATAAAAAAGGGTTCATTAAGGGGAGATCTATCCTCAAGGCTATCATTGATGTTTGGGAAGGCCTGGTTTTTGTTGAGAAATCAAGGCAAGATGTCCTCTTCCTTAAGATCAACTTCGACAAAGCTTATGACAGACTCTAGTGGGACTTCATTCTCTAATCATTGAAAGACTTGGGCTATGGCCAAAAATTCATGATCTCTACTCAGCCCCTCTTCCTTTTGCTATCATGGCGAATGGTCTTAGCTGCCTTGTAAACCATCAAGGTCACTTAGGTTGTATCCAAGGCCTCAATTTATCTCTCAATCAAGATCAGATGATCATGAGACTTTTTTGCCGATGATACTAATGTCTTTGTGCATAATGACATGTTAAGCATTGAAAATTTTTGGATTTGTCTGATACCTTTTGTGAGGCATGAGGATAAAAAATAAATGATACTAAACCCCCTCTTATTTTGGCTATTGGGCATCCTCCGCAATTACTTATTGACCATGGTTTTCAATTTATCCCTAGGGGTCAAATCTTTTGCTTCTTAGGCATTCTGATGGGATTCAACATCTCGATGGGGCATCGATGGAACTGGGTTCTCTCCAAGCTCGAGAGCAAGCTGACATACTTGAAAGGTATACATATTAATCTGGTTGGACATGATATGGTGATTAACACATTCCTTCTCTCTTTGATTCTTTACTTTCTGTCCTACTGGAGATCAAAGACCAAGACACCTTCAAACTAGAGAGAATTTGTAGGAACTTCCTCTAGAAGGGTGACCCCAATAGAAGAGGTATCCCCAAATATGAATGGACTACTTGCATTAGCCAAAGGATCAAGGTGGTTTGAGCATTCTATACATCGAGGGAATGGACAATAAGTTAGTGGCAAAATGCTTAATTAAAGCATGGAGCAATAATGATGCCTCTTGGGCCAAGCTTATTTTTAGAAATTGGAGTATCTTTTGGGTGTCCTAGGGTGGAAGGGTCTCGACCTTCTCACTGTATTTTTCTCCCCGTTTCCGATGACTCTCAAAGGCTCAAGCTTGGTTTGTTCTTTATGGGAGAGTTTGAACAAGGTTAAACAATTTATCAGAATAAATGAAAATTGGAAATGGACAGCTTGTATTAGGCAGAACGATTCGATTTGGTTCATTATCAAGTGCATTATAGCGGTGGAATCTTGGAATCTCCAAAAAGCTAGGAAGCTTTGGAATAAAGGCTTTTGTTTGTGGAAACACCTCTGGAACCAAGAAACTTCTCAGTGGATTAGATTTGAGGACATTGATCCAGCCAAAAGAGTGGAGTATGAAGAATGGCGTCTATTGTAGAGCACATTCAATGCTTGGGAATGATTGAAGACTCGCCTCCTCATTGGTCAAGAATCTTCTCACCCTTAGCATCTGATATGGCACACTCGCAATAGCCTTGAGAAAATTTCGAGATTGAAGAAGGATGTGCAATTTCATGTTACACTGAATAGGAAGTGGTGTTTGGATTGTTTATGCTAGAGGTGGGACCGTAAGTTCCAATCCTTTTGGCACCCCCTCATCAAGATAAATAACTATGTGCTTATGTGGAAAAACTTACACCGTGGAATCTAGACCAATGTAAAAGCTAACAAAATTTTTGGGGTCCCCCCATGGTGCAAATGATGCCTTCGTGGCATGGAAGACTTGGGACACCTCTTCCATTTGTGCCCCAAATCAATATCAATCTGGCAGGCCCTTGAGAGTATCTTGTTGTTACAAGGACAAATCAATAGGAAGCCCGCTTTACTCAGTGAAGCAATCGAATGTTCCTCAAAACTATGAAATGCTAAATGGAAAATATGGAAAGAGAAGTGTGTAGCTAACTTTGGAAGCCTTGCTAAAAAATGATTGATCAAAAAATCTCTTTTCCTTTTAGGAAAAATAATTTCCAATTGTAAGAAGCCCGCACCCTATAGACATCATAAAGTGTTCTTCCTAGAGAACAACAAGATCAAAACCAAGTGGGCCCCACACAAGGGGATGAGGCTTTATCAACTTTCTTTGTAAAATTATCTAGTAGTCTATAAGCAACCCTTGATTTGTGAGATAGAGAGGATCCCATGGGTGCTAGGCCATTCACTTGTATAGCTATAATTTCTATTAATTAAAATTCGAAAAAGTAGGCTCTGCCCAAGTTCCTTAAAAAGAAAACTCTTGCGGATTCAAACAACAAGGTCGAACTGTTTGATCGCACATCTGATATGCTGTCTGTCACACACATGCAATGATCATTTTACTAATGCCCTTCATTCCTAATTCGACTTCAATCTCCTCGCTTTACTAATGATCACTTTACTAATGCTTTCGACTTCTATCACCTCACATACTGACCATAAATATGTTTTTCTTTAAATCTCTTATCATATTTTCGATATGCGCTGCTTGCAGTATTTTACACTTCATGTACCGCATACTTGCGTTCTGGATCATTCCTTTGTAATTCCTAAAGAATAATTATCTTATTTGCTTAAGCTCGTGTGTTTCCAGTCTCTCATGAGCATTTATTAACTCTGTTGTAAATCAATCTTTTCGCATCTTGTACATTGTACACTGTTTTGTTTCCTGCTCACATATAGACACATTTGTTTTTAACCATCTCTCTGTCTCACACACACACAACACACAGCTCTTCTTGTATGAGCGACTTCTTCTATGCAAACATATAACTGGATGTCAATCAACATATCAAGTCTCTTTCACTCCCTTACACAGCCATCGCCACTAGCAGGTTTTTTTTATGTAAAACCTATGCAGAGCTGTCAGCTGTGGTCTGTAGGTGGTACCCCTAAGTCGTCGTCTTCTCACTTTGCAGACGCTCACCATCGCACGTCAATCTGCATCAGTCTCCATCTCTTCTTCTGATAAGAGTACGATGGTGATGAAAGGACACTGGAGTGCATCAATTAAAGGATGCCCACGTTTTACGTTCTCTTATGCATCACGCAAGTGGTACTCTATCGATACAATGGATACATGCTTGTGCAAGATAACGATGTCCACTTTTATCCGGAGGGCATCCCTCAAAATCTGGTGATGCAGTTCAAGCTCATGTAGCTCATGTAGTCTAGTGGTTGACGCATTGAAATGCGAGGAAGTCCTGAGTTCAAGTCTTGGTTGGACATGTCCATGAGACTCTCATGATGGGTGCTTCGACCTTACGAGGTTGGGTGTGTGAGTGTCTATTCCCACTTCATTGTACTCTCAAAAAATAAAAAAAAAATCTAGTGATACCCATGGCCAGGCATCAAATTTAAGTATTGATCCATATATCTCTGCTTTTCTACCTTTTGAATTATATTCTCGAGTTTATACAAATAAGAAAATGAAAGAAATATTTTTCAATTTCTCTATCATGCAAAAGAGGAACGTGAATAGTGATGTAGCTACTTCCAAGCTGCATCAGAGTTTTTTCTTTTTAATAGAAACAAAATTAGGGAGCAAAAAAGGCATCCAATCAGGAGCGAACTTACAATAGACGAATAGCTCATAAGATGTCCCATTGGATATTGTATAGAGAGAAATAGTTCTTATAAAAGCTTGGTATTTTTTTATGTTTTTTAAAGCACACCAAAGTGACCTAATAATAAAACAAAACTAGTGAATTACAGTGATAGGAAGAGTAAGAGTGAGTGAGAGAGTAAGAGTAATACGAGGAATGCGTGAACTACGGTATGAATGTGTGAAATTAATGATCTCAAATTTCTGTTTGTTGTGCTCAAGCTCTTAAATTTTCTTTCACGAAATTTTGGCCAGATTGTGTATATTGTTTCCTATTATTTCACTTGTTTTCCCGGTAAAGTTGTGGGTAGAATATTTGGAATAATTATTTTTCTATGGATATAAAGAGATTAAATAATTTAAACTGAAAATAAAATCAAACGATTTTGTTTGAGAAAATAAAATTGTGGTTACTTTAGGAGCATGGTTTCTATGATCTCTTTTTTTTGGTTTCAACTTTGAGATAGAAAACTTGAGATTGATAATGGATTTGGATCTATGGATAACCAGTAATAAGCTTCTTCTCTAGCTGAGAAGTTCGATGTTTCTTATTTCTTTGCTTTTCCAAATGATTAATTGATTTTTCACAAAAAACAAAATCTCTTTTCTGAATGTCGCATCCAAATAATAAAAAATACTATTTCTTAGACTTGAATTGCTACGAAGAATCATTTTAATCATTTACATGATCAACTAAATGTAGTACAACTTTTGTATAAACCAATTTGAGTACCAAAATAGTGAGGTTAGGCTGGAATTTTGAGTAAGGGATGAGAAGCATGCATCAAGGAATTTGTGCAGATGAGTCAATTATTCTTCTTTTAGTTTATTCTCAAGATCTACGGACATGTCAGAAATAAAACCACGACTCCACACTATGACAAGTCTAAGTATTCAACTGTCAAACCAGAGAAAATAATCAATTAAGAATACTTCAAAGATTCAAGGCTCTCAAACATTTTTAGTGCTACAAGCTTCGAAATGCAACCAAATACAAGAAAATTAGACTAAAGAGGCAAAGTGTAGGTCAAATCTAAAGAGTTCAAATCAACAATTGTTATAAAAAATAGAGTTCAAAAGAAGTTGTGTATCTATCACATAACCCTAGCACGAGATGGTTGAATCACACTTAAGATAGAGGATAATAAAGGAATCCTCAACCATGGCTTTTGGGGCAAGTGATTAGCTCATCATACTCCTAGCGAGGAGGTTGTGAGTTCGATTCCCACTAGTATGAGGACATTGAGTTGAATGTAAACCAAAGGCAAGACAAAGGTTGAATTTGGGAGATCCAATGGATAGTTGAAATAGAAGTGCTTAGGTATCTCAAAAGCAATCTATTTTTTGGCATTATTTGTAATGCACTAGACATCTCCTTCATAGAATATTTTGATTCTGATTAGGCTCAATACATTGATTCTAGAAAGTCAGTTTTTAGATGTTTCCTCTATTTATGATCATGGATCTTATCTTGAATTATTAACAAGTAACCTATAGTGGCATTGTCTTCAAAAGAAGAAGAATACAAGGGAGCTTATTTTGCTACTTCTATGGTAGTCTAGAAAAGGTGGATTATTTTGAATATGAGCACACATAGAGAATATGAAGATCCAATATCATTCATGAGTTGATGGAAAACTATATTTTGGAACTCGTGTATTGTCCATCAAGTCAGAATTCTACAAACATCTTCACAAAGGATCTTCCGAATGGATACTTCTATACTCGTGTTCATAGCTTTCACATTGTTTCAAGGAGCTAGCTCACTTGCATGTGAAGATTGAGGGAAGTATGCACAATCCATCATCCTTGGGATGCACCACCAATGCTCCATAAGACTCTATTTTGTAAGGCCCTCAATATAATGACAAACCATGTGAGACTATTGGACATTAGAGTCCTTACCAATATTAGTAGAGATGATGGTCTCATAGAGGATATGGATCACATGCTATAGAGACCAAGAGTGGAGTATGATGAACAACATCTCCACACAAGCCAAAGATCAAGTAAAAATATTGAGATTCCACTCATTTCAACCACGACAACCACATTTTCCCCCATCAACTCCAAAGTCACCACCACCTCCATACCATTGACATCTGTAGAAACATTAAATATGAAACCAATGTACAAAATCCCCTACTTTCACCCCTTTTGGAGGAGATGGTGGATATTCTTCAGAGATGAAATGGTGTTGCTAAAACATTCTTCACACCAGCCAAGAAAAAGTGATGGAGAGTGTAGTGGGCCTCTTTAGCTTTCCATAGATCATAAATAATCACCTATGTTCTTTGGAACATGATCCACTAATCAATGGATCAAAACAGATGAGTAGGAAATTAATCCAAAGTAATAGACTTGTTATTTTAATATCTACACCCGTTCAGTATAATAAAACTTTCTCTAAGTATGATAGCAATTAGTCTAATTCCTTTTGATGGTGTCTAGTTGGCTTAGACAACTTCCAAGCATGAGTGATTTCAATAAAAAAGATGAACTACACACTGAGTATGATGTTTAGCAAATCATAGGACTTCCTCGACATTTTTGAGATGCATTAGAGTACAGATTAGAGAGTAAATATATGATGACATCTCATGATTGAGAGAACCAATGACAATGAGATTTTGTAGCTATAAGCTAGATAGTATACTGAATCTATGATGCTTTAAATCACGACAAATGATCAATCATACACTGAGAATAAGCTCTGAGAAGATCACTATACTAATGTAGTCATAGCAGAGAAGTGAAGTAGATATATAATCAAAGTGTATGTATTATATCACGTAAAAATACAATGTCATTGGCAGTTATATATTGCACAATGTGAGGGTAGTGATTGAGCTATGGAGTGAGCTCTCAACTCACATAGGATCTCTCTCTATTGCTCTCGAAAGTCGGGCATACCATGCGAGTCTTTTGATCCGCCTTTATAGTTGAGTTTGGAGTCAATGTTGAATTCAAATTCAAATGTTCACCTAAAAGTAAATCCTAAATTATAGGATATATTCTCTCATCGATCATCTACAAGAAAATCTGGATTTGATGCTTTATAACTCCACATGGAAGTGAGGTACTTTTACAAAGGTAAAAGGTAATAGAATTTACAAGGGATTGATCATATGTGACTCCATGAGATACATGACAATCATCCAAGTATGTGGGCTTGGATTCTCTTGCACCAACAACTCCTTTCAAGCCTAACATGCTTGTTCTTTTATTCCTCCTTGATCTCCTACAAAAAAATTATCAATTTGAACCTATTCATATTAGTTCCATCTAAAGACTTTGTGAGTGTATCTGCACATTGCGATTGAGTTGATACATAGGACAATTGAATGTCCATGCTGAGTAATTTCTCCCTTACATGATGATAGTGCACTTCAATGTGCTTAGTCCTTGCATGATATACAGGATTAGCAGCCAAATGAAGTGAACTAGTGTTGTCTCCAAAAATCATTGGAGTATAAGAATGTAGCCCTAAATTTGTGTAGAGTTGCTTGAGCCACATAGCCTCTTGTGTTGCATTTACTAAACTTGTATATTTTGCCTCTAGAGATGATAAAACAACATTTGGTTGCTTTTTAGATGACCATGATATTAGCTTTGAACATACTTTTATGGTACCCTTTAGATACTTTAGTACCCTCTTGGTAGCTTCTAGTGTGCATGAATTGGCTTAATGTACTTACTCCATAAGCAATGTCTACTCTTGTTCGCGTTGCATGGGTGAGACTCCCAACAAGTTTTTGATAACCTCTAACATCCTCAAGAAGTTCTCCTTCATGAGAACTAAGCTTATGATTGAGTTCGATGGGTGTACTTGCAATTTTGGTGTGAATTTTCTTAACATGTCATGAATATACTTTCTCTAAGTAATGAAGACTCCAGAATCTATATACACAAGTTCTAAGTCAAGAAAATATGTTAATAAACCAAGATCAGTGATTTTAAACTCTTGCATTAGTTCAACTTTAACCTACTTGATGACATTAGCATCATTTCCTGAAATGATAATGTCATCTACATAGACACATAAGTAAATGACTTCTGAGTTTGTGTTCTTTATGAATAAAGACGAATCTGCTTTGCTAGCAACAAATCCTTGATCCTACAAATAAGTAACAAGCCTATGGTTCCAAGCTCTAGGAGCTTGCTTTAGGCCATAGAGTGCTTTCCTTAGCTTGCATACAAAACCTCGTTTATTCTTATCTTCATACCCTAGAGGTTGAGCCATATACACTTCATCTAAGATCCGTCCATTTAAGAATTCATTCTTATTATCTATCTGATATAAGTTCCACTTTTTGGAAGCAACAATAGTTACTAAAACTCTAATGGTTGGCATCTTAGCCACAAGTGAAAAAGTTTCTTCATAGTTCACTCCATGGGTTTGAGCAAACCCCTTTGCCACTAACCTTGCCTTGTACGTGTTTATAGAACCATCTGAATTTTTCTTGATTTTATATATCCACCTGGATCCTATTATCTTAATGGTTGGCTTCTTGGGAACAAAATCCCAAGTATTGTTTTCCTGAAGTGCTTCAACTTCTTCTTGCATAGCTTCTCTCCATCACTCCTTTTTTGTACAATGCACTAGCTATAACCAAATATGGTCTACTTTTGAGAGCAAACTTCCTCCTTTGATCAAGTCTAAAATGTTGAGGTAATGCTAAATCAGTTAGAAACACTAATAATTGATTAGCAATTTGTGCATTAAACAGCTCCACATCAGGAAAGTCATCATTTACACCTGCAGGTGCTTCACGTGATTCCAATCTACTAAAGTAATATGCCATTGCATGCTCTTTCCCTAGAGTATGAATAATAACAAAATCAAATTCTTGCAATAGAAGTATCCACCTATTTAGTTCAGGAGTATATCTTGTTGTGAACTCTCTCCTTATACCTCTATCTTGTAAGAATGAATCAAATTTATATGAAAAATGCCCACCACCTCCATCAGA
Source organism: Ceratopteris richardii (assembly GCA_020310875.1). Taxonomy (NCBI): domain Eukaryota; kingdom Viridiplantae; phylum Streptophyta; class Polypodiopsida; order Polypodiales; family Pteridaceae; genus Ceratopteris; species Ceratopteris richardii. The sequence continues at coordinate 45,259,998 of CM035418.1, forward strand.
TCTGATCCTCTTCAAGCTTCTACCTGTTTGGTTCTCAACCAATGCCAAATACTTTTGAAACATGTAAATACTTCATCCTTATGCTTTGTGAAGTAAATAATTTTCCATATATTGTAATCATCTATAAATTAAACATAGTACCTTGAACTTGAGATTGATGGCTCTTTGCTAGGACCCCACACATTAGTGTGCATAAGCTCCAAGTAGTCTTCATGCATGTACCCCTTTTTAAAGAATGGTTGCATGTGAGCTTTGCGAAATTGGCATGCTCCACATTTGTATATCATGTGTTGCTTGGTAACATTTAGGATCCCAAGCACACTTTGATCCCTCCATATTTGCTTTAGTGTTCTTTCTCCTATATGACCCAACCTTTATGCCATATCTCTAGTTCAGACAGGGTTTGATCTTTGTAATTGAAGAGTGCAATGTTTCTGATGTCTTCAATCTCAAATTTAAAGAGTCTATAAGATTTCTCACCTTTTGCAATCCTCTTGAAGCCTTGAAGAGGGTCTTCCACATATGCTCCATGCCTTGTGAATCTGACTTGTGAGCCTTTCTCAACAGTCTCTCCAACACTCATTTGGCTTTTTGTTATGGTTGGCACATACAAAACCTTGCTTAAGAGGTTCATGTTACCATCACAAGCTTTGAATTTCCCAATTTTCTTAACAGAGCGCCTAGTGTCATCACCTATATGCACTTCATGCTTCCCTTTGGGTTCTTCATGGTCAGATAGCAATGCTACATTTCTAGCCACATCATTGGAACAACCAAAATCACTATAGAAAAGATTCTAATCATCTTTACCTTGCTTGGATGTCATGTTCATGATGATTAGAGAGTCCTCTTGGTCTTTTGTGTAGTTGTTATAATCTCTTCTTCGTTTGAATCTCCCTTGATAATTGTTGTTATTTTAGCCTTGGTTGTAATTGTGATTGTAATTGCTTCCTCCATTGTTGAACCTACCTCTTGATTGTCCATAGCTCCCTCTATGGAAGCCTCTTCCCCTTTGATTCCTTGTGTTCTTGAAGCATTCTTCTGTGGTGTGGTTGGTTAGGCCACAGATGTTGCAAGGTGGAGTGTTGTAGGATCTCCCCTTGCCTTGCTTTCCTCCTCTGCCCATTCCTCTAGTACGGCTTCCTGTACCTGTGTTCACTTGAGAGGTACTAGCCTCTTCTTCATCCTTTTTTATTTTACCTTTATCCTTACTTTTATTTCTATCTGTATAAAGGGCAAAATATTGCTTACCTCTAGAGTTGTCACCATTCTTGTTGAGCTTTGTCTCATGGTGAAGAGTTGCCCCATCAAGGTGTTCAGATCAAGTATCTGCATATCCATATAAAGGTCCATTGCTGTGCTGAAGGACTCCCACTTATCATTAGCTTTGATGCCATTCATGATCTACCTTACTATGTGATCTTCTTCTATCTCCGCTCCAATGCTTGCAAGCTAATCATCCACATCCTTCGTCTTGGTCACATAATTAGCTACACTTTGTTTTGGTAGCTTTTTTAGGGTTGTTAACTCCATCCATAGCTCCTTCTTCCTAGCTCTTGTATTTGATGAGAAATAAGAGAAGAGTACTTCCCAAGTCTCTTGGGAGGTCTTGCAATTCCTAATGTGAGGCAATAAGAAATCAGATATTGAGTTAAGTAGATAAGACCTGGTAAGATCATCCTTTGCACACCATGTGGTCAGCCTTTCTTGTTCTTCCCTTGTGGGTTGATGTTTGCTCATGAATGTTGGCATCTCTTCATCTCCTGAGATGTATCCATATAGACTTCTCCCTTGGAGGTAGGCTTGCATCCTTAGTGACACTGCTAGGTAGTTTCTTCTATCCAATTTGTCAATGAATGATGGAAATCCATCTCCCATCTTGCTTGTTGTTGCTCTGATACCACTGTTAGAGGAGATGGTGGATATGTAAGAAAACAACAGCACAACGGAATAGACCTGTAGCCAGAGTTGAGAGAAAAATTTAGACAAATATAAATGCAGACTGAGAGATAGAGAACTCAAATTCTCAAATTGCCGAGCGTAATGTAGTTACAATGATGGTGCGTTCCACCCGTTGTCGGGAAGATTTGCATCTTCCAGTTGATAACCAGAGAAAATGAAAACAACTTAATTGGTGAATTCTAAACCTCTTTTTCACTGTTGAACAATTGTTCTGGATTGAATTAACTACTTTTGAAGTGTTTGTAGGTACAAGAAATGATGAAGAAAATATGTTCAAATTAGGGTTTATCCTAATTACTCAATTAATGAGTATTTCATATTTATACATGCTTGAGACATATGAGTATATACCCCTAGGGTTTCATAAGTTTATATAAGTTAAGTCAGTAGGATTAATCCAAAGGATCTTAAATGATTCCATTGGGTTAATGTTAAGGGTTTAGATGATTTATCATGGGTTAGAGATAGGGTTTAGAAGGGTTTTAAAGGGTTTTCATGAGTTTCTGATGGGTTTAAGTAGGTTTTCTAGGGTTTCAGAATGTTTTAAAGGGCTAGAATAGTTGTTATTCAAATACATTAATCTATACATTAAATATTTACGTATTAAAAATTAAACTATGCTATTAATAATTACTTTAATCATATGTGTGCATTTAAATACTAAGGTTCTAATTAATTAAAAGCTTAACCTAAGCTTAATTTAATGGATTTATTTAATTGAGAAATTTAGGGTAAATAGAATTAGAATGATTAATTAAAAGGATAAATAACTAGTGGTCTATATGGATGCTAGAAAAAAGAATGGTATGTGAGTAATGTGGAAGTAAAGTGAATTAAGGAGTGGTCTGAAAGGAAGATGCACTTAAAGTGAAAAAGTTGGTTAATGAAAAGGAATGGAGAGAATTAATGTAGATGAAAAGAGAGGTGAAAGTAAGTTGTGTGCATAAAGCTAATTAAAAGAGTGATAGAGATGTGTGGGATAAAGTGTGGATGAGAACTTAAAGTACAAAACCAAAAGAGTGGTAAAAACATGATCTCTGTGTGTATAAAAATGTGGGCTTTGCTCCATATTTGGGGGGCCCCGAATGTTTTTTGGCAGGCGAAGTTTCATGTTGAAAATCTGGCAGAGCACGTGACTGTGGAAAAAGGAGCTGAGTTTTCATATGTGAGGAGAACCAGAGAGAGCAGGAGGATAAAAATCTGGGAGGCCAACTCTTCACGGTATTTATCTGGCAAGTTTTGGCGATCTGAACCATCTGAAGAAATGCGGAGAGGAAAGTACGTCTTTGAAGGGAGCTATGGCGGCATCCACCGAATTTTAGAAAGACCATCTGACAGCAACAACGACTTTTGATGAAGTTTTGGAAGTGAATTTTGATGCATCTGATTTGATAGGAAAGCCAGTTTGATATATTATTTCTGGGAGATTATCCGGCCTGATCTAGAAGGAGAATGACGGTTATTTCTTCGCAACGCTCTTCTCTGCTACCTTCGATATTTTCTATGATGTTTTTTGTATGAAAGAATGATATCATAATCTTACATTTCGACGAAGCTTGGATGATATTAACTATGCGCGCAATTATCATTTAAACCAAGGAGGATCTTCTGATATCGATGGTGGCTATCGTTTGTTTTTTAGAATCTCGCATGGATGTAAATCATCTGTAGTTCATGACATGTTGTCCAAGATTTCACTGCTTATTATTACGTCTAATCAGGATTTTAAATAGCCGTGAAAATTCTGTTTTATCTTACTAATTAATTTGCTTTCTGGGACTCAACAAGGTTTGCGCAGACATTTTTCAGCAGATGAGGCTGCTGCCTGGTTAGGACTATGATTCAAAAGCATCTCTGAGATGCGTGCATGCGAAGGGGCAGATTTGTTTGATGCTCAAAAGATACGGCACACGTTATGGAAAGGAGGTTCCGAAATAGAATGACAAGAAGATTTCCATCTGAAGTTTTATGAACAGAGGCAAGTTGATCTAGAGAAGCACGTTTCAGTTCGAAGTGCTTGTTCGCAGAAGCTCTTAACTTTTTTGACAGCATCGATTCTCTAACGCTAAAGTCATCTCTCATATGTCATATGTTGCTCTCTGTTAGTTTTTCTACATTCTGTTCATGAGCATGACTTGTGAATATATTAACGCCTATGTTTTATCTCCACTTTGACAATATATTCAATATAGTTTCCATGAAAGATTATAAGCGCTCACACGGAATTTGATATGATACATATAAGCTACTTTTTTAATTATCATCAATTGCGTGCAAACGATAGTAGTATTAAGTGTTTATTCTGATCGAAGAAATCTTATTTTGTTCGGTAGATGATCAGTCAATCAGTAATATTATGATGGAATGTATAACTTCATGTGTGAATTAGGCGTGTGTGGATCGGAGACCAACACTATCTAACAAGTGCTGAACGAAAGTTTAGATGTTTTTCATATGAGTGATTAAAAAAAACAAAACTATTGTTGTCCAGGAAACTCACATTGTGATGCGCATAGCTTCTTCTCTTGTGCTTCGATTGTACGTAGTGAGTATGTGTTTCTGTCGTTCAGTGTTATGATATATGGTCATTACTTTTGAAATATATATCAGTCAATTCGGCATATGGATGATGAATTCTTCTGCGGACACTATATATATTGCAAGTATACGTATATGTGTCTAAAACAGAAAACAAAAATATAAATAAATATGCGTAAGACCGAATGAAGATGACTTGAAATCATGAAACGTGATTGAAATCACCTCATTAATCATATATCTTTTCTAATATAGAAAGTAACAAGAACTGAGAGCACCAATCACGAGAAAAGGATTGTGTCAAAGAGACATTACTGTGTAAATGTACTGATAGGACTGATCAAATAATTTTTGCGTGAAAAGATCAAATTATGCAGCTTGAGTTTTCTTGATATATTCCATGAATATTGCTTAACTTCTCCATTAAACTACTAAGTTATTTGGTAAAATGTTTTCGAGTAAAATGTAATTATGAAATAAAACATTTGATCATGGAAACAGCATATGGATTTATGTGTTGAAATACCTTTCATTACTAATGCTCTTTTTATAAGCGTGCGAGACTAAACCTGAGCTTGAATCGTATTGAGTAATTGAATCGTATTGACTTCTTTGATTTAAGTAAAAAGTGGAATTTCATAGAGTCGTACTCAGTTTGGCTTATAAGAAAAAGAGCCCATATGATGAAGTGCTAAAGGGTCTTAAAATTGCATTACTAATCAAACTCCTTGAGTTTCTATATCATTTAACATGGTCATGAACATTTGATGAGGGTTTGCAATTTAACTCACATTTTCTTGAGTTCCCACTTTACCATTGTACCTGAGATTGCTCCAAGCACCCCGCGTGCGCCGTATTTTTTGGCGGTTGGCCTGATCCACGGACCGTCGCTTTAGCGCCGACACCGTGCGCTCCCAATGTGGAGCTTAGATGGCGATCTAGATAGACTCTAGATGAAGGGCTTACTAGTGCGCAATGCTATGTAAAGCTCAACTTGGGTCGTGCTTATATGCTTTTACAAGGTGGTTCGGTATAGATAAACGTATTTGTTGGTAAAATATATGATCCGAGAATATCTCCACGACCAAAAGTCCTACCGTCTTGGCCCTACGGGCCGATGGGATAGCTCCTCTAGACCCCGTAGAAGGGGGCAAGCCCCCCTCTGCACTCCCCCTATTAAGGTTCTATGGGGAAACCACGTGATGCCACAAGGCCTTTATTTTCATCTTAAATGGCAAGCCAATGGCCTGGAAGTTTATGCCCTACCTAACCTAATAGCTAGGCTCACAAAGATCATCTACAACCATCAACGGTCACACATATACCTCATCTAACTTGGAAGTTAGGGTTCCACAAATGTCGGGGCTCTCATAATGGCTTCTCCTCATAATGGGGGCCTTACAACTTAGAGCACCATGGATCATTTGTGGTCACATGAGGGTGGAGTATTGAGCATATCTAACACCCCCCCTCAATCTCCACCCTACGGTGAACTACCTCCTTGGTCCAATCCCAAGCTTTGGAAAGTGTTGAAGAAGTTGCTCTCTCCAACAAGCCTTGGTGAAGATGTCTGCTCCATTTTCTTTATTAGGACAATAGCTTATCTCCACCACCTCGTCCTCAATCAACTCACACACATAGTGATACTGGATTTCTATGTGCTTTGTACGTGCATGGAAAACAAGATTTTTGGCAATGGCCATGCAACTTTGGTTGTCACACTTCAACTCTATAGCCTTCTGTCCTTGTATTCCTATGTGCCCTAGGATCCTCCTCAACCATACGGCTTCACATGTTGCAACGCATGCAACTTTGTACTCAGCTTTAGTAGAAGATAATGCTACAATCGATTGCTTCTTACTAATCCAAGAGAAAATCCCTGATCCTAAAAAAAAGCAATATCCAGAAACTGATTTTTTGGTATCAATATCTCCTACCCAATCTAAGTCACAATATCGGACTAGAGATGATCCTTCTTCATAAAGAATACCATAATTAGTGGCTCCTTTCACATACCTGAGTATCCGCATGCTTGCCTTCCAATGAGTTTGGCAAGGCTTATTAGAGAACCTGCTTACTACTCCAACAACATAAGAGATGTCTCGTCTGCTATTGCACAAGTAGATGAGACTTCCAACTAATTTCCTGTATCTTCCGATATCCACTGGAGATGAAGTATCTTCAATAGATAATTTTGTGTTGACCTCCATAGGTGTAGAAATTTCCTTGCGATCCTCCATGTCGAATGACTTCAATATCTGCCTTGCATACTTTTGTTGAGAGATGAAAATCTTCCCTGGTTCTTGGCAAACTTCAAAACATAAGCAATAATGCATTAAGCCCAAGTCAGTCATTTCAAATTCTGAACTCAGGGCATTTTTTGTTTGTTGAAGAAGAGCATCATCATTTCCTATAATCACAAGGTCATCTACATAGAGTACAAGCACAATTGTCTTTCCTCCTCTCTTTAGAACATACAAGTTAGCATCAAAAGCACATCTTTTGAAACCTAGATTCAAGAGATACTTATCTATCCGTTGATAGCATGCTCTAGGGGCTCGTTTTAGCTCATATAATTCCTTCTTCAGCTTACATACCTTGTTCTTTGAATGGGGATCCTCAAACCTTGGTGGTTGGGACACATATACCTCCTCCTTGAGGTCTCCATTCAGGAACGCTAATTTGACATCCATGTGATAGACTCGCCAACCCTTATGTGCAGCCACAACTAGTACTACTTGGATAATAGTCATTCTTGGAGTCGGGGCAAATGATTCACAAAAGTCAATGCCTTCAACTTGTGAGTAGCCATGTGCAACAAGTCTTGCTTTATACTTTTCTAGAGTACCAACCGCCTTGTACTTTAGCTTCCAGACCCACTTGGTGCCAATGATTTATGCTTAGGGGGTCGATCCACTAGCTCCCAAGTTCAATTCTTCATGATATTGTTGTATTTTGTTTGCATGGCAGCCCTCCAATTCGGATCATGGAGTGCCTCTTCCTCATTGGTTGGTTCCTTTGCTTCTTCTTGAATGAGATCAGCCATCAAGGTTGTGTTTACAATATGGGCGCTTGCCCGTCTTTATTCCTCTATTCTCTGTGATCGCCTCGGTCCATGTGCAACCTATTCTAGTGACTATGGGATGGGGTTTGCAGAATCATAGAGCTGCCTCACCCAACGTGGCAATGGCTTTTCCACTTGGGTGTCCATAGGTTGGTGACTTTTAGACTGATAAAGTGAAATGATGCTTCCTTCTCTTGTGTAGAAGGGATAGCTCTTGGGCCAGGTTCATAGTGGATTGCCCCTTCGCGTGATGATAAAGTGGAAGCTCTCTTTTCCTCCTCTACTACATGTGGCTGCTCCTCCTTAAACACCACATCACGACTCGCCATGATCTTCTTAGCCTCAGGGTCATAAAGCTTATAAGCCTTCTTATCTTCATTGTACCCTAGGAAGATACATTTGATGCTTTTTGGTTGAAGCTTGTTTCCCTCCCTATCTCGAACATGTACATAACATTCACTTCCAAATACTTTGAAATGGGAAACAAAAGGCTTTTTACCAGCGTAGGCTTCTTGTGGAATCTTTCCATCAAGTGCCTTGGTGTAGCTTCGATTCAAGATGTAGACAGCACTGTTGACAACCTCTACCCAAAATTGATTAGGCAAACCCTTTCTTTCAACATGCACCTTTCCATCTCCATGATGGTTCGATTCCGATGTTCTGCAACACTGTTCTGTAGAGGACTATGTGCCACTATGAGTTGATGCTTGATTCCCTTACCCTTGTAGAAGTCTTCAAGCTCTGTTGATGTTAACTCACCACCATTGTTTGTCGTGAATTTCTTCATCTTCTTCCCTATTTCAGTTTCAACAAGCTAAATCCATTCTTTAAACTTACCAAAAGCTTGAGCCTTATCATGAACGAAGTACACCCACATCTTCCTGCTATAGTCATCGACAAGTAACATGAAGTAGGAAGATCTTCCCAAGCCGTGTGAAGGCATTTTTTCGCACAACTCAGCATGAACCAACTCTAGATGATAGCTTGCCCTGTTCTTGCTTTCTTGTGAAAATGCCTTCCTCTGTTGCTTGCCCATCATGCAAGCTTCATATGGTTCCTTCATTTCTGCAATCAATGGTAGGTGTGCAACCATATCCCTTCAATGCATCTCCTTCAGTACAAGGTATCCAATGTGTCCGAATATCTCATGCCATAGCTTACTTGTGCCCATGTTTGTAGTGGTTCTAAGAGCACACAACTCATACAGGTTGTTCCTCCTTATGCCACTCGCGACAATCTTGTTGTTATCATCCATAATCTTAGATCCTGTCTTACTAAAAGATACTTGATGACCTTAATCAGTTATAGAAGCTACTGAAAGTAGATTTCATTTTATTTGTGGAACATAGAACACATTTGAAAGCTTTCTGATATCGCCATTAGAGTTAATGAAAGAAACCATACCTTTGCCCTCTACAGGACATCTTGCATTGTTCCCTACCTTTAATGTGATGGGATCCTTTAGAGGCTGTAAGGAACTGTAAAGGTCTTTTCTACTCGTCATGTGAGGAGATGCACCACTGTCCAACACCCATGAGTCATTTGTTCCTGAATCTTTAGCCAAGGAGCACACCTCCTCTATTGTAACAAATAACTCAAGTTCTATTTCTGCCCTGTTGGTAGACTCCTTGCCCTTGCCACCTTTTGAAGAGCCACTCTTCTCTTTTGCCATCTTGATGCGATAGTCTTGGATTCTGTGTCCTTTCTTCTTAGAGTGGAAACACTCTCCCTTGAACTTCTTTTTGTCCTTCTTATTTTTGTCTCCATTTTTTGAAGAGTCTCCTTTGCCTAATTTGGCATTTGCTATGAATGCAGCATCCCCTTCGCTACCACCACTCCTCGCCTTGAGCCGCAGCTCCTCCTCCATGAGTAAGGCACTAAATTCTTCAAACGTTAGTGGTTGAGGTGTGATTTGAGTGTTAAGAGTAGTTACCAAACCATCAAACTTAGGTGGACAGATTCAAAGACAATGTCAAGCTAGGTCCTCACTTGACTTTTGAACACCTACTCTTGCCATTTGATCTCGTAGATTCTTTATGCGAGTGATAAAAACCTCTGAAGTCTCCCCATTAGCAAACTGTTCTGCTGCAAGTTGATTCTCCAAGTTTTGAATCCGTGTTTGATTACGAGTTTCATATTGATTTCTCAATACGTTCCATGCTTCACATGCCTTCGTAGTATGCTGAATGAGAGTCAGAACACTATCAGAAGTACTTGTAACTAGAGCACAGAGTGCATCTACATTTCTACATTTCCAAGCACGTAGGAGATCAATATCAGGAGGAATCATTCGACCAGGATTATTTGGATCAGGTCTTTCTTGGGGCTCATGATCAGTCCCAAGAACACTCTCTAAAATCTCATACTAATCAAGAATAGAAGTGATTTTGAACTTCCACAGGGTGTAGTTCATACCATCAAGTTTACCTTCTAAAAGGCTAGTGTTCAAATCCGCAATGTTGGGATGAATGGCATCATTGTTGCTCCTGCTTGTGTGCCACCTACTCCTGTTGATGAACCACCTTGACTCCTAGTCGTAGATGATGATGCGCCACTTGACATCTTCTCTCTTTTTTTGTTCAAACCTCTGAAACCTCTATGTTTCTTCTTCTGCACCACTCAAAGCCTCCTAAGCTCTAATACCATGTAAGAAAATAACATCACAGTGAAATAGACCTCTAGCCAGAGTTGTGAGAAAAATGTAGACAAAGATAGATGCAAACTTAGAGATAGAGGACTCAAATTCTCAAATTGCCGAGTGTAATGCAGTTACAACGATGGTGCTGCCCCCCACTGCACTCCCCCCATTAAGGTTCTATGGGAAAATTGTGCAATACCACAGGGCCTTTATTTTCACCTTAAATGGCAAGCCAATGGCCATGAAGTTTATGCCCTACCTAACCTAATGGCTAGGCTCACAAAGATCATCTACAACCATCAAGGGTCACACATAGACCTCATCTAACTTGGAAGTTAGGGTTCCACAAATGTCCGGGATCTCATAATGGCTTCTCCTCATAATGGGGGCATTACAACTTAGAGCACCATGGATCATTTGTGGTCACATGAAGGTGGAGTATTGAGCATATCTAACATGATAGTCTTTAGAGATGAAGTGGTGTTGCTAAAACGTGCTTCACACTAGCCAAGAACAAGTGATGGAGAGTGTAGTGGGCTTTATTAGCTTCCTAATGATCATAAATAATCATCTATGTTCTTTGGAACATGATCCACTAATTAATGGATCAAAACAGATGAGTAAGAAATTAATCCAAAGTCATTGACTTGCTATTTTAGTCTCTACACCTGTTCAATATAATGAAGAGTTCTCTGAGTATGATAGAAGTTAGTCTAACTCCTTTTGATGGTTTTGAATTAACTTAGAAAGCTGCCAATCATGGGTGATTTTAATAAAAAGATGAGCTACATGCTGAGTATGATGTTTAGTAAGTCATAGGACTTCCTCGACATTTTCGAGATGCATCAGAGTACAGACCACAGAGTAAATATATGATGATATCTCTTGATTGAGAGAACCAATGATAATGAGATTTTGTAGCTATAAACTAGATAGTATACTAAATCTATGAGACTTTAAATCACTACAAATGATCAATCATACACTCAGAATAAGCTCTAAGAATATCATTCTATTGATGTAGTCATAGTAGAAAAGTGAAGTAGAGATATTATAATCAAAATGTATGTACTAGATCACATAAGAATACAATATCATTGGCAACAATCTATGCACAATGTGAGGGTAGTGATTGAGCTATGGAGTGAGCTCTCAATTCACATAGGATCCCTCTCTATTTCTTTCCAAAGTCGGGCATACCATGTGAGTCTTTTGATCCACCTTTATAGTTGCGTTTGGAGTCAATTTTGAGTTCAACTTCAAAGCATAGGCTAAGCATCCAAAGATTTAATAATGCTCTAGACTAGGTCTTCTTCCATTCTACACTTCATATGGAGTGGTTCCATCTAGTGACTCAGATGGAAGTCTATTTATGAGATATGTGGTTGTAGATAGAGCCTCTGCCCATAGGTAGTTTGGCAATCCCTTTTCATTGAGCATGGACCTTGTGGCTTGAACAATAGCTCTATTTATCCTCTCTGCTACACCATTGAGTTCGGGTGTATACCTTGTAGTGATTTCCGTTTTAATGCCTCTTACATGCAAGTAGACATCAAATTCGAATGAGAAGTATTCTCCTCCACCATCTAATCTGAGTCTTTTCAAAGTCCTACCTGTTTGGTTTTCAACAAGAGCAACATACTTCTTAAAACAATTAAAAACTTCATCCTTGTGCTTCATGAAAAATAGAATGGTCCGCCTGCTACAATCATCTATGAAAGACACATAATATATTGAGCCTGATATAGATGGCTCATCATCCTTACCCTTCTTCACTAATAGATTCATAATCAATAATGAATCTTCTTGACTTTGGTTCTCTACATAGTTATTGTAATCTCTTATTCCTCTATGGCCACTTTGATAGTTTTTGTTGTACTTGTAATTATTGTTGTAGTTGTTATAATTGTTGTTGTCATTGTTGTTGTAGCCTCCATTGTATCTCCCTCTATTTGATCCATAGCCACCTCTATTGAATCCTCTTCCTCTTGAGTTCATCGGGTTCCTAAAACATTCTTCAGTAGTATGGTTAGATAAGCCACATATATTGCAAGGTTAAGATGATTGGAATCTCTCCCTCCCTTGCTTTCCACCTCTACTTTTCCTCTAGCTCTTCCTCTACCTGCAAAGCTTTCTTGGAAAGAGCTACCTTCATCTTCCTTCTTCTTATTCTTTGACTTGTCCTTCACCTTATCTTTATCAGAATATAAAGTAAACACCTGATTACCTCTTGAGGGCTCACCACCTTTGCTAATATTTGCTTCATGAGTGAAGAGTTGGTCCATGAGTGGGTTGACGTCAGGTACATGCATATCCATGAACAAGTACATGGCTGTTGTGAAGGACTCCCACTTGTCATCTGCTTTGATTCCATTTATGATTTGTCTAATGATTTGTTCCTCTTCAATTACCTCTCCAATGCTTCCAAGTTGATCTGAAATCTCCTTCATCTTTGTGACATAATTAGTCACACTTTGCTTGGGGCTTTACTTCATTGTTGTGAACTCCATCCACAATTGGTTCTTCCATGCACGAGTGTTGGAGGAGAAGAAAGAAGCAAGTTCATTCCAAGTCTCTCTTGATGTCTTGCATCCCTTGACATAAGGTTAAAGAAAATCAGAGATTGAGTTTAGAATATAGGACCTTGCAAGTGCATCCTTTGAACACCAATTTGAAAGTCTTTCCTCTTCTTCATGTGATGGTTGCCCTTTGTTCCTCATGGTTGTCATAGCTTCATCTCTAGATGTGTATCCAAATAGATTCCTCTCTTGAAGATAAGCCTCCATCCTTAGAGACCATGTTGAGTAGTTATTTCTATCCAATTTTTCAATTGTTGATGGAAATCCATCTACCATGTTGATTGACTATGCTCTAATACCACTATAAAGAGAGATTGTGGATGCAATCCAAATATGAGTTGGTGCTATGACAATAAGCTTCACACCAGCCATCTGAGACTTCAGAGTTGGTTAGAAGACCCTTCGAGCTTCCTAAATCCATAAAAAAATCACCCAAGTGTTTTGGAACAAGTATCTCAAAAGTTTGAGTCAAGACTAACTAGTTGCAAAATGACTAGCTCCCAATAGTTGCTATTTTTGTACATACACCTACTAAAAAAAAATGAACCTGGTAGGAATTACAAAAATTCCTTTTGGACATAGCAAATAGACTTAGATATCTTGCTAATACAAGTGAAGAAACTTAAATTGATCAACTGAGTACTGAGAACAAGATTTAGTGAAATCTATTTACTCCCGCCATTTTCGGGGCTCTACAGAGATTTGACCAGTGAGTAGAAAAACCATAATTTCTCAGAAATAGGAAATTCACTGATGATGAGAGTCTATGAGCATACCATAGACTTAGATAGAAATTCAATGCACTTTAAAACTCTAAAAGAGGTTATGTATAGCCCGAGATATGAGCTTCTGAAGTTACTATTCTGAGTGAGTATAGCAAAGAATAAAACAGAGAAGAAGTAAATGGTGAGTGTATAGATTCACATATAATTACAACCATATGGGCAATGAATACTCTCTCTAATGGCGACTTCCTTCTTTCTCTTTTTGATAGCTACTTTTGGAGGTAGTTTTGAATTTGAATTCAAATAACTTCACCTAAAAGTGATGCTAAAAATCAGGAGATATTCTCTCAACTTATGGATTCATGGTTTAGGTAGTTAGAGCCACGAATTTCCTTTTTACATCATGGATGACTTAAGCCATTCTTTCTTTTGCAATTAGAAGAGATAAAATAATCTCTTTTACAAGAGATGTTCATATGTCTACACATATGACTACAAGTAAACATAAATCAAATCATATCAAGCACGTAGGCTTGGGTAAAATGCACCAGCAATAATGTACAAAACACAGAGAATTTGGGCTTCAAGTTGCGCATGGTGCCAGAGACAAGGACCCCTATGAATCGCTAGAGACAGGGACCCCTATGAATTTCGGTTGTATGTGGCTACAGAAATAGACACATAGATATTTTGAGATTTAAAGTGTTGGCCCCTACTTAGCTCTATGGCACTTACGTGTATGCCCTAAAATATCTGCAAATACCTAATGAGTGACTAAGAGTTCAATAGTGCTTGAGCAACATATTATTAAGTTAGAGTGAGGCTACATTATGAGATAAATGATCAACATTGCACTACATATCATCTCATATTTATGACGCACATATCTTACTACCACAAACCATATGGCTACTGGCATAGTTTGTCTATTGTAATTGAACTTACATGTATTCAGGCATTTATATGAAGCTTTACTCAAAATTTATGGTCACTTAATAAGTTTATTTCAAAGATCTTTAGCAAAGGCTCCTTGTAAAGGGATTAGACACCATTTTGACTAGTAGTCAAAGTAGGACCTTCCCTCTTTTCCATTAGACTACATGGATTAATAAATTTTGTATACTCCTACTCACAAAAATGGCATAATATGCTACACCAAAGCGAAGGAAAAGAAAAACAAGGCATCCACTTTAACAAAGAAGAAAAATGCTTCTACAACCAAAGTGAACGGCACCCAAAGATCCTATCAATGGATCACATGGACAACCTCAAAATCAACAACAAGGCATGAGCACATGATTGAAGGAGATTCCATGGACAATTTTCTGACAAAGATCAAAGATTTGAAGGAATACTTGATTTCTACTAATGAAATCTTGCTTGACAGTTCACTTATGCAGACTCTTCTAAATGGTCTTCTAGATTCATGTCAGATTTTTGCTTCTACTCTTTGTTTGATGATGAAAGTCAATCCAAATTCCTTCACATTTGAGGCATTAGTCTCTGTTCTATTGTAGGAAGATCAATCTAGGAAGAATAGGTCTATTATGTGTGTTGCAGATCAAGCTTTCCTAACTAGTCAGAAGGGCAAAGTAAATGGAGGTCTTCTAGTAGTAAGCAGAAATCTACTAATTCTGCACAATCAAAGAAGGATGACAGAGATGAGATGAAAATAGAAGAGCAAAATTTTTTTTGCGATAGTTTAGGCTTTGCATGACAGCAAATTAGATGCACCTCTATCATATCGTACTCGATTAGGCTCTCATAGTGCCTCTTTTGCATCAGATTGCTATGCTATGGCTTCATCTAGTCTCTATGATGAGAGTGAGCCTGTTTCGTTTCATGAAGCACAAAATTCAAAAAATTGGATGGCTACTATGCAATCTGAATATGATGCTATAATGAAGAATGGTACTTGGTCTTTATGCGACTTTCCTCCTAGCAAGAAAGCCATTGGCACTAAGTGGGTATACAAACTGAAGCATAAACCTGATGGTACAATTGACAGGTATAAGGGTAGGCTTGTTGCAAAGGGTTATGCATAGGAAAGAGGCATTGATTTTGATGAAACATTTGCTCCTACTTGCCGCATGACTACTGTTTGTAGCATCTGTGCACTTGCAGCTCATCATGGTTGGAATGTACATCAGTTGGACATTACAACACATTTCTAAATAATGACTTGCATGAAGAAGTGTATGATTTTTAGCCTCGTGGCTTTGTGCAGAAAGGGCATGAAAACTAGGTGTGGAGGTTAAAGAAGGCATTATATGGTTTAAAGCAAGCACCACATGCTTGGTATGAAAAGATCCATGCCTATCGGATTCCACATGGTTTTGAGAACAATCGAACTGAAAGCACCTTATATGTCAAGCGTGCTAATGATATCATTGTGGTGTATGTTGATGACATGCTGCTCACTGGTCCTCATGAAGAGCATATTGCTGATTTCAAGGCTGGTTTACATGCATCATTTGAGATGTCTGATTTGGGGCATTTGCATCATTATTTGGGCATTCAATTTATGCACGTTGACGGTGGAATGGCTTTGTGTCAAACGGAATATATTGAAACATTATTGCATCCTTTTGGCCTTGAAGACTGTGAACCTATTGCCACTCCTATGGAGACAGGTTTACGACTGAGTCTTCATGATGCTGGAGATGCATTTGATGCTATTCTCTATCAGTAGGTTGTTGGATGTTTGATTTACTTATGCGTTACCCGGCCAGATGTTCAATTTGTTGTCTCAGAGATGAGAAAGTTTATGCATTGCCAAGGAGTCAAGCATTGGTAGGTGGTTAAGCGCATCTTTCGCTACTTGACTTTTGCTACTTGAGTGGTACTCGGCTACTTGGGTTGTTTTATCCCAAGGGGGGATCAGTACCGCCAGATTTGCATGCTTTTTCTGACTCTGATTGGGTTGGTTGCTATGACACTCGTGTGTCCACTAGTGGCTTTTTCTTCATGCTTGTTAGCTCATGTGTATCTTGGTTGAGCAAGAAGCACACTACTGTGGCCACTTCCAGCTGTGAGGTTGAGTATAGGGCAGCTTTCATAGCCACTCTTGAGTGTGTGTGGCTCAGACGCCTTATGGCTGATTTGGGTGTTGGTCAGTCGTCTACCACCACCATCTTCACTGACAGTCATAGTGCATTGGTAGTTGCAAAGAACCCTATGTTCCATGCTCGCACTAAGCACATTGAGGTGCATTATCATTATGTCAGGGAGAGGTTCTCTGCTAGGGAGATCAGCTCGGCATATGTTCCCACATAGGAGAACATTGCAGACCTTTTCACGAAGGCTCTTCCTAGGGAGAAGTTTGAATCTTTCCGCAAAGCTTTGGGCTTACTTCATTTTGTGGAGTGATTTCCACATAGCTTGGCACTTCCTTATACATAAGTGTCAGCTCCTTGTTCACCGCATCACTTCGAGGGGGGATTTGTTGATATATTTGGGTAGTGATGTGTGTGAACACACTAGGACCGCCGGGGCACTTTTTTCCCTCTTAAGGAGGTTTTTTCCCCCGGCTTGTATATACACCAATTGCCCTAACGGGCTACTTATCTTTGTACATTCTAGTGGTAATACATTCAGTATTGTGTGTTGAGCTCCAAGCTTCTTCTTCTTCCTTGTGCTGTTCGCGTGCTTCCGCAGACATCTAACTCCAATAGGTAGTGCCTCTCTAGAGAGGTTTTCTACTTGTCACTCCATCCCTCTTGAGAAGTTCTTTGATTTTGTATGGACCTTCCAATGGGGAAGCCATTTGCCTCAAAGTTATGTCTCCAATCGTGGTCTATGTTGGAGAACCATCGTTCCAAATTGAAATTTCCTCTACCACAATCGTTTATCATGAAATTCCTTTATCTTTACATCTGTTTCTTACGATTTTCGTTTTGCATCCATGCAAACCTCCTCCAGCGTGATGAGTGACTAGAGTGATGTAGAAACCAAGTGAGTCTTCTTCGTTTGTACAAATTCTATCCTAAGTGAGCCATGTAGAAACCCAAACATATGAAAAATTCAACTGAGACAATGGTGTTTTTGTATCATCTTCATTTTACCACGGAGCTTGTTGCACTTGGTTCTAGAGTTGTTGATGCACACCATTAAATTTTGCATCGGCTCATCTCTTTGACTCCAGGCTTTCCTTCTTGCAATGATATGGGAATGATATGCGTGTAACAGCCTATCCAAATCTATGCTTTTTATTACTATAAGTTTTCATGTAGTATAGGATCTCAACATGGCTGCTCATTGCATGTGATTCATTAAGTTATTTCTTCACCCTTTGTGCTTTGTATTCTTTTGGTTGTTTCTTTTACTTGTTGGATTTGGCTCTTAATCTTAGCAATCATTCATTTCTAGCGTCATTTTGTCTTTTCACATTGATATTTCGTTGTGATCTACAATCTTCAACTAATGGAAGTTGTACATAGTCTCTTAGTCTTCTTGAAGCTTTTGGTTTTTGAGAGCTCATTAGTGTCTCTTAGCATAGTTTTTGGTGTGTGGTTTTCCTTGTATCAATCCCTTAAAGTCCTTGTCTATGTGTAGGTGGCCTATGATGCATAGGATGGTGTGCTTTGTTGGAGCTCAAGGTCAAGGACAAGCATAAAAAGCACATCAGAGAAGTGGACACACAAGAAGAAGGAGCACATAGGGAGCTCCAAGAAGTGTATGTCAAATTTTCAGAAGAAATCCCTATAAAATAGTGATTTTCATCACTAAAAACCATTGTAAATACCATTTTTCATTTTTGTAACTCCATTTTCTTCAAGCCGAGGAGTGCCCAAGCTTGAGGAGTATTAGAAGTATCATCCTACCAATTTTCATATTTTTTAGACTTTGTTTGAGCCCTCAAATAAGCCCTGGAACCTAATTTTTAACTAGGCCGGACTCTAGGTCTGCACAGGGCCAAAACTAGTCAAAAAACTATAAAAAGAGCTATAGAGCTCATTTTTGGGGTTAGCTTGTTAGAGAATAGAGATTTTGTAAGAGAACTCTTTTGCAATCGAAGCTTTCTATTGTTCCTCTCTTTGATCTTACCTTGTGCGGGTGTGTGTGTATGTGTGTGCATGTTTGTGTGCTTTCACTCACGCACTTGTGCCTTCACTTGCTCGTGGTCTTTATATCGGTCCTCACGTCCCCGCGGATTGACAAGTAAAGGAGGTGGTGCTTACGCTTGAGCTACACCAAATTTTGGCGCCGTTGCCGGGGAGAGAGCTTCGAGGACGAGCATTGTGATGGTAAGATCGTAGATTTGCAATGTTGGAAGGTAAAAAAACTGTCATTTTTGTTCATTTTCTGATTTTTCCTCTTCATCTTCATCATCGTCACTTCATCTTCTTCCATCTTCTTCTTCATAGAAATTTCTTGTTTTTAGTGCATTTTGACCATTTTCATACCATTTTTCATGCTTTATTATGCGAGAAGGAGTTAGGAAGTGCAAGTGAGAGCAAGCGCTTGTATTTTTTCATGATTTTCTGCACATACAGAGCTCGCCATTGCTCGTCACTCAAAAATTTGAATTTCCCGCCAAAAAACACGATTCTGATTGAAAATCGCGATTTTCATAAAATTCATTTTTTTTCAAAAAAATACGATTTTCTATTTCTTGCCTAAAAGATTTTTGAAAAGAACACGATTCTGGGGTCATTCTCAGAATCGCAATTCTCTGGTTGTGCTCAAAATCGCGATTCTCTAAGTTTCTAAAAAAAACATGATTCTGAGAAGACACAATTTTCAAAGGGCTCAAAATCGCGATTTTCATAAATCACGATTTTCAGTCAAAAACACGATTTTGTGAAAACACACTTCTCTGGGGCTATAAAATCGCGATTTTCAAAAAAAACATGATTTTTATCCAAAATCGCGATTCTTCACGATTTTTAGAAAACATGCTTTTCACTAAAGTACAAAATCGCGATTTTTAGAACACGATTTTTAATCAAAATCACGATTTCTTGGTTATTCTCAAAATCGCTATTTTCAGGGCAAAAACACGATGTTGACCAAACATGATTTTCATTCGAAATCGCGATTTTCATGTCAAAAACACGATTTTGAGAAAACTCGATTTTCATTCAAAATCGTGATTTTGTGATCATTCTCAAAATCGCGATTTTGTGATCATTCTCAAAATCGCGTTTTTCACGATTTTCATTCAAAATCGCATTTTTCACGATTTTCATTCAAAATCGCATTTTTCTCGATTTTTAGTCAAAATCGTGTTTTTCACGATTTTCATTCAAAATCACATTTTTGAGGATTACTCAAAATCGCGATTTTCATCAGTGCTCAGCATCACGATTTTCATGATTTCACAAAATCGTGATTTTTGTGTTGCTTAGCATCGCGATTTTCATGATCTCTCACAATCGGGATTTTCATTAGAGTCCAGCATCACGATTTTCATTAGAGTCCAGCATCGCGATTTTCAGACCCCCTAAAATCGCGATTTTCACACAAAATCGTGATTTTTCCAAAAGGTCCTATTTGCCTATTTTGACCTCCAGGAGCTTGATTTGATATAACTTTTTCATCAAAAGTCCATTTCATCAGAATAATGCATTGATTTTCAGATAGAGTAATTTGAAGTTGACCTTCAGGTGGGGTTGGGAAGCCAAGGGAGAGAAAAATTGTTTCATGGGGAAGAGAAAAGCAAAAGAGAGAAGAAAGGGGGCTAAGATTGAAAAAAAAGGAGGGAGATAAACATGAGATGCATGAAATAATCTCACATAAGGGTGAAACATCTAGAGAAAAATTGCATGGAGTCAAGGGAAGGGATGAAATATCTGAGGGAGTAGGATCTTTATTTGCAACAAGAGAATATATCAATACTTTTGTGCATATAAGAATAGGACATGAACATAGGAGGTTAAGTGTTTATATCAACCCTAATTGTGAGTGGAATTTAATTCATATTGACCTAGTGACCATTATTTTTGCGAACATTCAACCAATAGCTCATCCTTCTATCCTCATGGATGGGGAACATTATGAATGCATGGGTCAAGTTGTGTTGCCTGTTATGGTGGATGATATGCAATTTTTTGAAACATTCTTTGTCATGGACGCTATAGATGAAGACTTGATCATTGGCACCCAAAGGTTCATTACACAAAATCATCAAGAATTTGAGGTGTCTTCTCCACCTAGTATGCGCGCTTCTACATATATGTCTATTGAAAATCCTAATGAATATCCGCCTTGTGATAATTGGGGACAAAATCATCTTTTCAAAGATTGTGCTTTTCATGCACAAAATTTTCTTTCTACTCATGCTTTTGAATCTAATCCTTCTTTGAGTAAATCACAGGAAACCTTAAAGAATGGGGAAATGGAGGATTCCAAGTGTTTGGGGGATGTGGAAGGACCCTTTCTTCCTATAAAGTTGGATTCCCCTCATGAAACCATAAGCAGGGATGATCTACACTCATATGATCAAGAAGGAGATGATCAACAAATACTTTGTATCATTGATGTGGAGAATGATGTCAAATCTATGGTCAATCATGACAATTCATCATCCATTTTTACATCTAGAGATTCGATGTGTAATACGGATAAATGTATCGATGAATCTCTAGAAAATGGTGTCCTCTTTGCCCAATCATGAGTTACCCAATAAACATGTCTGTGAAGGCTCTATTTTGGGCAAAATGCAGCATTCCTCCTTTCCAAAAGATGGTTCAATTTGAGCTACTAAAAAATTGCAGCTTGTTCATAGTGATGTATGTGGTCCTATGTAGACACCCTCTTTTGGAAACTATCTTTACTTCATGACTTTCATTGATGATTTTTCCAAGCATGCATGGGTATATCCACTAAAAGCAAATTCTGAAGTGTTTATGTGCTTCAAACAATTTTTGGTTCTATCTGAAAATCTATCATCATGTAAAATGGGCACCCTTTGTTCTCGGCGAATATATGTCTTCAGATTTTAATGAATTTCTTGCTGAACATAGGATAAAACATCAGTGTACAATACAGTATACACCTCAACAAAATGGATTCAATGAAAAGAAGAATAGGTCACTCATGGAGATGGCAAGATGTATGGTCAAGAGTCAGGGTTTACCACATAGTTTTCGGGTTGAGGTTGTTATGTGTGCAGCATATGTACTTAATAGGTATCCCACTAAAGTGCTGCAATCTATCACTCCATATGAGGCTTGGCATGGTCGCAATCCATGTGTTTCTCATCTACATGTTTTTGGTTGTTTGACATATGCATTAGTGCATGAACAACAACGCAAAAAATTGGATGATAAAGGAGTAAAATGTATCTTTGTTGGGTTTAGTTTTGAAAGCAAAGGCTATCATTTGTATCATCCACAAACTAAATGCATTTCAATTAGTCATGATGTTTTTTTTGTGGAAGACGTATTCAGCCATTACTTTCATGTACTAAGGAGACGTCACTTAGCTCCAAAGACATGTATGACACTTTACTACCTCTTTTTATAGGTGGAAAATCTAATGCTGGTCCTTATGAGGCAACTTCTCAGCCTTTACATGTTTCATGTGATGATGCAGATCATTCATTTTCTGATGCAGATTTACATGATGCACTTGTTGATGAGAGAACTGATATTGAGGAGGAAAAAACTATGCCAAAATGGCTGATGTAGACTTTGGATGACAACAAATTACATGCACCTCTATCATATCGTACTCACTTAGGCTCTCCTAGTGCCTCTTTTGCATCTGATTGCTATGCTATGGCTACCTCTAGTCTGTATGATGAGAATGAGCCTATTTTGTTTGATGAAACACAAAATTTTGAAATTTTGATGGTTGCTTTTCAATCTGAATATGATGGTATAATGAAGAATGGTGCCTCGTCTTTATGTGACTTGCCTCCTGACAAGAAGGCCACTGGCTCTAAGTGGATATACAAGCTAAAGCGTAAGCCTGATGGAACACATGATAGGTATAAGGCTAGGCTTGTTGCAAAGGGTTATGCACAAGAAAGAGACATTGATTTCCATGAGACCTTTGCACCTACATGTTGAATGACTACTGTTCATAGCATCTGTGCACTTGCACCTCATCATGGTTGGAATGTACATTAGTTGTACATTAAAACTACATTTTTGAATGGTGACTTGCATGAAGAAGTGTATGTTTTTCAGCCCCATGGAGTTGTGCAGAAAGGGCATGAAAACTAGGTGTGCAGGTTAAAGAAGGTGTTATATGGTTTAAAGCAAGCACAACATGCTTGGTATGAAAAGATACATGCCTATATGATTGCACATGGTTTCGAGAATAGTCCAACTAAGAGCACCTTATATGTTAAGTGTGCAAATGATGTGCTTTTAATCATTGTTGTGTATGTTGATGACATATTGCTCATTGGTCCTCATGAGAAGCATATTGCTGATTTCAAGGCTGATTTGCATGCCTCATTTGAGATGTCTGATTTGCGGCATTTGCATCATTATTTGGGCATTCATTCTATGCAAGTTGATGGCAGAATAGCTTTCTGTCAAATAAAATATATTGACACATTATTTTAGTGTTTTTGCCTTGAAGATTGCAAAGCTATTGCCACTCCTATGGAGACAGGTTTATGATTGAGTCTTCATGATGCTGGAGATGAATTTGATGTTGTTCTCTATTAGTAGGTTGTTGGATGCTTGATTTACTTATGCATCACATGGCTAGATATTCAGTTTGTTGTCTCACAAATGAGCAAGTTTATGCATTGCCCAAGTGTCAAGCATTGGTAGGCGGTTAAGCGCATCCTTCGCTACTTGAGTGGTACCGAGCTAGTTGGATTGTTTTATCCCAAGGAAGGATCACTACCACTAGATTTTCATGCTTTCTTTGACAATGATTGGGTTGGTTTCTATGACACTCATGAGTCCATGAGTGGTTTTTGCTTCATGCTTGGTAGCTCATGCATATGTTGGTTGAGAAAGAAGTAGCCTATTGTGGCCACTTCCAGATTTGAGGCTGAGTATAGGGCAACTTTCACAACGATTTGAGTGTGCATGGATTAGATGCCGTATGGCTGATTTGGGAGTTGGTCAGTCTTCTACCACCACCATCTTCACTGGCAGTCAGAGCGCATTGGCAATTGTGAGGAACCCTGTGTTCCATGCTCGCACTAAGCACATTGACGTGCATTATCATTATGTCAGGAAGAGGTTCTTTGCTAGAGAGATCAGCTTGGCATATGTGCCCACGTATGAGAACATTGCAGACCTTTACAAAGGCTCTACCTAGGGAGAAGTTTGAAGCTTTCTACAAAGCTTTTGGCTTACTTCCTTTTGTGGATTGATTCCACATAGCTTGGCATTTCTTGATACATGAGTGCTAGTTCCTTGTTCATTGCATCACTCCGAGGGGGGATTTGTTGATATATTTAGGTAGTGATATGTGTGAACACACTAGGACTGTTGAGGCACTTTTTTCCCTCTTTAGGAGGTTTTTTTGCTGGCTTGTATATATGCCTATTGCCCTAACGGGTCACTTATCTTTGTACATTCTAGTGGTAATACATTCAAAATTGTTTGCTGTGCTCCAAGCTTCTTCTTCTTCCTTGTGTTTTTTGCATGCTTCCATAGACCTCGAATTCCAACAAGGTTCATATGAAAAACTTTTAGAGAGTACACATGTAGAAGCAAAATGAAAAGAAGAGTGTTTTCACAAAATGAAAGAGTGTAAGACAAAATGAGTAGACCAAGGAGTGGGTAAACTCATTATAATGAGGTTGCCAAGAGAATGGAATAGGCTCTCCATGCTTCTAACCAAGTAGAAAGTGGGGGAGATGCCACCCTTATATAGAGTTGGAGGAGGTTCTCCAAAGTAAACCATATGTGGTATCAATTCTATTAAAGGTGAATGAAACTGCCCACTTTTGGAGACAATCTTGGGACATCAAATTAAGCACCAAGATACTCTTGCAGTTAGGAGCGTATGTGAATTGACACTCAAATCAAGGCAAGGACCATTCTTGGACGAAGCAAGTGTAAGAGAGACTAAGCAAGGGTGAGCATAGTCTAAGCTAGGCAAGAGAGAGAAGTGCAAGAGACACAGAGTGTGCGACGCAGAGAAGTGAAGTGCAAGGTGTGCATGAAGAGTGACTAAGAGGTGTGTAGAGAAGTGTTAAGCTATTCCCCCAAGGATCCCAAGGTCTCATTGCAGTGTGCGCGTGTGGATAGAAGGTGTCCATCCCTCCCCCTTATTGGAAGCTTGGTGCAAGGTGTGCACAAGTGCAGGCTTGGAGAAGGTGGAGGTCTGGTGTAGAGGAGGCGGGCAGCAACAAGACCTTGGGTATTTGGTATTTTTTTAATTGAGCACTCTGTGGGATTTTGCACATAAGCATTGGATTGTATTGTGCATCACCATTGTATTTGTCTTATTATAATCAATCGACAGAGGCTCCCAGTGTGTATCTTTCTTCTTGTCTTTCCCTTTTCTCCTACAAACACTCAAATCCCTTCTTGTCCAAGAATCCCCCAACAAAATTTGGCACGCCCAGTGGGACTCCAAGGAGATTTGAGCATAGGAGAAGCCAAGTGCAAAGGGTAGAAGAGTTCAAGTGTTGACAGTACTACTTCAGTGGACTAAGAGGTAAATATTCTTATCAATTATCTCATACTAAAAGGACTATGAACAGCCCATGACTGCAACTCAGTCCCAAAAATTGAGGGTCACCTGCAAGCAAACAAGAAGGAAGGCTGTTAGAAGATACTCTATTCCACTATCTTCAACCTCATCAGTAAAGAGCATGGTAGGACAAGTAGACTTGGAAACCTTACTATCAAGATTAAATATAAAATTTCCTTCTTTCAAAGGCCTAGCTCAGGAAGATCCGGACGAGCATATTCGAAGGTTTTTAGCACTATGCAAAACTAGAGGCTTAATGGGAAGGGTGGATGCCTTTTTGATACTCTTCCCTACCACATTAGAAGGGTTAGCAGATAAATGGTTCAGCCAGTTTGCTGAGAACCATTTTACAACTTGGGACTTAATGAAAGATGCATTCAAAAATCAATTCCAACATGGAAATACTACAGAGATCATCATAGAGGAACTAGAAAATTTGAGACTCGGTCCAGGTGAAAAGTTCCCAAAGTTTGTGACTAGGGCCAAGGCACTAATGGCTAAATTGCCAGATCCACCACATGATTTTTTTTGTTAAGAAATGGTTAGCTAAGCCACTTCCAATGACCACCCAATGTAAAATCAAGGAATTAGTGTTGCCCACAGCCTCCATAGAGGATTTCATCAACACAGCTACACGGCTGGAGCAGATAAGGCAACAATATGGAGCCATTTCTTCTCAACTACCCTATTCTACAGAAATGGAGGATCCAGTAATCCAGCTAAGGAAAGAGCTGGAGGGCTTAAAAAGGAATAAGCCCCACAAAGAGGAGGAGAATGTTGTTACTCAGTTGAGGAGGGGGGTTGAGGCTTTAAAGCTCCAAAAGGAGGAAGAAGCCCAAGTAGAGGAATTGGCTCAGCTACGACAGGAGTTGCAGGAACTCAAAGGGGGTGGCATCAAGAGTGGAATTCGGTGTACCATGTGCAGCAAGCAAGGTTGTATAGTAAGTGAATGTCCTCTGTTAAGTGTGACTTGCCAACTATGCATGAAAGCTACTCATGAGGCCTAGGAATGCCAATCAAGAGGAATGCCTGCAACAACATATTGGACCCAAGGAGGACCCCTACCACCAGCAAATGTGATGGTGACTGCACCCAACCAAGGTAAAAATTATAACCTTGGATAGAGGGATAACCTTGGAAATGGGCCAAGGAGGCCAATCATTTGTTTCAGATGTGGAGAATGTGGGTATTATCAAAGTAGGTGCACTCTACCAGAAAATGCCCCTCCTTGCAGGAAACACCCAGAGGCCAAAGACCACTATACTAATTGTTGTCTTAAGAACCAAGCATCTTCATCTGGGCCCCACATTCAAATGATTTTTGTGTGCAAAGAAGAAATGGTAGAGCAAGCCAGAGTGCCATCACCATCTACCAGGGTGGTGCAGTTAGAAGAAATCGAATCTCTTACAGTGCAGACAAGAAGCAAGCTGAGGAAGGATCAAGTGGAAATAGGTCAAGAACCAAGGATTAATGGATTGAACAAAGACAAAGAGACATCTGAAGACCAAGCCACCACATGTGCAGATACAAGGCAAAAAGAAAATCTCATAGGTACCAGTGATGCCATTGGACATGCATTCAATCGGGCTCATGAGGAGTTTGATAAGTCAAATGGAACCCATGCTCTTAAGGAATCAGTTGCTTCTAGACTACTCAAGTCCATGAAAAAGGAGGTCGGTATTTTTTATTTACTAAAGATGGATGGGAAGTTCAAGACAAAACTGTTGCAGATAATTGATGAAATGTCCACAACAAGTTTAGTGGCAAAGGCTGCTATTATGCATAAAGATAAAGGTGTAGGGGAAGCACCCCTCACAGATTATAAGAGCCCTAGGCTAATAGTCTCTATCAAAGGTCATGAGTTTCAAGGAGTTATTGTGGATGGTGGTTCTGGCATTAACTTGATGACTGAATATACCATGAAAAAGAGTGGACTACACCCTTCAAGACCTACAAACTTCATTGTAACATTGGCACACCAAAGCATAGTTAAGCCTATGGGAGTGGTCCCTAGAGTCCCAGTCAAGATACAAGGTACCATCTTTAACTTGGACTTTGTTGTTTTAAGGCTGCCACAAGTAGAAGGAAGTTTCCCCCTGTTAATTGGGAGACCTTGGTTAAGGCATGCCAATGTGCTGCATGACTGGGGCAAGGACACAATGTGGGTAAAGGAAGAGGGAAAAGAGTTGCAGCAGATAATTTTAGAAGAAGGACCAGACAATCAAACACATACCAACATGATGCAGACAATTGGTATTTGTAGGGAAGAAGAATTGTTGGACAATCCAGAAGCAGATCTATTTGAAGGAGCAAATTTATATGAAGATGAAAACATGTTGGCTTGGCTCCATGCAGAAGACCCATCTTCCTGCTATGGGATTTTTCCAAACTCAAGTAGAGAGGAAGCATATGAAGAACCAGAGGAAATCATTCAGGTTACTGACTTGAGTGAGACAGTCTCAATCAAAGGCCATAGAAGAGCGAAGAAAAGAGAAGCTCTTAAGTAAAGTAGTGATGGAGCTACTTCAAATCGTATATCAAGGGCTAGTTTGTTATGGACATTGGTATGGATATCATATGTTATGTCAATTTTTATGATAGTATGTCTTTACAAGGATGTGGAAGGAGTACCTGCAAGTCTTTGGAAACAGAGGGCTCCATTTGATGAAGAAGCTGGAATAGTAAAAATGGAATTTTGCAGATTAAGTCATAATGTAGCTGAAACAAAGATACAAAAGATGCAGTATGGAGGAGATAATATTTTTCTGAAGGATTTAGGATACCCCTATCAGATGATCAGTGTGCCCAACAAGAAGACAAAACAAATGAAGTGCAACACAATTGGAGATTATGGAGGAGTTTTTCTGAGTCAACATATCAAGGCTCAAGGCCTATCATCAACAAAAGTGAAAATTTATGGATCACCTGGAACCTGCAAAATTTGTCCAAGTTGTACATAGCCTCCTCATGTCATTTTTGTTTAAGTTTTAGTAGTTTTTATCCATTTTCATGCTTGTTCTTTATGTTTTAGCATATTTAGCAACCCTTTCATAGCCCTTGGCATAAGTACAATGTTTGGAATTTTTTTGGGAATTTTTCAAGCATTTTTTGGATTTTTTTGGTATTTTTTTATCCTTTTCAAGTGTCTTTTTCTTGCCAAATTGGAGAAATAAAGGAAGCTCTCTGTGGTTTTGAGTAGAAAAACTAGAGTAGACATGTAGCAAAGTTTTTGAAGATTTTTTGGATTTTTTTGCATTTTTTTAGATTTTTTATGTATTTTTCTTTAGCTTTTTGAATAATTTCAAAAAAGAGCCCCCCCAAGCGTTTAATTTTTCCCAAAAAAAAGAGAAACTTTTGGAAAAAAACCATATCTCTCTCTCTCTCTCTCTCTCTCTCTCTCTCTCTCTCTCTCTCTCTCTCTCTCTCTCTCTCTCTCTCTCTCTCTCTCTCTCTCTCTCTCTCTCTCTCTCTCTCTCTCTCTCTCTCTCTCTCTCTCTCTCTCTCTCTCTCTCTCTCTCTCTCTCTCTCTCTCTCTCTCTCTCTCTCTCTCTCTCTCTCTCTCTCTCTCTCTCTCTCTCTCTCTCTCTCTCTCTCTCTCTCTCTCTCTCTCTCTCTCTCCCCCTCCCCCCCCCTTCCCGCCCGTGCCCTCCTGCCCGCCCATGCCCCCCTGCCTGCCTGCCCGGCCGCCCCCCCCACCTGCCCTCCCCCCCCCCTCCCCCCTGCCCGCATGTCCCCCCCCCCCCCCCCCCCCCCCGCCCGCCCCCCCTGCCATTCTTTTTCTTTTTAGTTTTTTATTTTTATTTTTATTTTATTTTATTTATTTTATTATTTTGTTTTTATTTTTGTGTTTATTTTTTTATTATTTTATTTTTATTTATTATTTTATTTTTATTTATTATTTTATTTTTAATGTATTTAATGATTGTTTTTTATTTTTTCCCAGCTCCGGGCATTCACGTAAATTTTAAAAAATATATAAAAATAAAAAGAAAAAACTTTTTTTTATTTTTTATTTTCAAAATATACATTTTTTGTAATTTTCCTGGTTCAAAACCTTTTGGCTCTGGATCGTGCCTCGGATGGCCATTGTTTTCAAAACTGGGGTCATTTTCATGTATTTTGGCACCTCTAGATTCATTTTTTGCCTTAATTTTCCAAAAACCCAATTTTTCCCTGACTTTTGGTCAAACACCACATGTTTTGGGCACATTTATCACATGTTTTTATTTCTTCACATGGTCCACATGGTCTATTCTCACTTTCTCTTACCTTATGTTTCAAAATTTCCCATATGCACCCTCTGTAGCTCTACTGTTTGATCATTTCGGCCCTCTACAGACCCCATAATCCTACTCCCTCACCCTCCCCTTACCCTTCTGCCCAGCCCCATCCTTACCCCTCCTTGCCCTATCCATCCCAGCCCCCTCAACCCTCCCTTACCCCTCCTTTCTACCCTCCCATTACCCTCCTTTGCTTTTCCCTGACAAAAAATTCCACTTTGGGTTCTTCTCTGGTGCTTGTTCTCTCCTGCTTTTGGTGGACTTGGTAGCTGCTCAGGTGTCCTTTTAAAGATTTTGCAGCTCATAAGTCATGGTGTCCTATTTGCTCAGAGTTTTGGCTATAGCTCTCCGGGACAGAGAGCACATTAGGTGGTGGGCAACTGTTGAGCCCATAAAAGTCATATTGGTCAAAGTCAACTATAGTCAAAGTCAACCATGGTCAAATTCAAGAGGAAAAGTCAACAAGTTCAAGGTCAAAGTCAACTAGGGCAAAGTGAAAGTGTTCGAAGTGCAGGTGTCAAGGTGCATAGGTAGTGCACAAGTAATTGTCCACAAAGGGTGAATTAGAGAAAGTAGTTGCATGTTGCAGAGGTATTTCTCTAATTTCCCTAAGGATCAATGTTTTTAAAGTGTTTTGGAAGGTTCTGGTGAACCCTCTCTTAGGTGCACAAGTGAAGACTTAAAAGGAAAATGTGAAGGTATGTGAAGCGGCAGCGTACGCAGAAGTGAAAGTATGGCCCCCCAATTAAAATTTTTGTTTTAGTCTAAAGTCACTATAGGAAAAAACAGGGATTCGTTGGCTGCCCACTTTTGGAGACAATCTTGGGACATCAAAGTGAGCACCAAGTTACTCTTGCAGTTAGGAGCGTACGTGAATCGACACTCAAATCAAGGCAAGGACCATTCTTGGACGAAGCAAGTGTAAGAGAGACTGAGCAAGGGTGAGCATAGTCTAAGCTAGGCAAGAGAGAGAAGTGCAAGAGACACACAGTGTGCGATGCAGAGAAGTGAAGTGCAAGGTGTGCATGAAGAGTGACTAAGAAGTGTGCAGAGAAGTGAAGTGCAAGGTGTGCATGAAGAGTGACTAAGAAGTGTGCAGAGAAGTGTTAAGCTATTCCCCCAAGGATCCCAAGGTCTCATTGCAGTGTGCGCGTGCCGAGAGAAGGTGTCCATCCCTCCCCCTTATTGGAAGCTTGGTGCAAGGTGTGCACAAGTGCAGGCTTGGAGAAGGTGGAGGTCCAAAAAAAAATTTGTAATGAATTTATTAATATAAAGATATCTTTCCTCAGATTTTTGTATATTCTAGTGTGCACTTTGTTGGTATTCTAAGGTCTTGATACCAAATGTTGGAAATGGGGTGGGCCACAATAACAATAAAATCACAATTTTATAGGATCTTTCAACAGATGAACCTTAACATACACACCTTAATACTCAAAAAGAAAATGAATGAGAGATAGAGAGAGAAAAGGCAAGATTTCAAGTGTAACGATAAGCTATGAGGCTCAACTACACTATCTATATTCGAATGTCAAATTATAATGTGTGTATATGATACAAACTAACAATATTTGTATCTAGGCAAAAATAGGAATTAGATACAAGAGATTGTGTGCCTAAGAGGTATGAAGAGTGTGTGTGTGAGAATATGGAGAATACTAATAGTTTAGAACTATTTTATAGCAAACCCAAATTCTGATCAATCTAAATAAAAAACGAGTGACCTAGCAAGTCAGAATGCAAATAGACTTGCTACTCACAGAAAGTCAACAACTGATGTTGATGCTAAGCTCGTAGAATCTCCTCCATATAATCACCAAAACATAGACTAGAACCCCTCCAAGAGTGTGAGAACTCCTCCTCCAAGATGGCCTCAAAGATCTCCTCCTAGCTTGAGAAGATTGATCACCTCAAAGTTCCACTCTTTCTAGAGCTTCAACTCCTTGAGTAGATGACTTGTATGATGATTTTGAAACAATGAGAAATAGTTTCTTTATTTAGTTTATTAGGAACTTTAAAAGCACTACAATAAAAAAGCAAAAGAACCAAATGGTGGTGCGATCGTAAAAGAAAAAGTATGTGAAAAATGTACACCAAAAAATAAAGTCGCCGCTACCGCAATGAGCTTTTTTTAAAGCAAATCTTCACGTTCATTGTTGCGACCCATGAGAATCGCAACATTCTCTTTTGTAGGTATGTAGACTAGCTCAATGTGCTTCTTAGATACATGTTCCTAAATATAGGTAATGAGCCTCTATATGCTTTGTCCTAGCATGATGAACAGGGTTCTTTGCAATAGCAATAGCACTTTGACTATCTGAAAATATCTGAACTTGAAGATGAAGGTGAACATCAAGATAACTGAGAATCTTTTGTCTTCTAAAAAGAGAAAAATAACCACTTGCACTTCTTCTTGAGTCTTTATCACCTGCCCTATCAGAATCTAAAAACCTTTAAGTATAAAATGTGAAGACTTTGAAAATACCATAGCATAATTAGAAGTTCCCTTCAAATATCTGAAAATTCTCTTCACTGCTTTTGAGTGAATTTTTAGCAGACCGTGCATAAACCTGGATACTTGAGGGACTGCAAACTGAATCTATGGACATGTATTACATAGATATATCAAGCAACCGAATACTTGACTATATAGTGTAGCATCAAATGGTTCTGAATCTGCTTCCGATTGTAATGACACATTGACATCGATTGGTGTCTACATAGGCTTGGAATCTATCATCTCAAACCTTTGCAATAATTTCTCAATATATTTCTATTGTGTCATGTAGATACACTCATATCTATACTTGAAATCAATCCCTAGACAATAATGTAAAATCCCTAAGTTATTTACATCAAATGCATGCTTAAGTTGTCTTTTGAACAACTAAAGATCAGAATCCTTGGGACCTATCATGATCATATCATCAGCATATATGATAATAATAATCAAAGTATCCTTTTCAGCTTTAACATAAAGAGAAGGAGTGGCATCTGAGATATTTCAGTGAATCATCATTGGATGCTTGGCAATGTGAGAGAACATCTAGTAACAATGGGATTTGAAGATGTGGATCAATCGAAGTTCAGAATATAAGGGCATAAGGTAACAATTTATGGTACTTTTTCTTATATTTATACACATTATTATATTCAAATATGATATTATAAAGTTTTTTATTTTCCTATAGATTGGCAAGAGGTTGGAGGATAAAATTAAAGTCCTTCTTGAATGGTGTGTAGATGGAACTCAACTTTCATTGTCATAGCTCAAGAATTATTTGACTAGTGGAGTTTACACATAACCCATTTTCTATTCATATTCCTTCCTCTACTACAATGTAATGCACATGCCGAAAATGAAAGATGTAAAATTTTTTATCTCAATACGATGTACAAATTGTCAAATCTTTGCTTTTTGCCATGGAAATATATATTACAATTTTAGAATTCCAAGAATTTCATTTTTTCTACTATGTAGATGTGGTATGTCTTATTATTTTAAGTGGTTATATGTTCAAATCTTTTTTATGAGCCATTTTTTTTGAGAGTTCTATGCATGAATCTTTTACTTTTAGGTATTACTTTTACCTTCAAATGGGTCCCATTCACTTGAAAATATTGAAACTACTATAAAAGCAAGTCTAATTCTCTCATTTCTCACTTTTGTAACCAAGAAGAGCTAGAATCACTCCAAGAGCACGCATCCCATAGCAATCACTCTACCCTTATGCATAATGGCTACCTCATCCTCTACTATCCCCTTGTCCAAACATCCTCAAGAACTCTTTGATGGGTTCTTGGAATCAACTCAGTACAAAGGTCAAACACACTTGTATGACTTTGTCTCTAGAGTCCCTGATATGGACAAGACAATTCAACTCAACTCTGATGTGCTCAAGGAAATCATACAATTCCTTGAGTACTACATCTTGCACTTTTTCATAGATATCCCACCTTGTGAGGGAAAGTGGGTCCCATGTGACCTTTTGCTCTACATTCATAAAGATGATGAAGCTTTCAGGAAGCACCTTAAGCGCTTCATGGCAATCACTGACCATGTAGTGCCTTTGTTGGATGAAACAGAGCCTTTGATAAAACAACTTAACAAAAAGAAGAGGATGGGTAGTAGGTAGCTTTTTTACATTTCCACAACAATATTTATAATCACTGAGGAGCCAGAGCATACACCCATGGATCTCCCCAACCTTGTCACGGGGGGATTTGTTCATGACAAAAATGAGCCTCAACTAGAGGTCACAGACCTAGCCAAAGAGAGTGGCATAGTCCATCGAGAGTTCCCTAATGGTGTGGATGCCAAACTGTCTGAGAAATCAACCATGGAAGAGTCCCCCACCATCAAATCTCAACCCCTCTGAGCCTACATTACCAGAGGTGGAAATTGAATATCTCCCATCATCATTGTTGATGAAGAGGAGTTTATTTTCCTTCATGATATTGAGAAGGCATTTAGACTTCATTTAGATGAGTGCCTGCAGACACCATAGCGATGGTGTGTGAGGATATTTTCACAAATGATAATAATTATACTATGGAAGAAGAGTTCAGTGTAGCACAAGAGAGAATTATGAAGAACAAAGTACCTACATCGTGAGTAGTAGAGCAGAGTGGGATGGCCCATTCTAGCATAGATCTTGATGCCCCTAGAAGAGGGAGGAAGAAGACAAGCTTCATGATGTAAGTGGCTATTAAAGATTTGAATAATTTAATAAGATTGGAGCTTGAATTATCATATTCTTGCTTAATAGGAAGCCATTGAAGTGGACAAGTTCACGGTAAGGTCGAGTGGGGATAGATCTTCTTGGAGAAGTGGCTCGTCTTTGGCAAACTACATTGGAAAGTTGCCAAAGGATGATTTTGTAATTGTTCATAAAGACTATAGTCCTAATGGACACTTCATGACCTGGTGCTTGAAGGCCTTGAGCAACGTATTGTGTTTGAGTACAATTACCCAAGGCACTAATTGTGCCATTTTGGTTAGAAAACCTTTAGTTGTAACTACTCTAAGAGTTAACTTTAGAGGAAAGGTAGTAGGACAAATTGGCATTGCCATGGGTCTTGGAATGCAAGGCCCCAATGTAATTTCTAGATCTGTATTAACCTACCAGTTGCCACAATCTCTCCAAAGGAGAAAGAAAATTGTTGAGAAATTGAAAGCAACTGTGAGCTAATGTAACATTTTGGATAAATAAAATTTGTATTTTCCATATGTTTTATTGTCCATTGTAAGTTATGAAATGTTATCCACAGTGTGTCTTTAATCAAGAGTTTTTTTATCTTCTCTATGTGCATGTAATGGCCTATGTGTGCTCAAATAGTCTTTAAAATGCCAAAAAAGCCCCAACCACAAAAACATGGGATTCATACCTACAAAAATTTTGCAGGCTTGAATCCCATGTTTCTATGGTTGGGGCTTTTTTGGCATTTTTAAGACTAATTGAAGGCATGCATGGTAAATACATTCATTAGGAGGCAAACTATAGGGGTAATGGGGCTAGAAAGTACCCACTAAAAACCTACGCAATCCATATGGAGAGTTTGCTTACTTATGTGCCCAGTTTACCATGGCCAAGTCATTAACTAACCTTACCCAAGTCATTAAAATACATGAATAGGCTTCCACAAGCTAAATAATGAAAAAAAACCCTAGCCATAGAAATGCGAGATTCAAGCCTGCAAAATTTTTGTGGCTTGAATACCGCATTTCTATGGCTAAGTTTTTTTTTGCATTTTTTAGCCTATTTGAGGACTTTGCTAGGTAAATACATTCAAATAGAGTAAAAAACAAGAGCTAATGAGTCCAAGAAGTATCCAATGAAACCCTAGACAATCCATAATAAACTAGGGAAGTCAAACATAATAATGCTTGAACATTTATGGTAGAGATCTAGGGAGAGAAAGAGATAAAAAAAATAGACAATAACTGAAGACAAAACATTTCCATAACCATTGAAGTACATTGCAAAATATGCTTTGCAAAAGCTACAAGATACATAGTTCATGGGTTATTTCCTCTAATTCTTCTTGCTAGTTGAATATTTTTGGGTTGTATGGTTAGTCTCTTGACATGGATAGCACGTAAGTTAGAATCTTCAAGCATGGAGATGAGGTAGGCCTCTATTGCCTCTTGGAGTGCCTTAAGTGCTATCCCTTGTATTTTTAAACCTACACAATAGGTTTGTCATTCTTCCTTTACCACTCTTGCAACTGCTCTTCGTGGTATGAGAAGTTCAACTAATTTTTTATAGTGTCCTATCTCTATAAATGCTTTGCACTGTCTCCGTCGTCTTTGTGGAGCTCTTGCATTGGGAGCTATGTTAGGTTGTTGGTTGAGGTCTACATCATGGTTGATAATTCTTTTTCCTCTGATGTACTCAATGTGAGGATCTTGCTTCATCTGCCACATTCTCTTGTTGACGTGCATGTTGACTTTGCTCCCTTTCCTCCTCTGTTGGTATTTGGCCTTGTCCTTGTGGAAGTATTTTGCCTCCATGTGTTACTCTAGGGCTCATTGGAATGTGCACTTGTCCATGGTGATTGAGTGCTGCTTTCTTCATTAGTCGATGGTTCTCCATCAGAATCACTCTCCGATATAACCATTCTCCTCGCCACTTGTTTGAGTCTTGCTTGATGGGTGTCCTCTCTACTGGCTCATCATTAGAGTTTAAATCTGATTATCCTTGAGAGCAATCCTTTTGTTTACTTGACACTTCATATTCTCGTGATAGATTGCTCCGAGATGTTGTGCCATCATGTGAGAGAGGCCTAGAAGTGGTGTGGGAACCACTTTGACGTCTTTGGAGGGGTTGCAGCCATGGTGGGCATTGAGTTCCTTAAACATGGCTAGGATAGACCATGCGGTCTTTCCTTGTAGTTTACTTGATGCATGCCATTCTCTTGAGTTGCAAAAGTGTGAAATGGATTGAGTTTTCTCTATTTATAGAATTTCTTTTAAAAATGTCTGTTCACACTAGAATGGAAAAAACTAGTTTAGAAACTTACATAATATGATAATAAAAATAAAACTCATTGATACCAAGATTATATTAATCCTATGATTTACCACATATGGGATATAATGAATTCACTTTACTTCCTAGCTGAGCCTTCTTGTTGTCTTTTAGCATGCCACTGAGCATGATTGAAAGGTCCTAATGATTACTTCCATTTCTCACTAGCAATGTTGTGTTGCATCCGTCTTGCAACTTTTGCCAAATGTGACTCCCTAACTCATTCCACAAAAAAACTTCTTGAGAATGTAGTGTAGTAAAACCAATTAGACATCTCCTCCATATAGTTTGATTGCATTGGACCACCACCATGTCACGTGTTTTTGAAGTACACACCTCTTGCTTTGTAGTGTAACTTCTCCAATCCTTGGGTACTGAAAATCTCTAATGACCCATATTGATGCATGAAAAATGCTCCATGTGCAAATAAAATATGCTAAAAATTGTTAAGTACATTGGAAAAAAGTAAGTGCAATGAACAATTTTAAAGATAAAATAGAATTACAATGTAGTGTGTTATATTTCTCTCTCCCCAAGATTGAATGAAACACTTCGTGAACTCCACTAATGTCTCTTGAAACAATTGATGTTGAATATCACTAGAGCTATTAAGAACCATTAAGCCTACCAACTTATCTAAGCATGAACAAACCTTCTTTCTCTTATTACAAAGATCAACTTGAGAATCATTGTCTCTTGTAATCATGCATAGGTTTTTCCACAACTCATAATGTTCATTATTTTGAGTGCTAGTATCTCTTCTAAAATAATGTCTTGCTTTATTCCTTGTCATTGACACTTGTATGTGTGTATGTATGTATGCATATGTATATGTATGCATGTGTGTATATGTGTGTGTGTATGTATGCATGTGTGTACATGTGTGTGTGTATGTATGCATGTTTGTATGTATGTGTGTGTGTATGTATGCATGTGTATATGTGTATGTGTGTGTATGTATGCATGTGTGTATATGTGTCTGTATGTATGTGTGTGTGTGCATGTGTGTGTATGTATGCATGTGTGTATATGTGTGTGTATGTATGCATGTGTGTACATGTGTGTGTATGTATGCATGTGTGTATGTATACATGTGTGCTTATGTGTGTGTATGTGTGCATGCATGTGTGTATATATATGTGTATGTATGCATGTGTGTGTATGTATGTGTGTGTGTATGTATGCATGTCTGTATATGTGTATGTGTGTGTATGTATGCATGTGTGTATATGTGTGTGTATGTATGTGTGTGTATATGTGTGTGTATGTATGCATGTGTGTATATGTGTGTGTATGCATGTCTGTGTATATGTGTATGTATGTATGCATGTGTGTATATGTGTGTGTATGTATGCATTAGCTCACCATATGCAGGAGTCTTCTCCTCCAAGAACTACCTTTGCAGATATCTCCTTGGATGCTCTGGTACATGAAGTAGTTAAGCATCACTCAAGTTGCGGGCCTTCAAGCGCTTCATTCCTACCATGGTAAGAGAAAATCATAGTTGTAGCTGCCATGTTCATGCCAAATGCTTGTCA
The DNA here is from genome assembly GCA_020310875.1 of Ceratopteris richardii. Taxonomy (NCBI): domain Eukaryota; kingdom Viridiplantae; phylum Streptophyta; class Polypodiopsida; order Polypodiales; family Pteridaceae; genus Ceratopteris; species Ceratopteris richardii. The sequence goes on from CM035418.1 coordinate 45,297,972, forward strand.
TCTACCAGATAAGGCAGCAATAATCTCACTGCTGGCCGAGACAGACTTCTATCCAAATTGATAAATGCCTAGTAATCAACAGTTCCACCTTCAACTAAGCATGACTCATTCATGTTTCATAAGCCAAACCTGGGAACAAGCTCTCTCCCACTTTTCTTTCTCCCTTTTTTTTTTTTTTTTTTTTAAAGGAAAAGGATATCACAAAACAAGAACACAAAAGTTAGTATCAATAGAAATGTTTGACATATGTCACTGTGCTCTTGTGCATGGGATTCTCAAGTGTGTCTATGCACGGCCGTGTAATGTGGCCCTATATTAATGCATACTTTGGAAATGCATGACCTGAATGGTGCAAAAGACAGGGTTGTGCAACGAGCACATGGTTGTTGCTCGTTCGAGGCTTTTGATGTTATTTGTGGAGGTTGATGCCGACCTTGGTGGAGGTATCCATTGAGTCTCGAACTGATGTAATCCTCCTTATTAGAGTCCATTTTAGAACATCATTTGGCACTGTAGAGGTCACTTCAGGCGTCCTTCTCTTTGGATGCTTTCTGAACTGTGGTATCCAGTGTGGTTGACGCTTTGGTTCGGTGGAGGCTACTTGCACTTTTTGCTTCAAAAATCATATCCTTTTTGCATGTCTTCCTACTAATGTTGAAGAGCTGATTTGATCTTCCTTTGGTCTCTGTATGTGGTTCTTACCCTTTTCTCTTTTTGGCTTCTTTGTTGAAACCTTTTGCATGTGGGAGAACAAAGGTTGTTGTGGATGTAGGAGCTTCTTAGGTACCCACATCTGTAATTGCCCTTGTTGAGCTGCAGCTAACTTCTTAGGCACCCAAACTTGTTGGATACCTTGTGATTGAGCTTGTCTGAGCTGCTTCCTTCGTCTTCTGGCCTGGTTGGTTTGCATGGATGGAATTTGTGGGGGCAAGGTTGGTGGTTGCTCTCATTTGCGTACCCATATCTACTTCATGCTCGGAATTGCTTTTTTATCGAATGGTGTCTTTCTATTTGATGTAGCAGTTGTCGTGAACGGTTGTGTTTGCTTGTGTGGTGGACTCACTACTGTGGCTACTTGATTCTTTGGAGAAGAAGAAAGATCCACCCGCCTTCGAACCTGGTCTTCCACGATTGACTCCTTCTGCATCATAGAGCTTTTGACACATACAACATCTTCTTTCATATGATTAGTCTTGGAAGAACTAAGAGAGTGTGTGGTGCCATGATTTAGGAGCATGCAGTTCTCTAATTCTAATGTAATGCATTGTTCATGTACCCAAACTTGAAGAATTTGACTTGTTAGGTTTAAGTTAACTGCATGGTCATAGATCCAATCTTGACCCAAGACAAGTGGTTCTGTAAGGTTCTCATCTTGACATACTAGCGCTTTGACTTTCATTGGAACATCTTGAAGGTAGATGGGAAGTTCCACCTCGCCCAAACAAGGGGTTTCCACACCTCCCAATCCTATGAGATAAGCTTCTATGGGATTGATGTTCAACTGCAAGTCTTGGCAGTAGGAAAGTCTAACTGCACTACTTGCTGCACCTGAGTCAATCAATGCTTTCACCGTCCTTGCACCCTTCCCTTGTCCTATCTCTATGGTCATAAAGGGTCTTCGGTCAATGACCTGAGAAGTCGCTATGCCTGACTTTTGACACATATCCATGTGATATTTTGGGGCTTTTGAGTTGACATCTAGGCCTAATCGCCTTAACTTATTTCGCCTAATACGCTCTCTGGCCTCTACCTGTGCTTCTTCTCTCACTCTAAACTCTTCTTCTTTTTGCTTCTTAGCAGTGTTGAGTCTCATTAGCATATCCTTAGTAAGAGGTTCTTGATATAGCTTGACTCTACAGCCACTAATATAGTTTAGCAAGATATCTCCTTCTAGAGTGGCCAACTGAACTGCACCACTAGTGGAAATTCTATTAATGATCATGGGTCCGTATCCTCTTTTTTCCAACTTACGGGCATGTTGTTTTAGTGTGTATACCAACACTAGATCTCCCTCTTTCAATCCCTTATCCTTGATGTGTGCATCAAAGTATGCCTTTTGCCTCTTCTTTGCAGCGTAGATGCCTGCTGCCGCTCGTAGCCTCGTCTCACCCAAGCGTTCGAGATCAAAGATCCTAGAGGACAATTCATGCCCATTCCACTCATACTCTTGTGCTACTTTTAAGGCAGGGATTAAGAAATCTAATGGTAGCACATCGTTTTGTCCAAAGACCATCTGAAATGGGGTGGCATTGAGTACCGTTTTGTAGGCAATTCGATAAGCCCAAACAACATGATGAAGTTGTTTGTCCCAGTCAGAGCGTTTATTATTTACCAGTTTTGTCAATACGTTACAGAGGATCTTATTGGTACTCTCGGCTTGTCCGTTGGCTTGTGGGTGATAGGGGGCAGATTTCTTATGTATCACCAAGAATTCTTGGAGAAGATTTTCAATGACTTCATTCAAGAAGTGTGTGCCTCTATCGCTCACCAACTCTATTGGTAGTCCATATCTCGTGAACACATTCTCGAATAAGAACTTAGCCGTAGTCTGAGCATCATTCTTTGTTGTGGCTTTGACTTCTACCCACTTTGTAAGGTAATCTGTGGCTACAATGATGTACTCTGCATGGGAGTTTCTAGCTGGGGGGTTAATAGGACCTATGAAGTCTATGCCCCACTTCGAAAATGCACGCCCTCCCATCATTGGCCTCAAGGGCATCTTGTCTTTTCTCATTGGATATTGTGCACGTTGGCATGTGTCACATTTCTTCACATAGGTATGTGCGTCCATATGAAGAGTGGGCCACCAAAGTCCTGAGAATAGAATGGTCTTGATCACTCGGTCAGGACCAAAATGTCCACCTGCAACACCGCTGTGTGCAGTCTCTAAGACCTTTAAATAGTCTGATCCATGAACGCATAGTCTTAAGTAACCATCTTTGCCTCTTCGGTATAGGTTGTCCCCTACTAAGGCATAGCCTTGAGCCTCTTGCTCCATGCTTCGTCTTCTTGCTAGACTAGCCTCTTTGGGTAATCTTCCCGATCTCATAAACTCTACCAATGGAGCACTCCAATCTGGAATTAATGACACTTGATAAAGGGTCGCATGCTCCACTGGGGGTCTCTCTCTGCACCTTGGACAATTCTTAATCCACTCATGTATTTCTTTGTCCATGCTAGGCCAATACACTCCTAAACGCTTTAGATTCTGCAATGTTCGTTGTTTAGAATAGTGATTTCCTAGCATTCCTTCATGGGCTTGTTGCAACCAACTACTATGTTCATCATCCTCCACACAACAAGCTAATGCACCCTCAGTAGCTTGTTTGTACATGCTTCCTGCTAATATGTGATATTTTTGTGATTTTACAATTTCTTCTTGTGATGTTTTCACATTCTTATTTGCAGGGCCAAAGGTTAGGACTGGTACCAACTTATTTGCCCATTTAGGAACAACTTCTAAATTGAACAGATAAGCATCGGGTAATTCGTCAGACACTCCTTGCGGTGACTCTCCTGAAGTGATGCGAGAAAGGTGATCTGCCCGAAGGTGGGTTCTACCTTTCCTGACAACAACTTCAAAGTCATATTCCATTAGTAAGAGGAACCATCTTACTAAGCGTCCAGTATTGCAAGGTTTATTGACCAAATATAACAAAGCTTGATGATCAGTGAAAAACTTGAACTTGTTGGCCAATAAATAGTGTCTAAACTTCTTCACAGCATATACCATGCCTAAGCCCTCTCGCTCAGTTGTGGTATAGTTCCGTTCAGCTACAGTGAGCTGTCTACTAGCATATGCTATGGGCAAATCTAAGTTTCCTTCACTTGTGGGTTGTGCTAGCACACATCCTATGGCATGATTGGATGCATCCACATGGACATGGAATGGTTTATTCCAATCAGGAGTGGTGAGTATTGGTGCCGTGCACAAACGTTTCTTCAGTTCGTTGAAAGAATTCTCGCATTTGTCGTTCCACTCAAAATTAGACAACAAGGCATAAAGGGGTCTAGCTATGATCGCGTACATGTGGATAAACCTACGGTAGTATCCACAATGGCCCATAAAGGCTTGTACCTCTTTAATATTCCTTGGCCTTGGTAGCTCCGCTATGGCTCGTACCTTATCTTCATCTGTTGAGATTCCATTCTTAGAAACAATATGACCTAAGATTTTACCTTGACGCACCATAAACACACACTTTTCTGGGTTCAAACACACTCGATATTCTCTACACTTGTTGAAGATTTGTCTGAGCTCAGGGATGTGAAACCTTCTTTCTTGGGAATGAGCACATAAATCATCCACATACACTTCTAAGCTCTTTCGCAAGAACTCTTTGAAGACATGACACATGAGCCTTTGGAATGTTGCAGGTGCATTGGTGAGCCCAAATGGCATCACACGAAATGCAAAGATTCCCCACTCTGTAGCAAAAGTTGTTTTGTGTTGATCTTCTAGGGCAATGGCTACTTGATTGTAACCTGAAAATCCATCAAGGAAGCTATAAACTTCCTTGCCTGCAACACGCTCCAATAGGTGTTCTGTGATTGGAAGTGGATAACTATCTCTAATCGTAGCGGCATTAACTTTTTTAAGGTTAATACACACTCGCAACTTCCCGTTCTTCTTGGGTACCACAACAATGGGGGACACCCATTCGGTATGCTCAATCTCATAGATGAATCCAGCTTCAATCAACCTATCAATTTCTTCTTTTATTTTGGTTGCATAGGTATCATTATATGTGTAGGGCTTTTGTTTGGTGGGCTTAGCATCAGCAGTCATGGGGATAGTATGAGAGCAAATTCTTGGATCTACCCCTTTCAAGTCTCTATAGTGCCATGCAAACACATCCCTATATTCCCTTAATAGAGCTATGAGCTCCATCTCTTCTCTTGCACTTAGGTCATCTCCTATATATGTGCATCTCTCTTCGTTCTCTTCAATGGTCACTACAATCTTCTTGGTCTTTTCTTTATTATCATATGATTCTCCTATGATGGCCTCTCTCTTAGGCATTCGTACCAAAATTTTGCGGTCGTCAACTTCATATTTCTTGAAGTTTTCTGGTAGTTCAAACAATGATTCCTCCTCTTCTTGTTTCACTGCTTTAAATTTCTTTTCTTTTTCTTTTGACTACTCTCACTTCCATCCTTTGAGTTTACTGTTTTAATACTTGTGAGAGGTTCTTCTTCTTTCTGGGTGAACACTCCTATATCTTCTAGATAGTGCTGCTCTGAGTTAAAGCAACTATCCATCACGATAGACTCCAGATCATCATCATTCTCTTCTTCTTCTATGACATCACTAGGGTCACATTCTTCTAGCAAGGGTTGACACATGAACACTGAGATATCATAACCCTCCTCATCACAATGAGGTGTCCACTGTTCCTCATTGACAGCAATGTCCATGGTGGCTAAGATTTCTGGCCAGCCATGAGGCTCAAACTCCTCATCTGGAAAGATCATCGGTGTGTAGGCTGGGTCTCTAACTGGTCTATCTCCTAGCGAAGTTCCTTCTTCTCTTGCCTTTAAACATTTTTCCTCTTCCTTTGCGACCTTGCACATCCACAAATGAGTATCTTCATGCAGCCATGATGGATCAGGTGAACTTTCAGAATGCACAGAGATGGAATCTTCTTTCGCTTTGTGGATAGAATTCCACTGTAGGGGAAGTACATCTCTGAAGGTGTAATCCTTCAAATTGACCTTGGTGGTGACCCCTAAGTGCTGTAAGTACAAGGAGTTAGTTCCCCAATCCTGTACTATTTGCAATTGTCGTAGGAAGGGTCTTCCTAGGATCATCTCATAGACATTATTTTTCTCAAAGTCACATATAGCAAATGTGTGCTCAAACTCTACACCACAAGTGGTTAGAGTGATCCCTTCTAGCAATCCTAGAGGTCTTTCAAAATGACTATCAGCCATTTGAAGCTTCATTCTAGTTGGTCTTAATGTGGGCTTGCCCCATTGCTTCCACAAGGAGGTGGTCGCAATAGCAACACCAGCACCTGAATCTATGATTGCTTTGGTTGTGTAACCTCGGTAGGTGATTGGAAGATAAGTATTACCTTCTTCACCCTCACACATGTCCCCTATTTTGTCTAGAGGTATCTCTGGTACCCTTTGCTTGGAGCCTGCTTTTGGCATGTTGGAATCAAGTTCTGGAACCTGATCCTTCACATGATTCCAAAGCTCAGGTTTTGCTTTGAGCAGCTCTTCTACAGTGAGATGACACTGAACCTTAGTGTTCTTCACGATATCCGTGCTCCTTGGAACCACTGAGTCTTCATTCCTTACTAGTATTGTGGGAGCTCTAATCTGGAGAGATTCAGATTCCCATGGGCCTGCAAATTGAGGCAGTTCTTCTAAGGTATTAGATTCAAAATCTAACCTTTCGTCTTCTTGTTGTTCTGCTTCATCTCCGTAAATAGATGGAATGTCTTGGGGAAATTGATCATGAAGATCATCAATCTCAGGAATAGGAGGGGAATTACCCTTCTCCTTGGCCCATTTCTCTTCTTGTATTTCCCGCAAGAATTCTTGAGGGTACTGTTGAATTGAAGGAGGTATTCCTGGATCCGTGGAATTAGGAACATAAGCTCCCATTGGTGGTGAGCTTCCTCTTTCAATAATTGGTTGAGCCTGTGGAGGTAAAGAAACTTGTGGTTTGTTTACCAACTGCTCTAATCGTTCTAGTAAGCCCTGGAAATGCAAATCCCCTTTGACAGAGTTTGTCTGATTGAACTTTTGACTAGTCTCAAGTATAGCTTGAGCTTGTTCTACCATTTTCATGCACATTTTCATCCGTTCAATCTCTAAGTCCGCTCTAGGGTAACTCTTGTCTAGGTTTGCAGCTGTAGGCCCTTCTTGAAGTCGAGCCTGGTAGGCCTTGAACATCATGTCCAAGCCTTCTGGGGTTGGATCTGCAAGAACAAACCCTGGTTGCGGTCTATTTACAATGGGTGGTGGGGTGCGATGAGGTGGAATGGATGGAGTTTTGGCATGCGAGGGGTTTTGAGATGCAATGTCTTCTATTTTTGTTTTTGCGTCTTTCAAGCTTTCTTCTAGTTCCGATAACTTTTTATTCCACTTATGATTGGCCTTTTCTCTGGTATCCTTCCATGTTCTTGTTTTCCTCTTACTAGGCTCTCCTGATTCACTCGACTCCGATTGCTCTGCTGGTTTATCTTGTTTTAATGTTGTGCCCTAGTAACTGCCTGTATAGGTGCCACATTACTGCTACTTGAACTTGAATCCGCCACTAAGCCTACCACATTAATGGGTGTAATCTTGGGTGCACTGGAGGGGTTTCTTGGACAATCTCTAGGGAGATGGTCTTTGCCACAATCAGGGCAAAAAGCCTGTATTGTGATAGCCTGTCCTTGACTCGGAGATGATGGGTGGGGACAGTCACGAATGAAATGATCACCTTGACATCTAAAACAAGATCCTCTAGGGGCTTGTGGTCTCATTTGTCTCAATTGGGGCCTAGGGTTAGGATTTGTGTACATGACATTGGAGTATTCTGGCTCCCAATTTTGCTCCATAGGTGGTGCCTCATATTGATACGAGTAAATCTCACTATGTTCAGGTGACTCTGTGTAATACGCATGTGGACTACCTTCATGGGAGTAGTCTGAACTATGAGCATGAGAATCATTATCTGGTATCAATGGGGTTAGGGGCACCAATGCTCTATTTGGATTTTCCTCTCCCACAGCATATTTGACTGGAATCACGTTAGTTGGAGCTGGTGGTTGGTTTCCCAAGACAGGTTGTGGCCTATATGGTACCTGATATTGTTGTTGTGGTCTATAATATGGCTGTTGGTATTGGTTCTGATACCTACCTTGTGGGTAAGGTTGCTGATAATTCTGTCTAACAGCCTGCCAATTGTAGGGACAATCTTGAGCCGTGTGGTTTGTGTATTTTCTCTCAATAGTGCAATATGGAGCATTCCTTTCTCTAATGTTTTGGTTTTGCATTGGGCATACATTAGCCATGTGGTCGCCCCCACAAGTATAACACCGATTCACTGGAGTGACTCTCTGTGTTTGTTTATTTTGGACTCCCAGCTTCTTGGCAACTTGCTCAGCTATCTCCTCTATTTCCGTGGAGATTTTTGAAGTATGACTAGTAGAACTATCTGAGTCCTTATAGAGTTTGGATAATCCTAACTCCTCACCCAAGTTATCTTCTATGTCAATGCATGTCCGCACGCACTCTTCTATGGATCTAGGCTCTTTCAAATATACATATGATCTTAACTTTGTGCTCAGTAAGCCATCTAAGAACAAAGCCACTTGTTTGGCTGGTGTGGGTAACTCGGGAGCAGGGCATCTTTCTAAGTACTATCTGAACCTTCTACCTGCTAGTCGCACTGTTTCTTGGGGTGTCTGCTTGAAACTGTGGATCGAGGATGATGTGTTATGCCTGATACCACTCTTGGAAAATTCTACAATGAATTCGTCTAGCAGTTGACCTATATCGCGATAGTTGCGACTACTCAATGGTTGAAACCAAGCCAAGGCAGTGCCCTTAAGAGTCAAACCAAATGCCTCGTATTGGGTGAATAAATCCTCAACCTGTTCAGCTCTTAACACTTGTTTCAACTCGGCCACATGATCATAAGGATCTCCTGACCCGTCAAAATAATTCTTCATTGCCTTGATCACTTGAGTGGGTCTAAGGGTTCTTGGGTGCTCTCCGGGTCTAGGCAATGGAAAATCATGTTCGTCTCTTTTCTGCCTATGTGCTTGATGTCTCTCTCTTTCAGGTCTTTCATTTTCAAATCCTGATCTATTCCTGCCCACGGTGTGTGCAAAACTTACCTCAGGTCTCTCTCTAGTTCTTTCTCTCTGGGCTTCATGAGCGTGGGATGATCCTACTCCTTGGAGGCCATGGGAAACATTGGATCTTGGTGGGGGGAAAAAATCAATTCATTCTTCCAAGTATATGCATGTCTATCATGTTCTGTTACCAAGAAAATTTTCTCTGATGTGTTATCCAGGTAGACAACTTTGCCTGGTATCTCTGGATCCTTGAACTCGTAGATGATGACTATGCCCAATTGGCTAGGTTGATCTGGCTTGAATCTCCAAAAGGCTTCCTCTGTTTCTCTATTCAAAAATAGTTCTATGCTTTTGTTATCTTGAGGGATCCAGTCTGGAGTGATCACTCGGGTCAAAACTGACTTACCTCTAGGAGTCTGGGGTCCTTGTCCTACATTTCCTTGTTCTAGGTCTCCTATTTCATTCTCAGGAATGACATTTCCAAACTCATCAGTCCTATCTGGTAGGTTGGTGACCACATACATGGTTCCTTCCTTATCAATGTATGAACCCTCTTCGAACTTGACCACCGGGTGTTCAAGTCCAAAGGATTGATCTGGATTTTTGAGTTGGACCACTGATCGCCTCAGACCATCCTCATAGATGCGAGCACCTAATTGGTTGGTCCGAATATATTCCAACTGTGTCTTATAGGGACCTTCTGATGTTTGTAGATGGGCAGTCCCTGAGCCACCTGCAGGTTTTCCCATGCTAAAAGACATTTCTGAATCACTTGTGTCTGAACTTAGTAAAAGATGACCACTTAGTTGTTGTGCCCAAGACTTGGATGTATGGTTGACACTAGCCTCAGAAGATCTAATGCTTTGTTTATCCTTGCCTAAGTGTCTACCAGATCTCAGGTTCATAAGCTTTAGTCAAGAGTCCAAATTTTCCCTTTGGTATGGTTCAAAATTCTTTGGAGCCCCCTTGGTTTCCTAGTCCCACTTGATGCCCAAATTCAAATTATCCTATCTGAAAATCAACGCATTATTCTTAATAAAAAACAGTTGAGGTCATGTAGGATTCGAAACGAGCTTTCCAACGAGCTATAGAGCTCAAAAAATGGACTTTGGATGAAAAAGTTATGTCAAATCAGGCTCCTGGGGTCAAAACAGGCAAACAGGACCTTTTGAAAAAATCGCGATTTTGTACCTTGAGAATCATGTTCACAAAATCGTGTTTTCACAAAATCGTGTTTTGAAAATCGCGATTTTGAGTAGAAAATCGTGTTTTGAAAATCGCGATTTTGAGTAGAAAATCGTGTTTTGAAAATCGCGATTTTGATCACAAAATCGTGTTTCTGAAAATCGCGATTTTGATCACAAAATCGTGTTTCTGAAAATCGTGTTTTTTGACATGAAAATCGTGATGTTGAGCACAAAATCGTGTTTATGAAAATCGCGATTTTGAGCACAGAATCGTGTTTTAGAGAATCATGTTTTTTTGACATGAAAATCGCGATGTTGAGCACAAAATCGTGTTTATGAAAATCGCGATTTTGAGCACAGAATCGTGTTTTAGAGAATCGTGTTTTTTGACATGAAAATCGCGATTTTGAGCAAAAAATCGTGATTACACAGAATCGCCTTTTTTTCACAAAATCGTGTTTTTTACTGAAAATCGTGATTTTTTTAGAATCGCGATTTTGAGTAGGGAATCGTGTTTTGAAAATCGCGTTTTTTGACTGAAAATCGTGATTTGTGAGAATCGCGATTTTGAACACAATCACAGAATCGTGATTCTGAGAATGACCACAGAATCGTGATTTTTTCAGCCAACTTTTAGGCGGGAAAACAGAAAATCGTGATTTTTCAAAAAAATTTGAATTTTCACAGAATCGCGATTTTCATCACAGAATCGTGTTTTTTGGCGGGAAATTCAAATTTCTGAGCGCCGGCTATGGCGAGCTCCGTATGAGCAGAAAATCATGAAAAAAACACAGCGCTTGCTCTCCCTTGCTTCTCCTAACTCCTTCCCACACAATAATGCATGAAAAATGGTATGAAGATGGTGAAAATGCACTAAAAAACAAGAATTTTCTATGAAGAAGAAGATGGAAGAAGGTGGAGATGATGATGATGATGGAGACGAAGAGGAAAAAACAGAAAATGAACTGAAATGACAGTTTTTTTACCTTCCAACGTCGCAAATCTACGATCTTACCATCACAACGCTCGTCCTCGAAGCTCTCTCCCCGGCAACGGCACCAAAATTTGGTGTAGCTCAAGTGTAAGCACCACCTCCTTTACTTGTCAATCCGCGGAGACGTGAGGACCGGTATGAAGACCACGAGCAAGTGAAGGCACAAGTGCATGAGTGAAAGCACACAAACATGCACACACATACACACACACGCGCACAAAGGAAGATCAAAGAGAGGAACAATGGAAAGCTTAGATTGTAAAAGAGTTCTCTTACCAAAGTTCTATTCTCTAACCAGCTAACCCCAAAAATGAGCTCTCTAGCTCTTTTTATAGTTTTTTGACTAGTTTTGGCCCTGTCCAGACCTAGTGTCCGGCTTAGTTAAAAATTAAGTTCCAGGGCTTATTTGAGGGCTCAAACGAAGTCTAAAAATTATGAAAATTGGTATGATGGTACTTCTAATACTCCTCAAGCTCGAGGACTCCTCGGCTTGAACAAAATGGAGTTACTAAAAATAGATAATGGTATTTACAATGGTTTTTAGTGATGAAAATCACTATTTTTGTAGGGGATTCTTCTGAAATTTTGACATACACTTCTTGGAGCTCCCTACTTGCTCCCTTTCCTTGTGTGTCCACCTTTTGATGTGCTTCCATGCTTTGTCCTTGACTTTGAGCTTCAACACCAAGCTTGAGAACAAGAAGGTTCAAGACAATGTACAAAGGTGAACACATCAATTAAAGGGCAAATTAGGGGATGATCATGAAAATGATCTCTAAAAAGGGAAGAGATTTAGATGCAAGAAATGAAAAACAGTACGTGACATTTTCAAATGATGGTGAAAATCTTGTAAGAGGTTCGGGAGGACACAATGTACCAACTTGAATGCTCCATAGGTTTGATGCATTGCATCCTTGTAGTTGTAGTTGGGTTAACTCAGCCTCATTCTTGTTCATGCAATGGTTCTTTAGGCATGCATAATCTTTCTCCATATCAAGATCTAGATTGAATCTATTAGTTTGAGTCATTTCATTGCGTGAATTTTTTCTCACAATAAAAGAGAGATTGAAAATGATGGTCACACTTGAGAAAATCATAGAGTAAGATTAGTTACATGGATGGAGAAGATATGAGAAAGAGACTGAATAGGGGTAAGAGAAGAAACCTTAGGGGAAAGAGAGAGGCAAAAAGTAGAACTTGCCATACAACCTTAGTATTGACATTTGAGAGCTTCTAGGAATGTTTCACAACTTTTAAGAAAAAAAATGTTTAAAAGCTTGTAGCATTAAATGATGTGAAAAGGAATAAAAAGTCCATTTTAGAGAGAATGGACATTCTTTACCCAAATATACCACAATATCTAAAAATTTGCGCTAAAGTCACTTTTTAAGTACAAAACGTCAAATGAGAGGGAGAAGCAACTAAAAGAGAGACAATGACACTTATTCAATTTTTAGATCTGAAATTACCATACTTATTTAAGGCCAAAGTCAGGATGATCATAGTTAATCCCTTTTCTAGTAATGTGGCAAATGAAGTGGCCCTTGAAGATCCCAACCTCTTACTAATGCATAGTTTTAGCTTCAAGAGATAATTTGTGATGCACATGGTGTTAAGAATTCTCCTAATGCATAGTTTTAGCTTCAAGAGATAATTTGTGATGCACATGGTGTTAAGAATTCTCCTATTGGTCATAACCCATTTTTTTCTCATGTCAATGTTTTTGGTTGTCAGCCATATATGCTATTTCCTTACCAATAGCATAAGAAATTGGATGATATATATAAGGTGTAAAATGTAGTTTTCTTGGGCATAGTTTTGAGAGAAGTAATTTTTGCCTATATCACCCAAAAATTAAAGACATTCTAGATAGCCTTGATGTATCTTTTTGGCGGATATGTTCTAGCCTATACTTTCATATATTAAGAAAATTGACAATTGTTTGCAATGTTGTTTCATCATGTTCCATGCTAACCAAAGGGGGCCCACTAGATCAGTTCCCTTAGGGGTAATCGCAATTGGGAAAAGAAAAAAGGATGAGGAGGTTTAATCCCTACCACCTAGCGACTCTTGAGAGCATGAGGCTAGGACAATCTCGAAAAATCAACTCCGATCAAGGTCAATGATTGTTAATGCATGCTTTAACCATCCATTTGGAAGCAAGCTTATTAGCTATGACTTCCACATCTAGAACGCTCACGCCAACCACCTCCTAGGGCTAGATTAAATCTCCCACTTGACTTTTGGCACCCTCCCAAGTTGGGGTCACCATTCATAGAAATCTCGTACAAGTCCTTCTCATCTTCTTTAACGCCTTGTCTGTTGATCACCAATTGTAACCATGTTTCCTTGTCTAACCCTTGCTTTGTGGGACACGGGGGGTCTCGTGGGTACTATGCCCATTCTCTTGTACAGTTGCAATTTCAAAGTTAAAGTCCGTGGGAGTAGGCTTCGACTGAACCTCCATTTAAAAAAAAAAGGAAAAAAAAGAGATGATAAATGAAATTAAGAAGGTGTTGAACACCACCACCTTGCATTCGACATTCAAGTGCATGCCCTTCCAGTAGTGAAGCTTTGAATCCTACCTATTGAGAACCTAGTCGACGTGGGGAAGGCGTTTGGTTCGATCATGCCAGGGTTACTAAGGTGCCTATACATACAAAGTACATGATCTACACAAAATTATAAATGGAATTCATCTATCACAACTTGCGACGATACAACTAAATGTGAAAAAAAATCAGTTCAAACGACATATTGGAGTGAGTCAAACTTCAATCAGGAATGCTCCAAGCTTCAATGCAAGGGTTCAAGACACCAAGGTTGCAAGATAGAAGGTTCAGCACACCAAGGTTGAGAGCAAGTGTTCAAGAAACCAAGCTTGAGAACAACGAGGTTCAAGATGGTGTACAAAGGTGAGAATATCAATTCAAAGGCATATAGGGGCTGATCATTGAGGACAATGATCTCTACAAGGGGAATAAAGTTAGATGCAAGAAATGAAAAACATTACAAACATCAAATGAGAGAGAGAAGCAACTAAGAGAGAGAGAGAGAAGCAACTAAAAGAGAGACAATGGTATTCAATTTTTAGATCTAAAATTGGCAGTTTATTCTTTTACCATACTCATTTTAGGCCAAAGTCAGCATGATCGTAGTTAATCCCTTTTCAGTAATGTAGCGAATAAAGTGGCCCTTGGAGATCCCGAACCTCTAGCTAATGCATAGTTTTTGGACTCAAGTCTTAATTTGTTCCTGCACATGATGTTAGCAATTTTCTTATTAAACCATTTTATTCTATAACTCCTCATGCAGGTTGGCATAGTAATAACCCATTTATTTAATATCTAAATGTGTTTGGTTGTCAGGCATATGTGTTACTTCCTTACCAATATCACAATAAATTGGATAGTAAAATATAGTTTTCTTGCGCATAGTTTTGAGAGAAGTCATTTTTTTCCTATAGCCTTGATGTAGTTCTTTTGGAGGATATGGTCTAGCCTTTACTTTCATAGATAAAAAAATGTCAATCGGCTCTAATGATGTGAACGATCCATTATTGAATCTTTTTATAAGAGGACGATCAAATGTATCTCCTAGGCAACACTTCAACCTATGTAAGTTTTGAATGAGAACAGAAAACATTTCATTTGTTATGTGAAAATTCATGTTGCACTTACTAATGAGAGAAAACAAATTAATGAGGTAAACGTTATGCCAAAACCGTTGTTGTAGACTTTGCGAAACAATACGTTAGATAAAGCACATTTTCTTTATTGTATTAGCTCAGGTTTCAATGGTGCATTTTTGCATTTGATTGCAATGAAATGTTTGTATCTAGAATTCATGATGAGAGAAAGCTTGTTTCATTTGATGAAGCACAAAAACAAGAAAATCGGATGGTTCTTCTACAACTTAAATATGATGCTATTATGAAGAAGCGTATTTCATCTTTTGGTGAATTAGCCCTTAGAAAGAAAGAAATTGGCATTAAATGAGTCTATATGTGGAAACATAAACCTGATAAAACTATGCTTATATCTAAAGGTTATGCTCAAGAAAAATGCATTGATTTTGATGGGACAAGAAAAATGCAATGATTTTGATGGGATACGTACACCTACATGTTTTTTTTTTTAATAAGGGAAGTTCAGTCTTAGCCTACTCTCCCGAACTTGAATTAATTAAAAGAAAAGTACAAGAGAGGGGACTAGTGTCCACGAGATCCCCCAAATTGCACAGAGCAGGGGTTGCTTTTACAGAGTTTAGATGGCATTGCAAAGAAGGTTAATCACCCTCTCATCACCTTCATGCGGGGCCCACATGGGTTTCAGCTTGTTGTTGATCAAAAGAAGGACTTGATGATGCCTTAAGGGGGGATTTCTTACAGTTAACGATCCTTTTGTCAAGGAGGAACAATGATTTCTCAATCGACCACCCTTTGTGGGAGTCACCAAAGTTAAAAGCACATCTTTCCCACCAGATCTTCCATAGGACCTCCCCTCTGATGGCGTTCTAGAGAGTCACAGAGCAGCCGATCACTTCTCCTATTAGAGCTTGCTTCCAATTGATATGTTTCTGGAGTCTAATTTTCTTTCTGATAATCTACCAAAGCCTATTGGATTTGGGACAAGTAAAGAAGATGTGAGAAACATCTTCGATGGATTGGTAGCAGTGTTTGCACCAGGTAGGTATCCCACAAATTTTCCTAGCCTTAAGGTTGGTCTAGATTCCACGATGAAGAATTTTCCAGAAGAGGATAGACTTTTTGATTTCTATGAGGGGTTTCCAGATAGCCATGAACATCATGTCCCACTGAAGCCGCATCCACTCCACGACAGGCATCACTTCTTATTGAGGTTAATGTGATAATCAATGGTTTCATTGATGTTCAGGATTTTTGATAAACAATTACCATTGTGCCATCTGAGACCAAGCAAGCTCGATGTGTCGTGCCCCATGAGAAGTTGAACTTTAGAGTGGTCCCACGCAAGACGTTTGCTTTGCAGAGTGTTCCATTCTTCATAGGAAATGTTGACACTAGGATGAATATCCTCAAAGTTGATCCACTGATTTATGTCTTGCTTCCAGAGATGTTTCCATTTTTTGAAGCCTTTGTTCCATAGCCTCTTGGCATTTCGAATGTTCCAAGATTCCACAATCTGGATGCCATGGATCGGGAACCAGATAGAGTTGTTTTGTCTAATACCATCAACCCACTTCCAATCTTCACTTATCCTTGTGATGGTTTTGACTTTATTCCAACTCTTCCATAGGGAGCACACAAGGTTCGAGCCTTTCGGGAAGAGTGGGATTGGGGAAAATAGAAGGGTTAGAATGTCAAGATTCTTTCAATTCGGGAATCCCATGAGGGCCAACTCATTCTTGTTTTTGAAGATCAACTTGGCCCATGAGGCCTCCCCATTGCACCACACCTTAATAATCCATTTTGCCACTAGTTTGTTAGCCATGCACCCAATGTCTAGAATGCCAAGGCCCCCACTATCTCTTTGGCTAGTGCAGATGGACCACTTGATTTTAGGCACCCACCTTGTAATAAAGTAAGTCTATGATCCAAGGGTCTGGTGGGTTCAGACAGATCTGAAATCAGACACCGTTTGGTCATCCATGTGTATGACCAAAGATCTCGAGTTTAGACTTACTAGGAGGTCTTGTGCTCTTGTGAACAAGTGATCCACTTAGCTTAGTGGTTAAGTCTCAAGGATGTGAAGGAGGAGGTTTTGGGCAATTGAGTTAACTCGAGTTAACTGGGACACTTGGCACACATGTAGTTACATGGCTGACACATGGATGGTTAGTATCCACCTGCCCAAGAAGGCAGTCCCCTAGAGAGAGCTATATATAGAGGCATTTGGTTGGGAAGAGAGTCATCTCTCAAGCATGTGGTGGTCGTAATCGTTGTTCTCTTGCACACCTCCTATTGTGGTCGCCCATCCAAAGGAGGTTTCTGCAAATACTTTCCAGTTTGGACAGATCTTGCTCTTTCGGTCTCCAACAAGAAAGGAAGTAGATGGTCGATGAAATGAGGAACTTATTGATAACCATTGCATGACCAACGAGATTGATTTGCATACCTCTCCAATAGTTTAGCTTGTTTTCGAGTCTCGCCAGCACCCAGTTCCATCGCTGCTCCATCGAGATCCCAAACCCCAAGGGATTCCCAAGAAGCCATGAAATTTGGCCCTACGGAATGATATGGCAGCCATGATCAGTGAGAAAGCCATGCTGGATCCTGACAATAGCTCTGAAAGTGGTCTTAGAGTGGTTGATTTTGGATAGAGAGGCTTCATAGAAAGTATCCAGCCACCTCCAGAATGTCTCTAGGCTCATACTATCATTGTGGACAAATGCGTTCATATCATCGGCAAAAAGTCTCATGGTGATTTGGCCATGTTTATGAGGTAATCGGAGGCCTTTGATATTACCAGCTTCCACCTGTTGACCTCGAGCCGGGTAAGCCCTTTTGTGGCAATGGCAAAGAGAAGGGGAGCCAACGTGCACCCTTGCCTAATCGATCTTCTAAGTTTGATCACCTTCGAAAGTTTTCCATTAACATTAATTTGAGTAGACACATTTCTTAGAAGGGTCGAGATCATCTTGGTGAATTTCTGACTAGATCCGAGATCTTTAATTGACTGCAAAATATAGTCCCATTCTAGTATGTCGTAGGATTTATCAAAGTCGATCTTGAGGAAGGCCACATCTTGTCTTGACTCATTTGCAAAGTCAAGACCTTCCCAGATATTAATAATGGTTTCCAAAATTGACCTGCCTTTGATGAAACCTTTTTGGTCCTTGCTTAACCACACTCTCAGATGGCTGGAAATTCTGTTGGCTATGACTTTGGTAATGACCTTATATCTGGTTTGGAGCATCGTAATCAGATGCCAGTTCTCAATTCTGTTCTTTTCCTCTTTTTTGTGTATTAACTTGATAATGCCATTGTTGAGACAAGTCGAAAGGGTGCCAAACTTGAGTGCCTCTTGCCAGACCAGACAAAGAGGGGTGGCGACCACCAACTTGAAGGACTTAAAGAACTCATTAGTGAGCCCGTCCGGCCTTGGGATTTTACCACAAGGGAGGGCATCAATGACTTTAATGATTTCTACTTCCGAAATAGGGGCATCAAGCAAGGAATGAAGGTTGAGTGGGATCCTATGAGAGGATACTCTAGAAATGGCTGCCATGCAGTCCCATCTATGGTGGCAGAGGGGGGTCGAGATCCCTAGGAGTCTTGTAAAGTGCCCTTCAATAATCCCAAAATTATCTTCTTTCGTATTGCATACATTGCCATTTGAGTCTAGCAATAGGGGGATGGATTTTCTATTTTGTTTCCTTTTAAGGATGCGGCACATCTCTTGGTGGGTTTGTTGGCTTTGCCAGCCCATCACTCCTTAAAGAAAATTTGTAGTTTTTCCTTCGTATTTCTTCCTCGTATCTCGACAGCGCTCTGATTTTTCATAGACCTTTTTGGGATTGAGCTTTTTCTTTTGTTCACTTCCTCCTCAAGTCTCTATGATATAGAGCTTCTCTATGAGCCCCCTGAAGAGTCTCGAGCATCTTCTTGGTTCTAATCATGATCTTCCGCTACTTATCGATCGCATGTCTCCAACACTTGGCTGAGGATGAGCCAGAGGCGAACACCTCCTTCCACACCGGCAATTTCTTGATGGATGGAGGGGAGAGAGAAGGAGGTCGTACACCTACATGTTATGACCATGTTCATAACATCTATTCACTCACTTGTAGCTCATAATGATTGGAATTCACATCATTCGGAAACCAAAATTACATTCTTGAATGGGGGACTTCCATAAAGAAGAGTTTTCTTTTCACCCCAATGGTTTTGTGCATTGCAATAAAACTATGATTAATATCTAAAGGTTGTGCTCAAGAAAAATAAGAGTAGGCTTATATCTAAAGGTTATGCTCAAGAAAAATGGTTTTCTTTTCACCCCAATGATTTTGTGCATTTGAGAAGAACTAAAGACGACGTATTGCAAAGTCATGCTAGCTAGATCCTGCAAGCTAAGTACTTAGCAAATCCTTCCCAAAATTATACTTAATGGTTAGATACTCAATCTAACGTTTTGATTAAGTAATGGTTATATTCAATTGTAAAAAGTAAAAAAAAAAGAAAGAAATAATCTTGGATATCTGATTTGAAGGTTTGGATAGATTCACTTGTCATACCAATGGGAAGGTAGTATTGCATGCATGAAATAGATAGTACCCAAATATTTCTAAGTTCCTTGATGACTTAGAAGAATATCGTTTTGGAAAGATTTTTGGTTAAAATATTTTCAATACGACATGGGTCCAAAGTCACGCATGCATAAGCATAGAGGACCTAGAATACTCATTGCTAGCTCTAGGTAGATGACATAGCTAGAGAAGCATTTGAAGACATTCAAAAAAAGAGAAATCACAACTAATTTAAAAGAGATTTCACTCTTCCTTGTGTGAATTCTCATTTATCCTAAGTAGGATGGAACTCAAAAATAATTTCAAAGTTCTTCCAAAACGTATCAATAGATCATGCACACGAAGCTGAGAAGAAGACAACATAAATATTGGAAATGAGCCCTGAACAAGATTATCGAGGCATGGAGAAAGGCCTTTGCCTCCTTCTCTTCATCCTCCAAGTGTTGCAGGAGGGTGGTCCTACAAATGCATTACATCTTGGCTAGGGCTCATAAGAATCAAGCCATTTGGCATGCTAGAAGGGAAAATCTTTATCAGAGGCTATGGCAGTTGGAGGTAGAAGTTAATAAAGGCCACTCACAATACCAGACTCGACTCTTAAAAATCATTTGCAAGATGAGATATGAAGAAGAAATTCAAAGAAAGTATCTACAAATATACTTTAAAGATTGCAGGGCAAGTAGGGTGGACAAGCCTACTAAAGAGATGTGCATCCTTCTCAAGAAGAAGCAATCCAAGGAAGTGATTCCATTCATGATGGATGTTGATGGGGTTGAATGCAAAACGGATGACGAAAATAGTACATTAATTGTCAACCAATTTACTCAACTCTTGGGGGTCTCCACGCTTCTTTCTCCTCACAAATGTGATTGCATGGCATCCATCTCATGTGTTAGAACTGGAAAAGTCCCACAAAACCTAAAAGCTCTTTGTGAAGCTTCCATCTTGGAGGCTGAGATTCAGGACGTAATTGATTCCCTTCCTAATGGCAAGAGTTTGGGGTTGGATGGCCTTACCAATGAGCACTTTAAGACCTTCAAGCATGTGGTGGCCACTCCTATATCTTTCATGTGGGAAGAGGCGATTTCTTTTGGCTCATTTCCCAACTTTCTCAATGAGGACATCATCAAGCTCATTCACAAAAGAAGGATGCAAAATGAGAATTAAAAATTGGCCGCCAATTAAGATGCTGCAAACTAGGTACAAGATGCTGGAAAAGGCAATTGCAAACGGTGTTACTTGTCACCTTTGAGGCTAGATCAGTGAGGACGAAAAAGGATTCATTAAGGGGAGGTTTATCCTCAAGGCTATCATTGATATTTGGGAAGGTTTGGTTTTTGTTGAGGAATTCGAGCAAGATGTTCTCTTCCTTAAGATTGACTTCCACAAAGATTATGACAGACTGGAGTGGGACTTCATTCTCCAATCGTTGAAAGACTTGGGCTATGGCCAAAAATTCATTAAGATGATCTCTACTCCGCTGGGAAATGCAACTGCTGAGATAAACATCAATGTTCAAAACTCTCAAGAGATTAGATTAAAATCTTCTATCAGATAAGGGTGCCCATTGGCTCCTCTACTCTTTGTTATGGTGGTCGATGGTCTCAGCTGCTTTGTAAACCATCAAGCTTACTTAGGTTGTTTTCAGTGCCTCAATTTACCTCTCAATCAAGATCAGATGATCATGAGACTTTTTGTCGATGATATTAATGTCTTTGTGCATAATGACACACTAAGCATTGATACTTTTTGGAGTTGTCTGAATACTTTTTGTGAGGCATCTGGATAAAAAATAAATCATACTTAAACTACTTTCAGGGTGTTTATTGGTCATCCTATGCAATTGCTTATTGACCATGGTTGCTAGTTGATCCCTAGGGCTCAAATCTTCCGCTTGTTATGCATTCCGATGGGATTCGATGTCTCGATGGGGCAGCAATGAAATTGGGTTCTCTCTAAGCTTGAGAGCAAGAGGACATACTAGAAAGGTATGCAGATTAATTTGGTTGGACGTGCTATGGTGATTAACACATTCCTTGTCTCTTCGGTGCTTTATTTTCTCTCTTGTTGGAGACGAAAAGACCAAGAGATCTTCAAACTAGAGAGAACTTGCAAGAACTTCCTTTGGACGGGTGAACCCAACAGAAGGTGTATCCCCAAAATAAAATGGACTACTTGCATTAGCCAAAAGGATCAAGGTGGTTTGGGCATTCTAGACATCGAGGGAATGGCTAATAAGTTAGCGGTAAAATGGTTAATTAAAGCTTGGAGCAATAGTGGTGCCTCTTGGGTCAAGCTTATTTTTAGAAATAGGAGTGCTCTTAATTTTGTGGGCCTATCAGGGTGTAAGGGTCTCAACCTTCTCATCATATTGTTCTCCCCATTTTTGATGACTCCCAAAGGCTTGAGCTTGGTTTGTTCTTTATGGAAGAGTTGGAACAAGGTTAAACAGTTTATCAGAATAAATGAAAATTGGAAATGGGCTGCTGGTATTGGACATAATGATTTGATCTGGTTCCCTATAAAGGGCATTAGAGGGATGGAGTCTTAGAAGCTCCAAAAATTCATGAAGCTTTGGAATAAAGGCTTTCATTTGTGGAAACACCTTTGGAACCAAGAGAGCTCTCAGTGGATTAGATTCAAGGGCCTTTGTGGCAGGCCCTTGAGAGGATCTTGTTGTTATAGGGTCAAATCAACTGGAAGCATGCTTTATTAGGTGAAGCAATGCAATGTTCCTCAAAAGCGTGGAATGCTATAAGAGCGGAGACTCTATGGAAAATATGGAAAGAGAGGTGTACGACCAACTTGGGAAGCCCTCCTAAAGAATGGTGGATAAAAAAATCTCTTTTCATTTTAGGCAAAAGAATTTCGAATTGTAAGAAGCCCATGCCCTTTAGACATCATAAAGTGTTCTTCCTAGAGAGCACCAAAATCAAAACCAAGTGGGCCCCACATAAGGGGGACGAGTTTATTAACCTTCTTTTTAAAATTATCTAGTAGTTTATAAGCATCCCTTGCTTTGTGGGATACAGGGGTCCCAACGGTGCTAGACAAGTTTACTTGTATAGCTATAATTTCTATTAATTAAAGTTTGGAAAAGTAAGTTCTCCCAAAGTTCCTTAAAAAAAAAAAACTCTTGCGGGTTCAAACAACAAGGTCGAACTGTTTGATCGCACATCTGATATGCTCTGTGTCACACACATGCAATGATCATTTTACTAATGCCCTTCCAAATTCCTTCGACTTCAATCTCTTGACTTTACTAATGATCATTTTGCTAATGCTTTCGACTTGTATCTCCTGACATACGGATTCGATATGCACTGCTTGCAGTATTTTACACTTCATGTACCGCTTACTTGATTTCTGAATCATTCCTTTGTAATTCCTCAAGAATAATTGTTTTATTTTGCATTGGCTCGTATTTCCAGTCTCTCATGAGAATTTATAAACTCTGTCGTAAATCAATCTTTTATAACGATGTCCACTTTTATCGCGAGGGCATCCTTAAAAACCCGCACCGTCTGAGCTCGCTTACCTTAGTGGTTGACGCTTTGAAGCTGTGGGAGGAACTGTTGAGTTCAAGTCTTGAACATGTTCATGAGATTCTCATGATGGGTGCCTCTACCTTACTAGGTTGAGTGTGCGAGTGTGTATTTCCAATTCATTGTACTCTAAAAAAAAAAAAAGGGGAAAAGAAAATCTGGTTATGCCCATGGATGACATCAAATTTAAGCATTGATCCATATCTCTGCTTTTTTTTACCTTTTGAAATATAGTCTCAAGTTTGTACAAAAAACAAAGTGAAAGAAATATTTATCAGTTTCTCTATCATGCAAAAGAGGAACGTGAATAGTGATGTAGCTACTTTCAAGCTGCATAAGAGTTTTTTTCTTTTTAATAGAAACAAAATTAGGGAGGAGGAAAGGGATCCCATCAGGAATAAACTTACAATAGACGAATAGATGATAAGATGTCCCATTGGAGAATGTATAGAGAGAAACAGTTCTTATAGAATCTTTGTAATATTTGATGTTTTATAAAGCACACTAAAGTGAACTAAGAATAAAACAAAACTAGTAATTTGAGTGATTAGAAGAGTAAGAGTAAGTGAGAGAGTAAGAGCAATACGAGAAATGAATCTGTTAAATTAATGATCTCAAATTTTTGTTGTTGTGCTCAAGCTCTTAAATTTGCTTTCAAGAAATTTTAGCCACAGTGTGTATGTTTTCCATAATTTAAATTGTTTTTACGGTAAAGTTGTCGGTATAACATTTGGAATAATTATTTTTCTATTGATATATAGGTTTATATGCCAATGAGAAAATTATATATGCAATAGAGTAATATGCCACTTAGTTCGTATTATTCTTGTAGTTAATGCTTCTCTAATCGTAAAGAATCTTGAAAGGAGAAAAGTAGCTTTGCACGATAACCTCTAGAGAATGCTCAATATAAAAATAAATTTGAATTTTATAATGAGATGTTGTTATGAAATGTGAAACGAGAATTGATCATAAAATTATCAATCATGAGTAGAGGATACATGTGATAAAAGAATATCTAGCAGCCATGCTCAAAAAGAAAAAAGAGCGCAAACATCTTTGTGTATTACTCCATATGTCATGTTAGATAAAAAAAAAACATGTATAAAATGAATTTTTCGCCTTTTGAAATCCAATTATAAACTTAGTCTTTTCATTATATTCCACTCGAAGCACGCAAAAGAAAGATCTTTAACATGTAAAATTATGTGATAAAAAAAGACGAGTGGGTTTTATATGTTCTCTAATAATTTGCAATTTCAACATTTTTTTCATATTCAGAATCTCGTTAATATGCTCAGAAATACAGACTATCATTCTCTTCAAATTTTCAACGTTTAAAAAAAAAAAAATTGGATTAGTGTTTAAAAAGAGTGTCAATATAGATTCATGGATCTGAAAATTAATTCAGAATCTCCTGAAATGACTCAAGAAAAATGCTCGTTGATAAAAAAAAAGAAATCAAATTATAATAGTAAAGAGAAAAACTTGAACACTATTTTTTTTTTTAATATAAAGGAAGTTCGGCATTAGCCTACTCTCCCAGACTTGAATTAAATAAAGAAAAGTACAAGAGAAGGGGACTAGTGCCCACGGGACCCCCCAAATCCCACAAAGCAGGGGAAGCTTTTACAGAGCTTAGATGACATTACAAAGAAGGTTAATTACCCTCTTTTTTTATTGAACACTATTTTTTTATTGTGAAACAAAACTTTATATTAAATTCAAAAAAAAAAATTACAAGAGAGCTATAGGGAGATACAGAGTAGACGGATGATTTTATCATGTGGTTTATGAGGGGTCCACTTGCTTTTAAGGTTATTATTCTCAAGAATAAACACTCTATGATGTTTGAAGAGGGGACGGGTTAACTTTGGAATTTTCTATGTCTCTCCAGAAAAAAAAAGAAAAACGTATTTTTTATTTATTTTTTACTTGCAATAGAAGGCCATTTTTAGTATTTCTGATTTGCAATGGGTATAGCAATGCAGATAAAGATAGCTTTATTTATGCTTTTCTTGCTTTTTTATCATAGTTAAATTGTGCTTCATTTCTTGTTACTTAGCGATCACTAAAAGATGGAAATATTTATAAATCTCTATTGCTATCTCAACTAATTTTGACCACTCTAAGGCATAAAAGAAAACATGCACACTCTAAGGCACATTTCCTGAGAGCGATTTCAGGAAGGTGCACAATAGTAGAAACTCTAGATACGTTTTGTCATGTATTTGTACCTTTTTTCATATATTTCTTTCATTGTTCTTACTCTTTCTCACTATCTCACTCACTCTCACTAGGTCTATTAGTATAATTGACCAGTTTTCTCTTATTGTTAGGTATTTTAGTGCGTTTTTATATACTTTAACAATCACGTAGATTTCCATCTACGCATTAAAGCTTATAGAGTTCACATTTATGAAATTCCAATGAAGGAACTTCAAACAAATAAAAAATTGCATATTATTGTGAAAACTTTTTATGAATATTTATCACTTTTATGTGCGTCACAATTTAGCTTTTTCAAAAGCTATTTGAAATATGAGAAAACTAAATTTAAAATAATCATTCATGTAGATATTCCAAAATCATGAAAATGATTTTTGAGTATCCACATTACTCATGTGAAAGGTTGGCAGTTATCATGACATGAACGTTGAGAGTAATGTCATTCCTCTTCACATCCTACACAACCTAGCTATTCATGAAGTCTACGGTGAAGGAACATAGAAGGTTGAGGTGAATTCGTCAGTCGTGAGAGAAAGCTACCATAAACAAAATTGTTCCATCAGACGAAAGTGAAGCAAAAACACTAGGAATGAGTGTGAGAAGGTATCAAAAATTGAAAACAATGGGTTTTTATCACCTCTAGCATCACATGCATGCATGCATCATTTAGGTGCTTGCATGACCAATATTAGGAATACATTCCTTGGTTCTAATATTAGATCTTCTGTTTCAGTAGAGGAGAGGTGTCATCGATTAGGAGTTCGATGTTGAAGCGCAAGCAATGAATGAGGTAAACCCCTCATTGATTCAATTTATTCAATTCATTAATCAACCTACACCTTCTTAGTTGCATTCATGACCTATACTTTACATTGTTGATGTAGATGGTTATATCCACCATATCCAAAAGTGCTACACCACAACGTATTCTTCCAAAAAAAAAAAGATTTCAACATTGTATATGGCCTCTCTATCATTGGTATTGGTCTATTTATTATATCAAAAACATTTATTAGTGAGGTAAATTGGTTGTCTGTGTTCAAAGTAACTCGAGTCAAGGGAAAAATGAAGGTGAAGCATGTTAGGCCAGACATATGATGCAATGATGGTGTTACATCAAAATGTGTACTAGGAGATACCAGTAAACTATGAATTGTCTATACAATTTGCAAGAGACTTTGCATTTGAGAACTATACTACTGCATAGACATCGACAAATCCAGCTACGTATCTAGTTCCATGGGTTGTAGCTATAGAAGCATCTATTGAGAGATTCAAGAAGATGAATATGTTGCAATTGAAGATGCAAAGGTTTCAAATTTTTTTGAATGATGATGCTTCACTAGTTTTAGAGCCTATGGTGGATGCTGACTTGCAAGAACAGAAACAAGATGTAATTGAGTTACATGTGCCACAAGATACATCACTTGCTACCATTAGGAAAGTGTAGGGTGCTAAGCTTATATGTACATTAGAAATGATAGTTGATAATGAAAAGGTTAAGTTGGACACGTTCAAGTTTGATTTGGATCAAGCCAAGGTATCATGGGTAGCTCAGTCTAAAGTGAGTAAAGTAGTCATTGAGATGAGAAAAAAGTTATAGGCATCTCTAAAGGAATTGAAATGTCATGTGGGAATGACTCTTGAGAGGAAGATTTAGTTGGAGAGGCAAGTCCAGATATATACCGTTAACTTGGAGTTGTTAGGGGTTGAACTAGATGCAAATGACAAGGTGCCTAAACTAGAGGTAATTTAAGCTCTATTGACATTGGTTGGAGGATCTTTGAAAGGTTGAATATTGATCATGTGGATGTTGGAGTCACATGACTTGTCACCCTCATTGCCATTACCTTCACCAATATTTAGTTATGGCTTCTTAAGGCTTTTGAAGTAACAAACATATTAACAGTATTGCTTTTTATCTATGGTTGTGGCTTCTAATCGCTTTTTGAGTTTAAGGTATTTCTATCTACAGTTTGCGATGTCACTTAATAGTCATATATTTTTGGAGTTTGAGGTCTATGGAAGCACGCAAACAACACAAGCAAGAAGAAGCTTTGAGCACAACACATAATACTGAATGTATTACCAAGAATATGTACAACGATAAGTGACCTGTTAGGGTTATAGGTGTATATACAAGGGGGGGGGGGGGGGGGAACCTCCTAAAGAGGGAAAAAAGTGCCTCGATAGTCCTAGTGTGGTCACACACATCACTACCTAAATATATCAAAAAATCCCCCCTCGGAGTGATGTTGTGAACAAGGAGCTAGCACTCATGTATAAGGAAGTGCCAAGATATGTGGAATCAATCCAAAAAAGGAAGGAAGCCCAAAGCTTTGCAAAAAGCTTCAAACTTCTCCCTAGGCAAAGCCTTTGTAAAAAGGTCTACACTGTTCTCCTGTGTGGGAACATATGCCAAACTGATCTCTTTAGCACAGAACCTTTCCCTAACATACTGATAGTGCACCTCAATGTGCTTAATGCGAGCATGGAACATAGGGTTCCTCACAACTGTCAATGCGATCTGACTATCAATGAAGATGGTGGTGGCAGAAGACTGACCAAAACCCAAATCAGGCATAAGGTGTTTGACGCCACACACACTCTATAGTCCTTGTGAAAGCTGCGTTATACTCAACCTCACAACTAGAAGTGGCCATAGTAGGTTGCTTCTTGCTCATCCAAGATATGCATGAGCTACCAAGCATGAAGCAAAAACCACTCGTGGACACATGAGTGTCATAGCAATAGCCTAGTCAAAGTCAGAAAAAGCATGTAATCTAGTGGTAGTGATCCCCCATTGGGATAAAACAATCCAAGTAGCCGGGTATCACTCAACTAACGAAAGATGCGCTTTACCGCCTACCAATGCTTAACACCTGGGCAATGCATAAACTTTCTCAACTGTGAGATAGAAAACTAAATATCTATTGGAGTAATGCATAATTAAATCAAACATCTGTGTTGATAGAGAAAAACATCAAATGCATCTCCACCATCATGAAGACTCAATTATAAGCCTGTCTCCATAGGAGTGGGCAAAGGTTTGCAGTCTTCAAGGCCAAAACATTGCAATAATGTGTCAATATATTTGGTTTGACACAAAGTTATTCCACAATCAACTTGCATAAATAGAATGCCCAAATAATGATGCAAATGCCCCAAATCTAACATCTCAAATGAGGCATGCAAATCAGTCTTCAAATCAGCAATATGCTTCTCATGAGGATTAGTGAGCAGGATGTCATCAACATAGACAAAATGATCAAAAGCACATCATTTGCATGCTTAACATATAAGGTGATCTTAGTTGGACTATTTTCAAAATCATGTGCAATCAGATAGGCATGTATCTTTTCATACCAAGCATGTAGTGCTTATTTCAAACCATATAATGTCTTTTTCAACCTAGACACTTTGTTTTCATGCCCTTTCTTCACAAAGCCACGAGGCTGAAAAACATACACTTCTTCATGCAAGTCACCATTCAGAAATGCAGTTTTAATGTCCAATTGATGGACGTTCCAACCATGATGAGCTCCAAGTGCACAAATGCTACAAATAGTAGTCATTCAACAAGTAGGAGCAAAGGTCTCATCAAAATCAATGCCTATTTCTTGAGCATAACCTTTTGCAACAAGCCTAGCCTTATACCTATCAATTGTTCCATGAAACTTATGCTTCAACTTGTATACCCATTTAGTGCCAATGGCCTTCTTGCTAGGAGGCAAGTCACATAAAGACTAGGTACCATTTTTCATGATGGCATCATATTTTGATTGCATAAAAACCATCCAATTTTTTGAATTTTGTCCTTCATCAAATGAAACTAGCTCATTCTCATCACAAAGACTTGAGGCAGCCATAGCATAGCAATCTAATGCAAAAGAAGCACTATGAGAGCTTGAATGAGTATGATATGATAGAGATGCATCTAATTTGCTATCACACAAAATCTAGACTAGCCATTTTGGCATAGTTTTCGCCTCCTCAATATAAGCTCTCTCATCAAAGAGTGCAACATGTAAATCTACATCACAAATGGAATGATCTACATCATCATATGAAACTTGTAAATGCTGATAAGTTGCCTCATTAGAACCAACACTAGACTATAAACCTCTAAAAAGAGGCAGCAAAGTGTCATACATGTCTTTTGAGCTAAGTGATGTCTCCTTATTACATTGAAAGTAATGGCTGAATAGTGTCTTCCACAAAAACAACATCATGGCTGACCAAAATGCATTTAGTCTGTGGATGATACAAACAATAGCTCTTCTTGAGATTAGCCGGATGAGCTAGGGTTTAGGCTATCTTGTTGACCTCATGTGCACGGGAAGTCTTCTCTGTGTGCCGCCTCTCCTCCATTCAGGGGGAACCCTCAGTCGCTACTCTGTGCATTCTTCAGCTACCTAGTCGATGGCGTTATAAGATGTGTTGAGAGATGGAATGCTTGGCCCTTTGAAGATTCAGATGGGATCCTTCGGGATGTTGAGTCGTCTAATAAACCCTATTTTTTATAGTCCCGGTACTAATCAACACCATGTGATCTCTCCAAAAATTTCCAATGATAGCTATGGAATGGAGCATGCAGGAGAGAAAGGCAAGGTATTGTCTCATGGTGAGTCAGATGGGAGTTCGAGGTTTGCTGGCGAAGAGACCACCTTCCAAAAGATGTCAGGTAACAATGTCAATGGATCAAATCAAGGTATTTCTTATGCGCAAGCTCTCTAGGCTCAACAACAAGGAATATTCTCTATGTTCAATAGTCAAGCTATCTCAGGTAACACTAACACTCTCTGTAACTATCAAGAATACAAAGGAAAGGAGAAATGGATCTAGAACTTGAGAGCAAGAGGGATGAACCTAGTGTGGCTCTAGAAAATAAGATTAATTTGGATCCTGAATATGAAGACAGAGATGACTGTACCTTAATAATCAAAAGCTCTTCATTGGAAAATTGGAACAATCACCTCTCTGAAAAGGTTGTTATAGGCCTATGCCATCGAGCTCGGCCTGCTTAGGAAATACTTAAGAACTCGATGAAAATTAATTGGGAAAACAGAGGGTTATTAGTTAAACATGTCCATTATCTTCCAAATAATTATTTCCTGTGTTCTTTTTGAGGATGCTCATAATGAAATGCATGTCATAGCTGAAGGAAATTGGATAATTTGTAACACCCCCAGAGGGTATAAACCCATTAGAGTTCCTATCTAGATTGAGTTTTTGGATTTCCCAGTAGAATTTTATCCTTGGATTGAACAGTTAAGGGGACTGATTGGTAGAGTTCTGGGTCAAAAACCTAGAAATAGTTTTAATCCTAAATGGGATCCTCAAATGCTAGTTGAAATAGACTTATCTAAGAATTTTAAATCTATATTGTTCCTTAAAAACTCTGAGGGCTATAAGCTTCATGAACAAAAAGTGTACTATAAGAGCCTCCCTAATGCCTCTTTTCATTGCCATAAATAGGGTCATCTCATTAAAGACTGCCCTTTGTTGGAAAGCAACCAAAAGAAGCAAGATTTAATTCTAGACAATACTCAAGTAAGAGATGACCATAGGACGGAATAGAGTAAGCCTGAATTCTTTAAGAAAAAGACTCCTAACAAAGCTAAGAAAAAATCTCTAATTGGGGAAATAGACTTGAAGTCGTGGTCAAAGAAATAACTAATCCTTACTGGATTTCGGAAGATTTTACTAATGCTGATAATGCAGATTCCTCCATGAAAACTATAGAATATTGCACTGATCATGGAAGCTCCTTTGAGAATCTTCATGGTACCGGTAACCTTAGTCACATGGAGAAAAATGGTTGGAGTGTTGTTAGGAAAAAGAAACAACAAAAAGATCAGTTAAAAGTAGGTAATTATCTTGACAATATTTCTTCTAATGATGAGGACTATAGCAATAATCTATCTGTTGATGAATTGTTTGTTGAACAACTCAACAAAAGAGATGAAGAAACCATGCTAAAAATGCAAAAACCAACTCAGATCTAGAGGTGATTATTAGCACTAACATGAATATTAGCCCACAGGCTAAGGAAAAAATGAAGTAAAAAAGAAAAGATGCAGTGAGAACCTCCTCTTTTGGTATCAAGCCCCCTAAGAGTCATAGGAAGTAATTGCTTCTTTTTTTGGTGTTTTTTTTTGTTTTCTCATGGATATTGTCAAATTTGTATCTCTCAACACTAAAGGTCTCATTGATCTTGTTAGGGGAAAAGTGATTAAGAATTGGTTGAAAGCGCCTGCTCTAGTGCCTGACTTTATCTGCTTGCAGGAGCTCAAAGTTGGGGGGTCCTCCCTGAAAGCTAACTTGAAGATTGTCTCCAAGAGCTATTCTTCGTACCACACAAAGCATAATGGAAAGGGTGGTGCTACTATTGGTATTATTAGTAACCTTAATCACTTTGTCAATGAAGTTCTGATTAGTAACTCAAACCTATGGATTTCCTTGAAGTGCAAAGACCCCTTAAATTTAACAATGGTTTGTGTCTATGCTTCCAATATATTTATCTATCTATCTATCTATCTATCTATCTATCTATCTATCTATCTATCTATCCATCCATCCATACATCTATCTATCTATCTATCTATCTATCTATCTATCTATCTATCTATCCTCTCATCAACAAGTGCATCATGTAAATCTGCATCAGAAATGGGATGATCTACATCATCACATGAAACCTACAAAGGTTGAGAAGTTTCCTCATTATGACCAACACTAGACTATCCTCGTGTAGAAAGAGGCAGCAAAGTAGCATACATGTCTTTGGAGCTAACAGATGTCTCCTTGGTACATGAAACCAATGACTGAATAGCATCTTCCACAAAAACAACATCACAGCTAACCAAAATGCATTTAGTCTATGGATGATAGAGACAATAGCCTTTACTTTCATAACTATACCCAAAAAAAATACATTTTACTGCTTTATCAATCAATTTTCTAGGATGTTGTTCAGGCACTAATGCACACGCCAAACAACCAAAAACATGCAGATGAGCAACAGATGGCTTGCGATCATGCCAAGCCTCATATGGAGTGATAGACTACAGTGCTTTAGTGGGACACCTATTAAGTACATATGTTACACACATGACAGCATCAAGCCAGAAACTATGTGGTAAAGTCTGACTCTTGACCATACACCTCGCCATCTCCATGAGTGATCTGTTCTTTTGTTTAGCAACTCCATTCTGTTGAGGTGTATATGGCACTGTACACTAGTGTTTTGTCCCACGTTCAGCCAGAACTGCATTAAAATCAAAAGACATATATTCCCCCCCTCGATTAGAATGGAGGTGGCCCATTTTACATGCTCATAGATTTTCAGCCAAAACCAAAAACTGTTTGAAGCACATGAACACTTCGGACTTTGCCTTCAATGGATATACCCATGCATGCCTAGAAAAATCATCGATGAAAGTTAGAAAGTAAAGTAATTTCCAAAAGAAGGTGTTTGCATAGGACCACAAACATCCCTATGTACAAGATGCAAATTCTGAGTAGCCCAAACTGAACCATTTTTTGGAAAGGAGGAATGCTAAATTTTGCCCAAAATATAGCCTTCACAAACATGTTTCCCAGGTGCCTCAAGTGTGGGCAAAGAGAACACCATTTTAGATTTATAAAGGAGTAGCAAACTAGCAAAATTCAAATGCCCAAAGCGTGCATGCCAAAGCTTTGCATCTGACATAGCCTGAGAATCATGTACTGCACATGCCAAATCATTAATAGATCTTTCATAGTCTATGAGCTTATACAACCCACGACATAAAATGCTAGAAGCAATAATCACGTCGCCATTTGATAGATCACGAACTCTACATCTGTCATCAACAAATTTCACAACAAAGACAATCTTGGCTAATGCAAAAACTCATTACAGATTTTTCTTCATCCCTGGCACAAGTAAAGCATCTGAAAAAGTGAAAGAACTACCATCAGCAATAGTCAAAATGATCTTACCAACTCCCATAATAGGATAGGAGGAGTTTTTGGCACCTGTAACAGTATTCCCTGTAGGGGCAAGCTCCAGTGAAGAGAAGAAACTATGTTGCGAGGTAATATGTTTGGTCGCCCCACTGTCAAAGTACCAAACATCTGAGTCTACTAGAGACATGCACTGCTCATGAGAAGATGGGTCAAAATTGGGAACACTAGTAAACGCCCATTCTTCTTCTTGCACAAGATTAGCACACTCTGTTTTTGGTGTAGAGCCCTCTATAAGAACCATTCTAGCCTCTTTCTTCTTTGCCTCTTTAGCATCCAATTTTGGACAGCTCTTTATGATATTATCATTTCCTTTATAGTACTTGCAAAAGAATTTCAGCTTTTGTGATTTCTTTTCATCTTTGTCTTCCCTCTTCGATTGTGTAGAATTATCAGATTTCTGCTTACTACTTGAAGATCTCCATTTTCCTTTGTCCTTCTGACTAGCCAACAAAGCTTGATCTGCAACATGCATACTGGACCTGTTCTACCTGGACTAATCTTCTTGCACTAGAACAGAGACTAACTCCTCAAATGACAAGGCATTTGGATTGCCCTTCATCATCAATCGAAGAGTAGAAGCAAAACTCTGATATGAATCAAGAAGACCATTCAGAATGTCTGCACAAGTGAGCTATCTGGTATAACCTCATCATCAAAAATCAACTCTTCCTTCAAGTCTTTGATCTTTGTTAGAAAATTGTCCATAGAATCATCTTCATTCATGTGCTCACTCTCCAACTATTTTTGGAGGTAAGCAACACGAGCCTCATTCCTAGCTTGGTACAATGTGGTAAGTGTATCCAAGCATCCTTACTTGTTGTGCAAGAGCGAATGTGAGGAATAATGGCACGTTTGATAGACAAAGCTATCAATGCATATGCTTGGGCATCTCTGACATCCCAAAAAAAAATTTCTACAATAGGTGCAGCAAAAACTGCAGCACAAACAGGAATATGCAGAATATCATCATCTTCGACACATTCTGCATCAGTTTGAGTACCTGCAGTTGTAACAATTGCAGGTGTGATAGGACGTTTTTCAACACCATGCACAATGTTCCGAAGTCCTTTTGCAACCAATACATGTTGCATCATATAAGCCCACAACGGGTAGTTGGTACCATCCAACTTATCCTCAATAGCCAACATACAAAATACATCACTGCTTTCAGCCATGGCTGGTGACTAAAATGCCTTGATGTAGAAAATTGACTGAATCACAAAAAGTTGAACAAAACTACCCACAAGAATTCTACTAAGCCTATAGCAGACTTTGAGATGCTTATACTGGTGAACCAAAACTTGTATATACCTTTGGCACAAAAAGACAAAATAGCCTAAAAAAGCACGGCGATAGTGCATTTAGAGGTCGAAACAAGCTCAGATCGCGATTTTAGCACCATAAAACAAAGCAATTTTTATCTCGAAAACACGTTGAGTATGCTCACCAAAATTTGTGCAATTCTGAGATTGCAACCGTAGAGGTGTCGATAATGCCCTAGATGAAGCAGCGACTTGCTCTAATACCAATTGTTGGAGTTCGACGTCTGCAGAAGCATGCAAAGAGCACAAGGAAGAAGAAGAAGCTTGGAGCTCAACACAGAATACTGAATGTATTACCACTAGAATGTAAAAATATAAGTAGCCCATTAGGGCAATAGGCGTATATACAAGCCGGGGGGAAAAACCTTCTAAAGAGGGAAAAAAGTGCTCCGGCGGTCCTAGTGTGTTCACACACATCAATACCTAAATATATCAACACTACCAGTATTCAATGTTTCAAGGCTCATGGCTTATCGATAGCAAAACGACTCGAGTCCTTTTGCTTACCCTCAATTTTTTCTAGGTTGTAAATAGTTCTCTCCTTTACTCTCTTCATTTTACTCGTTTTGATATTAAAAATTGATGTTCTTGGAACATCAAGCTTATACTATGCTTGAGGTGAATTTGATCTACATCAAAAGCTATCGCATCAAAAGAATATCTATTGGAGAGTTCTTTTACTTATGCTCACTTATTATATATATATATATATATATATATATATATATATATATATATATATATATATATATATATATATATATATATATATATATATATATATATATATATATATATATATATATATATATATATATATATATAAGATTTTTTATGGATCTTTTACCATTGTAAAAGCTTGGAGATTTACACATGTAAAATTAGAAAAAGAGAGCTAATCTTCCATGGGTTTTTGGTGGTTGATTTGCAATCAATCAATACATAAAAGTGGATCAAACTAGATCCTCACTTTTCCTAGATTGTAGGAAAGTGAATTGATTCCCTCCAACAATCTTTACTGCCTTCATTTGAATTAAAAATCCACTTGTGGAAGTGGAGCACTTCAAAAGTCTATATAAAGACTTCAAATCACTTTAACATTGCATGGCAGCAATATATGTACACTTGTGGCCATCATTGTCCTGTTCCTTCATTTTTTTGCATCATCTTCTTCAACAACAATAAGCTTGTATAGGCTACTGCTCTCTCTATAGATCTCCAAATCGTATATGAGAGGACTCATTGGAAAGGTATAAGTGTCTAGTTTATTATTATAGATTTTCAAAGCATTTCTTTTAGTAGATTGGAAGAAATCTTAGTTTTTTATCTCAGCATCAATCTTTGTGTATTCTTGAAAAATAGGAGGTACCACTTTGAGTGTTTGGTTCATTCCAAAAGCATATTTTGCTTTTTTCTTGTATCACTCAACCATACGTGTATAACTCCTCTAAAAGGATTATTTCTAATTGTAATCACCGTGGTCGCTATCAGCATTTGAAGCTCATTGTCTCATCCAAAGATAATAAGTTTTTTGAGCTAGTCAATATGCAAACCTATCCATTTTGTATTGACTCTTTCTCCTTGATGCCAAAGTAGATAGTGCTTTTTGTTGCACTTATCACATGCCTATAAGGTCTATTTGAGTCTCCATAAGCTCAATGGCTGGTCTTGTGTTGGTTGGTTGAACCAAACTTTGTCGGTTCACAACTCAATTTTCTACCTCCTACAAGCTTCTCCAAGTTCTTTTAGTGGTATCAGAGCTAGATCAAGATGGGTGATGGCTTTCCCTCAATTATTGAGAATCTTGATCGACAAAACTACACGGCTTGGAAAATCATAGTGGAAACCTATTTGCAAGGTAGAAATCCTTATGGAATTGTTGCAGGTGATGAAGCTATGCCTATTCCAAAATCCAAAGGAGTACCTACTCAAGAGGAGACAGATAAGCTCACAGTTTGGTGCGTAAGGGATGCTCAAGCAAGGGTGTACATAGTAAATTCTATCTCTGACTTTCATAACCACATATTAGAGGATGCAAGACATCTCAAGAGACTTGGGATGCCCTAGAGACTTTCTTTTCTACTAGTACCAAAGCAAGAAACATCTTTGGAACGAGTTCAACCAAATGAAGAAGACAGCTAAACAAACCATCACAGAGTTTGTTACCAAGGTCAAGGAGGTTGTGGATCAGTTAGCATCCATTTGATATCTGAATGAAGAAGAAGCTATCATGAGGCAAATTCTCAATGGGGTATGAAGTGATAACCAATGGAAATATTTTACCACAGCTTATGATCTCATCATGGATGTGAAAAATCGAGACTTCAACATCTTTCTTGGACAACTCTTCAATCAAGAGGCCAACAATAACATAAAGGAAGGTAACTCCTATCATGGTAATGCAACTAGTGCTCTATATGCATATAAGAAGGATAAAAGCTTGAAAGGTATGCGGGAGGAAGAAGATGAAGAGGAGGATTCCCAAGACAACTTTGCAAGCAAGAGCAAGAGGAAAGGGAAGAAGAAAGGACCAAAGCATGTTTAACCTTGTGACATATGTGATAAGACCAACCACGCCACTCAAAATTGTTGGTTCATTGGGAAGACCCAAAAACGAAATGGAAGAGGTGCATATGGTAGCAATAGAGGCAGAGGTGGACAAAAATTCAACAATACCAATAGAGGCTATAATAGAAGGGACTTCAAAAATTATTCAAAAGATCAACCACATGAAGACTCATTGCTTCTTATGAATCTAAGTGTAGCTCAGTGATGAGTAGCACCTCCTTTACTGTCAATCCGGGAAGACGTGAGGATGGTATGAAGACCTTGAGCAAGTGAAGGCACAAGTGCGTGAGTGAGAAGCACACTAGCATGCACACACATACATACACACGCGCACACACGGTAAGACAAAGAGTGAGAAGCAATGGAGTTCTTCGATTACTTTCAAAAAGCTCTTACAAGTTCAAATCAATTACAAGCTAGCCCCAAAAATGAGCTCTCTAGCTCTATTTATAGTTTTTGACTAGGTTTTGGCCGTGTCCAGATGTAGTGTCCGGTCTAGTTAAAAATTAGGTTCTAGTTCCTATTTGAAGACTCAAACGAAGTCTAAAAATTATGAAAATTGGTAGGTAGCTACTTCGAATGCTCCTCAAGCTCAAGGACTCCTTGGCTTGCACAAAATGGAGCTACAAAAATATGAAATGGTATCTACAATGGCTTTTAGTGATGAAAATCACTATTGTTGTAGGGATTTCTTCTAACGATTTGACATACATATCTTCGAGCTCCCTACTTGCTCCTTCTCCTTGTGTGTCCACCTCTTCGATATGCTTTAGTGTCCTGAAAAAATATTGGCCTACTTGCCAGATCGTCGTTGACTACCCTGTCTGCTTGTGCTTTCTCTTCTCTCTGACTCCCTTCGTAAGCTTCCTTGCCTTGTGAGTCCTTCAGTTCCAACACCCCCCCTCTCTCGCGTTTGTCGTCCCTGACAGACCCTTGTTGGGTGGGTCGTTGGATGTAGTATTCTACAACGTCTTGTGCTAAGTGATGTTCTGCAATTCTCAACCCTTTGGCCAAGTCCGTGAGTAAAGCATCCCAATCTACCGGCTCGGGAACCTGTGGATGTGGTATACGTAAATTTTCTGAATGGAGAGCTTGTTCCACTGCAAACAACTGCAGTAAATGTGATGGTCTGGGAATGAATAACTCTGAATGATATTCCCAGAATCCCGTGACAAACATTTCTTCAAACGTCTGTTTGAAGCAGGCTGGTAGATACTTTATATGCGCATGCCATGCATATACAACATTAATAGATGGTGTTGCACTCATGTCGTAGACAAGGTCCTGATTACCTTCATTAAATCCAAGAGCTGACAGATGAGGTTCCTTGACATTCTTGAAGGTCCTGAAGGTGACCAACATGAGCTCAAAAATTTTAAGACACATTTGGGCCATGACATCTGGTACATTTTTGAAGCGGACCCCCCAATGCCGAATCGTCGAAATCATATATCCTATGGTAGGTTGGCCTTTAGGTGGTGCTAAGTAGACATAATTGAGCCATTTCTCACATCCTTTGGTTGTCAGCACAGTTTTTGTGTATTCCGGCCACGACCTTCTTCGAAATACAGGGCAGTAGCATGGGTTGTATTTGATATGCAAAGGCATGTTATTCCATGTCCTTACCATCTCAGGGTAGGTTTCCAACAGACGAATCCTCCACGTAGGTTGGTGTATATTTCCCTGCTTGGCACTTGCTGGGATGTCGTCCGATGCAAACTGTGTAGCCGAGGTTGGTTCTTTTGAGGTGTGGTGCTTGATTTCAGCATTGTAATCCGCCATTAAGACACAAAAAGGAACATACAAATCATCGGATGTGCCAATCCACCTATGATGGGAGAGGTTTCTAAAGTAATCCGATTTTATGAATACCTCTTCCAAACGTGACATAGACGCTATCTGAACTGCCACTCTGTCATCATGGGTTGTGGCCACTTTCTCTAACCTCTGCATCCATTCAGAAGCCTCGATCTCGATGGTGTCCATGCCCTCTTCTGTTTGCTTGCCCCCTGGTGCAGGCATGAGAACATATGGGTCTTCGAAGGTTTCCTCTATTTCAATTGGCAC
This sequence comes from Ceratopteris richardii, assembly GCA_020310875.1. NCBI lineage: Eukaryota > Viridiplantae > Streptophyta > Polypodiopsida > Polypodiales > Pteridaceae > Ceratopteris > Ceratopteris richardii. The sequence goes on from CM035418.1 coordinate 45,336,924, forward strand.
TAAGTCTTCAGGCTCGGGCTCTACAAGGGGAGAGGGTTGACGTTCGTATTGCATGACTTTACTTCGTAATTCTTCTAGTTCTGCTCTGAGTTTTTCGACTTCTTCAGACATATCAACTACGGTTGTGACTTTGCTTGGTGACTCATGATGGGTTGCCAGCTGCTTTAATAGGTCATCTCTTTCTCTTTCTAATGCTGCATGGGCTTCCAGGAGGTCGGCATGGGTTTCCAACACAATTTGCATATTCGCTGAGGGTATGGCTTTGAATCTATCTGCGTCGATTTCCTGTGGGGAACCCTCCATGGCTGCTTCCAAGTTTTCTTCGTTTTGTTTCTGTAGTCGTTTATTCTCCTCGAGTGCAGTAGACATGTGTTTGCGTAAGAGGGCCAGGTTGCGTCGAAGCTTGAGATTCTCTGTTATCTGGGAGTGTAGCAGATCATCCATTTGTTGTTTTTCTTCTGCATCTGACTAGGGTGGATTGGCTACTAACTGCTCATGTTGTTCCTGTAAAGTGACATACTGTTGTTGTAGTAACCGCTTTTCCCTTTCTAGATCAATGAATCGTACTTGAAGTTCTTCATGGCTTCGGAAGAGTCTCGTATGTTGGTTATCAAGATGCTGGTAGTGCTGTTGTAGTTGAGACATACACTGATACATATTATTAAATACATTATTAATAGGGGTGGATGCGGGAAGGGTGTTGAATGCAGAAGGGAAGGGGAAGGGGAAGGGGAAGGGGAGTGTGGATGCGGTGCTGGAAAGTGGTGAAGTGGGAGGTGGGGGAATGGGAGATGGTGGGTATAGGGGGGGAGGGAGAGGTGCAGAGATGGGTGATATGTCCATAAAATCAAAAGTGGATGCAGTGGTGGGAGTGATTGTGAACATGGGAATTGTGGGTGCAGTGATAGTGGTGAAAGTGTACAGTGGTGTGTGCAATTGTGAATACGAACTGCCAGGAAGTGTGATCGGGGGAATGAGGTTTTCCGTGGCTGCTGTTAGAATTACTGTGTCAGTGGCCGTATAGACAAGAGAGGTGGAGATAGGGTGTGTGGGTTGTGTGGGTTGACTGACGGTCTGCGCTTCGATATGGGTAGTGGACTCGAAGGCGGTGACAGTAGTGGTTACACTGATTGTGGGAGATGAATGTGGTGGAGTTGGAGGCAGGGGTGGCAAAGGGGGTGACGAAGGTGCACTTGATGTATGGGTTTCCTCAGTATCATGAACGGTGTGCGTTGTGCCCGTGGTTGTGGATGTGCCTTGTGGTTCTGATACTAATACATTCATCTGTTTTCCTGATCGAGGGGGACATCTGCCGTATCTTCGCTCCGTTCTTCGTGCTTGTGCAAGGGCGGTAGGTACTCCTAAAGCATCCGATATCATATCAAGTGTGGCGCGGTATTGCTCTTCTACTCCTTCCTCCTCAAGGATTTGGTTCATCAGAGCTTTTCCTGCTGCGAGGGACAGTCTATGTTGCTCTTGAACCCTGTTGATGGTATCATAGAGCTTTTTCAATTCCTTCGTATAAGCCGGGGCACCCTCAAGTACTTGCAGAGCTTCCTGATCATATTCCTGCTCTTCTTCCTCGGATTGTCCACCATGTTCCTCCTCTTGTTCTTCTTCTTCTTCACCCTCCACATTGACGACATCTGGTTGTCTGGGATGGGGTTGGTCTGTAGCAATTTGTTGTCCACTAGCTTGCTCTTCCTCGACTTCCGCGTTAATAGCTTTGATTATTCTGGCAACCTCCTCATCAGTTAGGTCTTCTAATGTGAATCCGTGAGGAAACTCTAGGTCAGTTGGTACAGGTGGAAACACCAAATTCGGTCCATCAGTGCTGTGTCTTGGTAATCTGATAGTGAAGGGTTGTACCCGCCTAGGAAGTCGTGGAGTTGTCTCAGGTGTCAGCGTCGCACCGCAGGGTTGTGCACAGGGCATCTGAACTGCGCCTCTCATTTTCTTAGATGGCGGTCCTGCGGTTGATAGTCTACGTTGGAACTCTTGTACCCTTGTCCAAATTAATACCCTCTGAACTGGCACATCATAAGCCAAACATCTATACACAATCCGGGTGAGAGCACAACAGCCATACAATACAGACTTTTGTTTTTTATACCACCTTTGATGAGCCAAGTGGATTTGGTCGATAATCTAGTGGGGCATATTGATTGTCAAATCGAAGGCGTCGGCCAAATATAGACTAAACCATATCTTCTTAGGTGGCATTGTGAACCTCTCTTGAGCGGGAAATGCAAAATGCTGCATGACCATTCGTAAGTGAATGGCAATTGTAGGTTTCATTGCCACCATGTCCTTTAATTTTGTCAGATTCCTGTTCTTCATATTGTCGGGGACCATAGTCTCCTTCTCCGTAGGAATGTGCATACCTTTCATGTCTAGAGCTTCCCTCACCAAATTGATAGTCAACCTGAAGCGCTTCAGCTCATTGCCCCTTGTGAGAGATGGGAGGACAAAGGTGTTGTATCCCTTTTTGTCTTTGCTCAGAGTGAAGGTGCTAATCAAATATGAGCATCTTAGAAAGTCGGGCTTTGGCAATTGGAATTTGAAGTAATCGTAGAGTCTCGCCTTCTTCCATATAGGTTTCAGTCCTTCATTATTCTGCAGTCTCTCAAATTCCCTGGTGAAGAAGTGATACCTACCCCAGCGCCCGTTGAATTCTATCTCGGCCTCCCACATGTAAGTGCCTTCACCCAGAGATCCTACCACATCACTGAACCAATGTGAGTTTTTGCTGACCGGCATTGTGTGCCCCTGTGGAGGATTCTGAATCGGTATGGCGTGTAATGCCCTCAATGCCACTGGGCGTTCCTTCAATTCCTCCTCAACGGGAAGACTTTCAATGTCCACGACTTGGGGGCTGGTGCCTGCCTGGGAGCTAGTTCCTGCCATATTTGCCATGTTACTTCTTGCCTCCTGACTCTGTGAGAATATAGAAACAGGTGTTAACATTGTAAAGGACAAGATAGAACCGTTTTTGTCCTCATTACAACATTAACATGAGGTTCGGGAGAGATTAGTAGGCTATTAAGTGCTCGGTGCTTGTGCGTGTAGTTAGGAATTGGGTAGATCTAGAAGCTAAGTGGAATGATGTAGTGAGAGAGTGATGTAGTTAGTAGGTGGGCATGGATTTACAACTGGGGTCTGGGGGTTTATTACAAGTTTTAGGTTGCCAAATGCAGTGGATGGGCTTTGATCTTGATTTTGTGGAGACTCTGAAGAGTTTGATAGGGGTATCTACTTGAAAATGAGGCTTTTTAGGGACCCATTTACAAGTGATTCTACTTGTGCTCAGGGAAGAATATGTGTCTGTGCGTGATGTATAAGAATGGGCATCGTATGTTCGTGTGAGTGAAACATGTTGTACCGGGTGTGGCCTCGGTGTAGTTATTTGAGCCCGCAAGCAAGCCTTAGGCACCCAGATTTGTCGTGATTGTGGGCTGGCCTTCATCGACTTCTGGGGTACCCAAATAGACTTTACTTTCGCAGAAGAATTTATAAAAGACTTCTTATTAGTGTTGTGTTGTCGATTACGAATAAGAGGTTTTGGCGTTGGGGTTGGCATGGTTGCAACAGGGTGTTCGCCTTTCCGCACCCACACTTGTTTCAACGGCTGAGACATTCTCCTCCGCACGTGTTTTTGGCCTCCAGTATAGGTGGTACTCGGCTCCTTCTATATTTGATATGCCTTTGGTTGCTGCATCCCTCTAGCCTTTGGAACAGAAGGGAGTGCCGTCTTATCCTTGACTCCGTTGTTGAGACAATCCTCTTTCTGCATCATACAGTTTTGGACAAGAATAGCATTGTCAACTTCATGTGCGCCCCTGGAAGGACCAGGAGTTCGTGCTTTACCTAGTTCCTTGAGTGCCTCATTTTCCAATTCAACTGTAATTCGGCTATGATTTACCCATACCTGAAGAAGTCCACTTCTTAGGTTTAGGTTGACTGCATGATCATAGATCCAGTCCTGACCCAAGACAAGAGGCTCAGTGAGGTCCTCATCTTGACACACTAGTACTTTGACTGTCATGGCTTCATCTTGAATATAGAGGGGAAGTTCCACCTCGCCCATGCAAGGGGTTTCCACACCTCCCAATCCTATGAGATATGCTTCTATAGGATTGACAGTTAATTTCAACTCTTGACAGTACAAAAATTTAACAGCACTAGTGGTTGCACCTGAGTCAATCAAGGCTCTTACAGTCCTTGCACCATTTCCTTGTCCTATCTCTAAGTTTATAAAAGGATGTCTATCAATTATCCTATGAGAGCTGATACCTGAAACTTCACACATAGCCACGTGATATCCTTGATCTGCATATGCATCTGTCCTAGGTTGCTCTCTACCTTGTCTTCTCAACTTCATTCTCCGGATGCGTTCCAATGCTTCTGCTTGAGCTTCTTTGCGAATTCCTTTTTCTTCTTCTTTGTGTTTCTTAGCAGTGTTGAGTCGACTTAGCATCTCTTCCGTCAGAGGTTCCTGATATAACTTGACTCTGCACCCGCTTATATAGCTAGGGAGAACACCTTCCAGTGTAGCAAGTTGAACTGCTCCACTGGTTGAGATCCTATTTATGATCAAAGGTCCATAGCCACGTTTCTCTAATTTTCTTGCATGTTGCTTCAAGGTGTAGACTAGTACTAGGTCGCCTGCCTTCAAACCTTTATCCTTAACGTGGGCATCAAAGTATGCCTTCTGTCATTCTTAGCTGCATATATCCCTGCAGCCGCCCTCAAACTTGTTTCTCCTATCGTTCAAGGTCAAAAAGTCTAGAGGAGAGTTCATGCCCCGTCCATTCATGCTCTTGTGCTACTTTCAATGTAGGTATTAAGAAGTCCAAGGGTAACACTGCATTTTAGCCAAATACCATCTGAAAGGGGGTGGCTTGGAGTACCGTTTTGTAGGCGACTCGGTATGCCCAAACAGCATGGTGTAGCTGTTTGTCCCAATCAGAGCGTTTATTGTTCACTAATTTTGTCAGTACATTGCATAGGATCTTATTGGTGCTCTCAGCCTGGCCATTAGCTTGGGGGTGATAGGGGGCAGACTTCTTATGTACTACCAAGAATTCTTGGAGCAGATTTTCAATAACTTCATTCAAGAAGTGAGTGCCTCTATCACCAACTAGCTCTATAGGTAGCCCATATCTAGTGAACACATTCTCAAATAGGAACTTAGCAGTTGTTTGAGCATCGTTCTTTGTCGTAGCTTTTACCTCTACCCACTTTGTTAGATAGTCTGTCGCAACAATGATGTATTCAGCATGTGAACCCTTGGCTGGGGGATTAATAGGACCTACAAAGTCTATTCCCCACTTAGAGAATGCACGTCCACCCATCATAGGTTTCAATGGCATCTCATCTTTGCGTATAGGATACTGAGTTCTCTGACAAACATCGCACCGTTTCACATAGGTATGTGCATCCATGTGAAGCGTTGACCACCAAAAGCCTGCAAATAGGATCGCTTTAATCACTCGGTCTGGTCCAAAATGTCCTCTTGCTACACCTTGATGAGCAGTTTCCAAGATCTTGAGATATTCACTCTCATGGATGCATAGTCTGAGGTAACCATCTTTGCCACGTTTGTATAGATTATCACCAATGAGTGAGTAATCCAGGGCTTCTTGTTCTAAACTCCTTTTCCTAGCCAAAGTCATGTCTGGAGGGAATGTTTTCGTCCTCAGGAAGGATACTAGTGGTTCACTCCAATCTGGCACTATGGACACTTGATAAAGAGTGGCATGTTCCACAGGTGGTTTAGTGCAGTAGATTGGGCATTCCTTGCACAACTTTTGGACATCAGCTTCCATAGTCGGCGAATGCACTCCGAGTCTCCTTAGTGTCTGTAGGGTTTGTTGCTTTGAGTAGTGTTGCTCTAATGCACCTACATGTGCTATTTGCAACCATTTAGCATACTCATCCTCTTCTACACAACAAGCCAAGATCCCTTGATCTGTGTGCTTGTACATACTTCCTGCCATGATGTGATACTTTTGGGCTTTTACTACCTCTTTATCATGTGTGTTTATTACTGAGTGGTTAGGCCCGTATGTCAATACTGGCACTAATGGCTTAGCCCACTGTGGCACCACTTCCAAATTAAACAAGTAAGAATCAGGAAGGTCATCTGACACTCCTTGTGGGGCTTCTCCAGATGTGAGCCTAGAGAGTGATCTGCTCTCAAGTGAGTCTTCCCTTTCCTTACCACAACCTCGAAATCATATTCCATTAGCAAGAGAAACCATCTTACTAATCTTCCTGTATTGCATGGCTTGTTTACGAGATATAGCAGTGCCTGATGGTCGGTAAAACATTTAAACTTATTTTCAAGCAAATAATGTCTAAACTTTTTAACTACATATACCATGCCTAGTCCTTCTCTCTCCGTAGTGATATAATTCCGTTCAGCTGCATTCAATTGTCTACTAGCATAGGCAATTGGGAGATCCATATTACCTTCACCGGTAGGCTGTGCGAGTACACACCCAATAGCATAATTGGATGCATCAACATGAACATGGAAAGGCTGATTCCAATCTGGTGTGGTCAAGATCGGTGCTGAACATAATCGCCGTTTAAGCTCATTGAAAGAATTCTCACATTCATTAGTCCACTCAAAGTTAGTCAAAAGTCCATACAGAGGCTTTGCTATGATGGCATACATGTGTATAAACCGTCGGTAATAACCACAATGCCCCATGAAAGCTTGTACTTCCTTGACATTCTTTGGCCTAGGTAACTCGGCTATGCCTCTCACTTTCTCTTCATCAGTGGATATGCCATTCTTTGACACTATGTGTCCTAGAATCTTGCCTTGCCTAACCATAAAAACGCACTTTTCTGGGTTCAGGCAGACTTGATATTCTCTACATTTGTCAAAAATTTGTCTGAGTTCAGGAATATGGGTTTGTCTAATGTTGGAATGAGCACAGAGATCATCAACATAGACCTCTAAATTCTTCCTCAAGAACTCTTTAAACACATGGCACATCAGCCTCTGGAAGGTAGCGGGTGCATTGGTAAGCCCAAATGGCATTACTCTAAAGGCAAAAATGCCCCATTCAGTGGCAAAAGCCGTCTTATGTTGATCTTCTGGAGCTATGGCTACTTGATTGTAGCCCGAAAATCCATCAAGGAAGCTGTACACTTCCTTGCCTGCTACTCTTTCTAAGAGATGTTCTGTGATAGGGAGCGGATATGTATCTCGAATTGTGGCTGCATTGACCTTCTTCAAGTTAATGCATACACGCAGCTTTCCATTTTTCTTTGGCACCACTACGATGGGGGATACCCACTCGGTATGCTCAATTTCATAGATAAATCCAGCTTCAACCAAGCGATCTATCTCTTCCTTGATCTTGGCTGCATAGTTGTCATTGTATGTGTATGGCTTTTGCTTGGAGGGCCTAGCCTTTGAAGTCATGGGTATCGTATGTGAGCATATGTCAGGGTCTACACCTTTCAGGTCCTTGTAGCTCCAAGCGAATACATCTCTGTACTCTCTTAGCAAGGCTATCAATTCGTGCTCTTCGTCTTCCATCAGGTCATGGCCTATGTACGTGCATCTCTCTTCTCCTTCTTCCACGGCTACCACTATTTTCTTGGTGGTTTCTTTGTTATCATAGGCCTCCCTTGATTGTGCCTCTCGTTTAGGCATTCTGATCATGACTCTCCTGTCATCTATCTCATATTTCTTAAAATTTTCTGGGACCTCAAACAAAGATTCTTCCTCTTCTGGTGTGAGTTCTCTCTTCTTTCTTTTCTTTCCTTCTTCCTTCGGGGTCACATGTGTGGCTAGCCTTACATCATTTGTAAGCTCTCCATACCTCTGAGGTTGAAATTCTACTTCATAGAAGTATTCTTCATCTGATGCAAAAGGTGGGTCCATGATGATTGACTCTAGATCGGAGTCACTTGCATCCTCAAATGCATGGGTTAGGTTCACACTCTTCTAAAACTACCTCTCCCATGATCGGCTCTATGGAGAAGACTGAAATGTCATAGCCATCTTCATCACAGTGAGGTGTCCATTGTTCTTCATTGATGGCTACATCCATTGTTGCTAGGATTTCTGCCCAGCCGTGGGGTTCAAATTCTTCGTCAGGAAAGACTACAGGTGCATAGGCTGGGTCTTGAATTGATCTATGTGTTTCTTTTGCACCTACCTCTCTGGCTTTTTCTCTCTTCTCTTCTTCTACTGCTACTTTGCACATCCATAAGTGGGTGTCTTCGTGCATCCATGAGGATCTTGATCCTATGGAATGCACCGATTCTGTATCGTCTTTGGCTCTATGGAGGGGATTCCATTGGATAGGAGGGACATCTCTATGAGAGTAATCTTTGAGATTCACTTTGGTCGTAACACCTAAGTGTTGCAGGTACAAGGAGTTGGTTCCCCAGTCCCTTACCACTTGCAACTATCGCATAAAGGGTCGTCCCAAGATCATTTCATAGGCATGATTTTTGCTAAAATCACATATAGCAAATGTATGCTCGAACTCAACACCACATGTGGTGAGAGTTATTCCTTCTAACAGCCCTAAGGGTCTCTCTATGTGACCATCGGCCATTTGCAATTTCATCCTCGTGGGCTTGAGTGCTGGCTTGCCCCAACGCTTCCATAGGGAAGTGGTAGCAATTGCAACTCCTTGATGCGCCTGAGTCTAGAATGGCCTTGGTGGTGTATCCTTGATGTGTTTCCCTCTTCGCCCTCACTCATGTCACCTATCTTGTCCAATGGTGTTTCTGGCACTGTTCTCTGGGATCCTACCTGGGAACGAGGTTTTGCTATTTCTGGTACTTGTTTGGCTACATGTTTCCATAGCTCTGGCCTCACTTTGAGTAGTTCTTCTAAGGTGAGGTTGCACTGTACTATAGTGTTTTTCACTACCTCTATGTTCCTAGGTATGACTGAGTCCTCATTTCGTACCATGACTGTGGGTGCTCTCATACAAGTAGACTTAGCTTCCCATGGGCCTGTGAAGTGGGGTAATTCTTGTAGAGAGTTAGACTCAAAGTCTAATCTTTCCTGAGATTGGGTGCTCTCCTTCTCCTCATAAATGGATGGGATGTCTTGTGGGAATTGGTCGTGTGCATCATCCACAAGTTCAATGGGAGGAGGGACTTCACTTTCTTTAGCCCATTTGTCTTCTTGAATCTCTCGTAGGAATTCTGGTGTGAACCGATTCATAGAAGATGATGTGTCTGGCTCCGTAGAGTTAGGCACATAGGCTTCCTGGGTAGGAAGACCTGCTCTTTCACTTGCCTTGTCTTTGTGTTGAGAGGCGGGTTCCTTTTCTGATTGTGCAATTAGCCTCTCTATTCTTTCTAACAGTTTGCTGAGCTAGATATGTTAAAGAGGCGGCCGGCTTCAAACATGGTTTGAGCCAATTCCACCATTTTGGCACATATTTTGGTTCGTTCAAGCTCTAATTCTACTCTAGGGTAGCGCTTTTCATGATCAGTTACGTTTGGCCCATCTTGGATTCTGGCCTGATATGCTTTAAGCATCATGTTTAGGTCCTCGGAATTGGGATCTGCTAGGACTGATCCTACTCTAGGGGGTGGTGGAATTAGGTGAGGCGGGTTGGAAGGTGGCGGGTCGGATGGAGTTGGGAATGGTGGAGAAGGGGTAGTGTGAGAGGGAGTTTGAGATGTGAGTTCGGTTATCCTGGCTCTCGTTTCTCTTAGGCTTTCCTCAAGTTCACTCATTTTCTTTGCCCATTGTCTTTTCATTCTTTCACGACTATCTCTCCAAGCTCTAGTCCTCTTCTTTGTCATGCTCTCCATTTCACTAACATCTGGGCTCTTTTCCTGGCCTACGCTTTGGTTCTGTTGCAAGGCTTGGGCTCTAGTGATCACTTGCACTGGTGTAGTGGACGTCACACTTCCTGTGGACTCTACAACTAACCCAACAACATTGATAAGAGTGATTTTCGGCATATTATTAGGATTCTTTGGGCAGTCTCGTAAGAGATGCTCCTTTCCACACTCCTGGCAATAGCCTTGAATTGTCACTGACTGCGGTTGTGTAGGTGGAGGTAAGGGGCAATCACGAATGAGGTGATCTCCCTGACATTTGTAGCATGGTCCTCTAGGGAATGGGGGTCTTACTTGCCTAGGTTGAGGTCTAGAGTTGGGGTTTGCGTACATGACATTGGTGTACTCTGGCTCCCAACTAGGTTCACTTGGTTCTTCACTGTAGTAGGACTCACCATGTTCAGGAGATTGCATGTAGTAGGCCTGGGGGCTATCAACATGCGTAGAATCAAAGCTATGGTCACTGGGATCACTTTCTGAAACTAATGGTGTTACTGGGACTATAGCTCTATTCAGGTTTTCTTCTGCAGCAGCATACTTTACCGGAATCACATTAGTCGGAGAAGGTGCTTGTTGTGCTAGCACTGGCTGGGGTCTCAGTTGGGCCTGATATTGCGGTTGGTAATTTTGCTGAGGCCTAGTATACTGTTGTGGTGGGTATGGACTCTGGTATCTGCCTTGTTGAGGGTATGGTTGTGGGTACATCTGCCTAACTGCTTGCTTATTGTATGGGCAGTCTTGTGCGGAGTGATTTGTGTATCTTGGTTCTATGGTGCAGTACTGGCTACTAGGATTTACCTGGGGTTGAGCCATAATGGGACATACATTTGCCATATGGTCACCTCCACAAGTATAGCATCTTTTCACTGGGGCAAATCTTGGGATCTGTTTGCTAGTGACACCTAATTTCTGAGCTACTTTCTCTGCAAGTTCCTCAATTGATGTGGATTGCGAGGAAAAGAGGCTAGAGGCACTATCTGAGTCTTTGTAGATTTTGGAAAGCTCTAGTTCTTCCCCTAGGTTATCCTCGATGTCAATGCACATGTGTACACACTCTTCTATGGTCCTAGGGTCCTTCAAGTACACATATGATCTCAATTTGGTACTTAGCAATCCATCCAAGAACAAAGCCACTTGCTTAGTTGGCGTGGGTAACTCAGGGACAGGGCATCTCTCTAAATATTGCCTTAATCTTCTTCCAGCAAGTCTCACAGTTTCTTGAGGGGTTTTCTTGAAGCTGTGAATCAGCGAGGAAGTGTTATGTCTTATGCCACTTTTAGAGAATTCGATAATGAATGCCTCTAGAAGTTGGTCTATGCTCCTGAATTGCCTCTCGTTTAGTGGCTGAAACCATGTCAGGGCAGTGTTCCTAAGGGTTAGACCAAAGGCATTGTACTGCATGAACAGATCTTCAACTTGTTCAGCTCTCAAGATTTGCCTAAACTCAGCCACATGATCGTATGGATCTCTAGTGCCATCGAAGTAGTTCTTCATGGACTTAACTAGTTGAGTCGGCCTCAAAGTCCTTGTGTGCTCTCTAGGTCGTGGTAGAGGGAAGTCATCCGCATTTCTTTGATTCCTGGGAGCTCTAAGTACCTCAGGTTCTACTCTATTTGTTTCCGTCCTCGTTCTTTCTCTGCCCCCTGGGTTGGGAAAGCTTACTTCTGGCCTATCTCTATTTCTGTCTCTTTGAGTTCCATGAGCTTGGGATGTTCCAGCTCCAGGGTGACCGTAGGACAAGTTTGATCTTGGTTGGGGGAAAACAAATTCACCCTTCCAAGTATAAGCATGCCTGTCATGTTCTGTAACCACAAAGATCCTCTCTGAAGCGTGATCTAAGTAGGTCACTCTGCCTGGGCTATCAGGATCTTTGAACTCATAGATCAGGATTGACCCTACATCATTCGGCCTATTTGATTTATACCTCCAAAAGGCTTCATTGGTTTCTTGATTTAGGAGTAGATCTATGCTCTTATTATCCTGGGGAATCCACTCGGGATTGAGGATTCTAGTAAGAACAGACTTCCCCCTAGGGGTCCTAGGCTCTATACCCATGTTTCCTTGCTCTAGGTCACCTATGTCCGCTTCTGGGATCACATTTCCGAATTCGTCTGTCCTATCTGGGTGACTGGTGACTACGTATATGGTTCCTTCTTTGTCCAAGTATGCTCCATTTTCAAACTTTACAGCCGGGTGTTCTATTCCAATGAGTGGTCAGGGTTTTCAATCTGAACCACGGATCTTCCTAGGCTGTCCTCATAGATGCTAGCACCTAATCGGTTGGGCCTAAGGTATTCCAGCTGCGTCTTGTAGGGGCCTTCCACCCTATACAAATGTGGCACACCTGAACTCCCTGCAGGTCTCTCCATACCTTGAGACATCTCTGATTCACTAGTCTCAGAGCTAGGGTAATGCGAGTGGTGGCTCAACTGCTGGGCCCAAGACCTAGCAATATGATTAACGCTAGCCTCTGAAGACCTAAGACTTTGTCTATCTCTTAATAGATTTCGTCCTGATCTAAGGTTCATATGCCTATTTAAGTAGCCCAATTTTTGCCGAAAGTACAACCTCGTTGCCAATCAATTGGTGTCAGTCACTTGATTCTTTTTTAGTGTGTTATCGTGTTTATGATCTTGTCTGATATCGTGTCGTCAGGAATATTTGAGTTAATTTTCCGCACTTAAGTTGATCATCCCACGTTAAGTTCTTTTCCTTTAAAGTTCTCGATCACACACAGGTTATCTCTTGAACTTGATTTCTTAGATAGTCTTTGACTTGTCACGTGCCTATCGTTGTCCTGACTTACTCCTAGCACTACTCGAACTTAGCCTAAGCTAGGAATTGACAAAGGGAGTTGAGAATATTTCCACCTTACTTGTTGATCCCTTGCTTTTTGACGCTCAAGAACCCGGTTCTCAAGCTTGCCAAAAAACCGTTGCTTTGGATGCCCTCAAGTGCTCTCAATGGACCTGTAAAAGTCCCAAAGTTAGCTCAAGACTTAGATTCAAAGGGCACAAAAAAAATCACTTTCATTCATGTAACTCAAAGATCAACTATTATTCTTTTGGTTTTATGGAAAACAACCCTGGAAACCCCTTAGCTTTTCTTCCCCTGGATATAGTCCACTTAAAAATAATATGGCTAATAATCCTAATATTAATTTTACTGTAACCAGTGGAAGTTTTGGTAGTACTCCCCACCAGCTTTCCAACAAAACAAGAATCACAGGAAACGGGTTTCGTATGAGAAAGTTATGACCGCTCAGGGTTTTGGGACTAAAACAGGGTTCAAACAGGCTAACTGTTCTCAGGATTTTTCTCAAAAATACATGTGTAGGGACCTCACAAATCACTAATTGCTAGACCAATATGCCCAAAAACTATCCCCAAAGCTTAGAATAAAAAACCCTAATTTTTTGGCCGAAAAGCCTATCAATCGCGATCGATAGGTCTGTCAATCGCGATTGACAAAGGTGTCCGTCGGGGCCTGTCGGTCGCGATCGACACGTCAATTGCGATCGACAGAGTCGGTTGTGAGTCCTGTCAATCACGATCGATGGTGTCAATCGCGATCGACACTTTTTCCGGGATTTTCGCCGTGATTTCAGTCAATCGGGGATGTGTCCGTCGCGATGGACACGTGGCAATGCGAATTTTGGTGGCAATCGTGAATTTTCAGTCGGTTGCGATCGACGGTGTCAATCGCGATTGACTGAATCCTACGTGGCAGTCAGTCAGTCATGAGGTCTGTCGGTCGCGATCGACAGGTCTGTCACTCGCGATTGACAGGGTCTGTCGATCGCGGCTGTCGATCGCGATCGATGGTGTCGGTCGCGATTGATAGAGAAACACGGAATTTTTTAACTGTTTTTAGTGCTTTAGAATATGCTCATCATGTAGATTATGGTGGTGCACTTTGTTTTACCAAATGGGCGATTTTTCTGTCGATCGCGATCGACAGAGGTCTGCGACACAGAGACAGTTTCGAGCGTGTCCGTACCTGCTAAGCCTGCTGGAGGGGATGATGCAGCTGTACCTGCAAGAGTGCTCAAAAAACATGCAAAAACACAGCACACAAGTCGCTCTCTCGCTCTCTCTCACAAGTGGAATGAGGGAAATGAGGTGGAGAAGGTGATATGATCAAAAACTGAAATTTTTTTCGCGATGATGGAGATGGAGATCGGATATGGTGAGGATGATTATGGTGATGATGGTGGTGAGGTAAGAAAGAGAAAAATAAGAAAAGTAACGAAATTATCTACAACGCCAACGTCTCAAATCTATGTCTTACCATCACACTCTCGTCCTCAAAGCTCGATCCCCGGCAACGGCGCCAAAATTTGGTGTAGCTCAGTGATGAGTAGCACCTCCTTTACTGTCAATCTGGGAAGATGTGAGGATGGTATGAAGACCTCGAGCAAGTGAAGGCACAAGTGCGTGAGTGAGAAGCACACTAGCATGCACACACATACACACACACGCGCACACACGGTAAGACAAAGAGTGAGAAGCAATGGAGTTCTTTGATCACTTTCAAAAAGCTCTTACAAGTTCAAATCAATTACAAGCTAGCCCCAAAAATGAGCTCTCTAGTCTATTTATAGTTTTTGACTAGGTTTTGGCCGTGTCCAGACCTAGTGTCCGGCCTAGTTAAAAATTAGGTTCTAGGGCCTATTTGAAGACTCAAACGAAGTCTAAAAATTATGAAAATTGGTAGGTAGCTACTTCGAATGCTCCTCAAGCTCAAGGACTCCTTGGCTTGCACAAAATGGAGCTACAAAAATATGAAATGGTATCTACAATGGCTTTTAGTGATGAAAATCACTATTGTTGTAGGGATTTCTTCTAACGATTTGACATACATATCTTCGAGCTCCCTACTTGCTCCTTCTCCTTTTGTGTCCACCTCTTCGATATGCTTTAGTGTCCTGAAAAAATATTGGCCTACTTGCCAGATCGTTGTTGACCACCCTGTCTGCTTGTGCTTTCTCTTCTCTCTGACTCCCTTCGTAAGCTTCCTTGCCTTGTGAGTCCTTCAGTTCCAACACTAAGCCACAAAGAAGGTAAAGACGATGACCATTTGTTCTACATAGATTTAGGATGTTCAAATCATGTTGCATGCAACATTGCTCTTCTATCTGACTTGGAAAATCCAATGCATAGACATGAAATACAAATAGAGGATGATACAAAGCACAATGTCAAGAAGATTGGCAATGTCAAAGCTTCCAATGGTAGGACAAACATTCTAAGTAAGGTTATCTATGTATCCACTATCACGAAAAGCTTAATAAGTGTAGGCCAAATAGTTGAAAAAGGCTTGCAAGTTAAGTTCACCCAACATGGAGCTTTTGTGGAAGATCCATGTCAAGGCTTCAAGAAGATAGCTAGAGGTGAGAAGCATGGTAGGCTCTTTACTTTTGAAGTAGGAGAAACTAAGAACATAGATCTATCCACTTTTGTGTCTCAAACCCTAAGTGAGCGTCAAGTGTGGCATAAGAGACTTGCTCATGTGAATGAAAGAACCTTGAAGGATATATGCAAGGATCAAAGTGTTCTTGGACTGCCAAACATATCAAAGCAACACATGATCAACAAGTGTGATGCATGTTAGATTGGGAAGGCACAAAGACAACCATTCAACCACAGAGGCTATATCCACAACAACTTATTGGATTTAGTACATGTTACACTTACATGTTCCTCGAGTAGCTTTGATGTGAACCTTTTCCCTATACATGGGCACTTTTTACTCTAGTGCTGGCTAGAGGTTTTTTCCCCATGTTACCACATACTTGATACTCTCATATGTGGTGGTATTTTGTACTTAGGGACATCATTCAGCTCTTACTTCAGTTCAGTTCATCGATCAATAGAGAGAGCTATTCCAGCGATCGTCTTCTCCGTGTGTCTTGTTGCGTTTGTGCTCTTTGTGTGTGTGCTTCTCGTGTGTCTCTCGCACTTCTACACACACCCAACAGTGGTATCAGAGCAGGTTTAGCTCATTCTCAAGTTTCGGTTTTTCGCATCGTGGCACGCATGCACTTTAACAGTGCAAATCGACTTCGGAGCATAGAACTTTGAATTTCAGCAGCCCGAAAACATTTCCATCAGGTGCGCTGGGGTTTTACCCCCATTTCGAAGCCATTCGTGCAGTCAGAATCGCCATCAGAGTGACGGTTTGTGAGCTGAAATTTCAGCACTCATTTCAGTTTTCGTCGAAGTGAAGATTTTGTCATATTCTCATTCCTAAGTGAAATGGCGGGCAGCAATGACTTGTTTGGCATGCTTCAAGCTGAAGATAAGCTTGATGGGACCAACTATCCGATGTGGTCTTACATGATGAAGCATGTTCTTGTTGCAAAACAACTTTGGAACATAGTGGCAGATGTAGATCAAAGACCGACAGGAGCTTCTACTTCACAGTCTACTATCACAGATGGAGCTTCTTCTTCGAGTACAGTGGTTTCTCCTTCTCCACCTACAAGGAGCAGCTTAGATGGGATGGAAAATATGCCCAAGCTCATGCTTTGATTGCGCTTTCAGTGAAGCGTCATATAGTTCCACACATTCGGTCATGTTCTACATCGAGAGGCATGGGACACTCTTGCTTCTTTGTATGCCGTGCGTAATGAAGCACGTGTTGCATACTTGAGGAAGCAACTTGAGGATGTATGTATGGCTGAAAATGAGTCATTGGATGTGTATGTGACACGCATCAAGGACTTGAAAGAGCAATTGGCAAACATAGATGAGATCATTCCGGATGCATCACTCATTTCTACATTGTTGAAAGGATTACCAGAATCTTTTCAAAGCTTTGCTACTACACTCCATTTGGTTGCAAAAGGAAATCCTAATATGTATGCATTTGATGAGGTTGTGTCTCTTCTTTTGCAAGAAGAGCAATCTAGAGTGAATAGGAGTGGTTTGATTGAGGGAATGCAAGCACTTGCTATCTCACAAAAGGGGAAAAGCAAGTATGGTTCAGCTTTGGGTTCATCAAAACCAAAGCCTCAAGCTTCTTCTTCCACTCATTCCTCTAATGTTAGTGATTTGCAAAAGAAGAAGAGATGCAAATATTACTGGAAGTCCGGTCATACTATTGATGAGTGTAGAAAGCTTGCTAAACGCAATGAAAAGAAGAAGGAATCAGGCATGTCTATTGCTGAAAATTCAGCAAATGCAAAGAATGATGAAGCTAACATGGCTCAAGATTTTTGGGAATGTGTTGTTACATGTCAGTATGATGCTTCTTTACATTCTAAATGTATGGTTGTGAGTGAGGCTGATTCGGATTGGTTCTTTGATAGTGGTGCTTCAAAGCACATAACATCATGCAAAAGATTTTTTGCGTCTTTGAAAGATGCACCTAAAGGAGGACATGTGGTGTGTGCAAACAATGCCTCTTATCCTATCATTGGAGTAGGGAAAATTGAGCTTACGGCTGCAAATGGAGGTGTGATTCTCTTGAAAAATGCATTGTATGTGCTCGGTATCAAGAAGAACTTAATTTCAGTTCCGTTCATTGCCAAAGCTGGACTTCATGTACACTTTGTTGATGATAAGTGTATGGTTCATGATTTCAGCAATGGTGATGTTATCGTGATGTCCGGTACATTATGTGATGGTTTGTATCGCATGGATACATATAAAAGGGTTGCCTCGAATGCCTTGGTTGCTCATACTTCTTCCATGGCTGAAATGGAGCTTTGGCATGCTCGTTTTGGTCACTTAAACTTCAATAGTTTGCTTTACTTGCAAAAGAAGGACATGGTTATTGGTTTGCCTACACTTGAGTCCATTGAAAAGCATGCATGTGAAGCTTGCATTCTTGGAAAAATGCATCGTGCTTCTTTTCCAAAAGATAGTCATACACACACTACAAGAAAATTGCAACTTGTTCATAGTGATGTATGTGGTCCCATCAAGACTCCATCTTTTGGCAAGCATGTATATTTTGTTACCTTCATTGATGATGCTACTCGCCATACATGGGTGTATCCTATGAACGCAAAGAATGAGGTATTTTCTTGCTTCAAAGCATTTTTAGCTATGGCTGAAAATTTTTCTTCACAAAAGCTTTTGACTCTACCCAGGGATCATGGTGGTAAGTACATGTCACATGAGTTTAATGCTTTTCTTCATGAAAGAGGTATTTCACACCAATGTACGATGCCATATACACCTCAACAAAATGGTGTTGCCGAGCATAAAAATAGAACTCTACTTGAAATGGCACAATGTATGGTTAAAGGAAAGCATCTTCCTCATAAGATTTGGATGGAAGCAGTCATGTGTGCTTTTATGTGTTGAATCGTTGCCCTACAAAAGCATTGAGAGTCATCACTCCTTATGAGGCTTGGAATGGTCATAAGCCTATGGTTAGTCATATGCGTGTGTTTGGTTGTTTGGCATAATATGCTCTTGTGCCATCACAACAACGTCACAAACTTGATGACAAGGCAAAGAAATGTATATTTGTTGGTTATAGTGCTGAAAGTAAGGGATATCGGTTGTACCATCCATTGAGGAACACAATTATTGTGAGTCGAGATGTGGTATTTGCTGAAAATTTAGTTTTCCCTCTACTTGAATGCAAAAAACTGCCAATAGTTAGCTCACAAGATGTGTTCGATACACTCATGCCTTTGTTCCAAAATGGTGCGCTTGACTATGGCCATGTAGACCAGCCAACTAAGGTTCAAAGGGCTGAAAAATTCCAGCCAAATAGGGCTGAAAATGCAAAGAATTTCCAGCAAACATGGCTGAAAAAATTCAGCCAAAAATTGTAAAAACTGTTGGAAATTTTGAGCCACATATGACTGAACATTTGTGTCAAAATATGGCTGAAACTGAGCATGAAATTCAGCCCACGCATGATGTACATATTGAAGATGTTTTACATAATGAACACATGTCTATCAAGAGTGCACAATCTACGCCAAAGTGGCTTAAACAAACTTTGCAGGACAATAAATTGAGTGCACCTTTACTTGGTAGAACAAGATCAAGCTCTGACCATGCATCAAGTAATTTTGTGGATTATTCTCTTATTGCTACAGCATGTAATGAAGAGCCACTTTCTTTTGAAGATGCATGTGACGATCCACAATGGATAAGTGCTATGCAATCAGAAATGGATTCCATACATAGGAATGGTACTTGGGAGTTATGTGAATTGCCAAAAGGAAAGAATGTCATTGGCACAAAGTGGGTTTACAAGATTAAGAGAAAATCTGATGGTAGCATTGATCGCTATAAAGCTAGATTGGTTGCCAAAGGATATGCACAACAATATGGCATTGACTATGAGGAAACTTTTGCACCTACTTCACGCATGACTACCATTCGTACCGTGGTTGCATTGGCTGCCCATCGAGGTTGGAAAGTGCATCAATTGCACATAAAAACAGCCTTCTTGAATGGAGATTTGCAAGAAGAGGTTTATGTGAAGCAACCTCCTGGATTTGCTATGAAAGGGAAAGTGCATATGGTTTGTCGCTTGCATAAAGTCTTGTATGGTCTCAAGCAAGCTCCACGTGCATGGTATGACAAAATCCATAAGCACTTGATTGCTCTTGGCTTCACATGTAGTCCAATTGAAAGCACACTCTATGTACAAGTGCTTGTTCTTTATGTCCATGACATACTCTTGACTGGGTCATATGATGCAAAACTTGACATTCTTATGGCTGATTTGCAGCATACTTTTGATATCACTTATCTTGGTCTTTTGAGCTACTATCTTGGCATCCAGTTTGTATCCGTTGAGGGGGGAATTGTTATGCATCAAGCAAAGTATGTTGAAAAATTACTTCAGCGTTTTGACTTTGAGGATTATAAGCCAGTTTCCACACCAGTTGAGACAGGATTCAGGTTCTCAGTTGAGGATTCCAGTGATGCATTTGACACTTCTTTTTATCAGCAAGCTGTGGATGTCTTATATATGCATGCAACACAAGGCCGGATATACAGTATGCAGTTTCCCAGTTGAGTCGATTCATGCATAGCCCTGGCACTAAGCATTGGCAAGTGGTGAAACGTGTGTTTAGATATCTCCGAGGCACTTTGAGCTTAGGTCTCTTTTATGGCAGAGATATGCAGCCATGCTTGTATGCTTTTACAGATAGTGATTGGGCTGGTTGTTATGATACTCGCGTGTCCACTAGTGGTAATTGCTTTTTCCTTGGAGACTCATGCATATCTTGGTTGAGTAAGAAGCAACCTACAGTAGCGACATCGAGTTGTGAAGCTGAGTACAGGGCAGTTTTCACAGTGACAGTGGAGTGTATATGGCTGAGACACCTATTGATGGGTCTTTGCATGGAGATTGATGCTGCTATGCATATTCTCACAGATAGTCAGAGTGCTTTGGCTGTTGCACGAAACCCAGTGTTTCATGCACGGACCAAACATATTGAGGTGCATTATCACTATGTGAGAGAGCGCCTTCATGCAAGAGATATTGATTTGGTATATGTGCCTACACAAGATAATGTGCCAGACATATTCACCAAAGCTCTTACACGGGAAAAGTTTGAAGCTTTTCGCAAACCTTTAGGCTTATTACCTTGTGGGGGCTGATCTGTCACTCCCTGTATGTGTTCACATCATTCGCTCCAGGGGGGTTTGTTACACTTACATGTTCCTTGAGTAGCTTTGATGTGAACCTTTTCCCTATACATGGGCACTTTTTACTCTAGTGCTAGCTAGAGGCCCATGTTACCACATACTTGATACTCTCATATGTGGTGGTACTTTGTACTTAGGGACATCATTCAGCTCTTACTTTAGTTCAGTTCATCGATCAATGAGAGAGCTATTCTAGCGATCGTCTTCTCCGTGTGTCTTGCTGCATTTGTGCTCTTTGTGTGTGCTTCTCGTGTGTCTCTCGCACTTCTACACACACCCAACAGTACATACATATGTAAGGGGATCAAGTCAAGAACCTGCATTGGAAAGATCAAGGTATTATGTCTCATTTATTGAAGACCATAGTAGATGGTCTATTATATACTTTATCAAAAGTAAGAATGAAGTGTTTGAGTGCTTCAAAACGTATCTAGCACATGTGGAGGATCATACAGGTAGATCACTCAAGAAGCTCAGATCTGATGGAGGGGGAGAATACTTCTCCAAAGATTTTGATGCGTTCTTGCAAGATAAAGGTATAAAAAGGGAAGTGACTATTAGTTGCCACATTGTCTATGAGCAGAGGCTATTTCAACTTCTGTGTACCTTGTCAATAGACTACATCCAAATCACTTCAAGGTATGAATCCTTATGAAGCATGTTATGGAAGAAAACCTAGTCTTGGACATTGCAAGGTGTTTGGTTGTTTAGCTTATGTTCATGTACAATCATTACAAATAAGAGTTAAGCTAGATGCAAGGGCAACAAAGGCAATGTTTATTGGCTATGACTCAACTCAGATAGGTTACAGGTTCTATAATCCTTCAACCAAGCAATTCAATACAAGTAGAGATGTTGTGTTTGAAGAACACGAGTCTTGGTATGAACAAGACAAACAAAAGGTAACTCTACCATATGATCTTGGTTCTGATTCTCATCAATTAGGAAACAAGAATGATACACAGGTCCAAGATCCAAGAAGTGATGCAAATGATGACCAAGATGAAAAGGAAAAGGATTACAAACTATGGAAGTCTAGAGGCAATTCAAAGATGCAGGAGTGTGGAGAATGCTCTAAGCAAGCTCCTAGAAGATCAACAAGAGAGAATAAACAACTAGAAAGGTATGGATATGATTCCATATTTTTTACAAAGCATTCGATCTACATGGCAAAAGACTCTATTTCAGAGGGACCATGAAGCTATGAAGAGGCAAAGGGAAACCCTAATTTGAAAAAGACCATGAAAGAAGAAATAGATGAATTGAGGGAGATGGACAGTTGGGATTTGGCTCTTATGACACCAAATCAAAAGGTAATTGGTTGCAGATGGGTATTTAAAATTAAAATAAACCCAAATAAATCAATTTGCAGATACAAGGCACGATTAGTTGCCAAAGAATGCTCACAAATGCATGGTATAGACTATGAGGAAACATTCTCACTAGTTGCAAAGATGACTACAATTGGAACATTCATAAGTGCAACTACTGCAAGAAATTGGAGACTCCTCCAACATGATGTAAAAAAAATGCATTTCTAAATGGTTAGATAAGTGAAGAGGTATACATGTCACAACCACTAGGTTTTGAAAACCCTAATCATGCATCTTATGTTAAGGGACTTAAGAAAGCATTGTATGGATTGAAACAAGCTCCTAAAGATTGGAATTATAGGTTGGTTACATACCTTCAAGATCAAGGGTTGAAACCTAGCAACTCATATCTTTCTCTACTCATCAAAAGGGATCACAGTGAGGTTATCCATCTATGTGTATATGTAGATGATATTATTGTGATATGTGATGATCTGAATGTCTTTCAAAGGATCAAGAGAAATATGCAAGAGGAGTTCAAAATCACTGACTTAGGTGAGCTCACATATTTCCTAGGTATGCAGGTGATATACACACATGAAGGAATGTATTTGACTTAGAGAAGATACATTCAGGGTCTACTTCTTAAGTTCAAAATGGAGAACACTAAACCTATAGGTGCACCTTTGGAAATGAATCATAAACTTAATATTTATGAAGATAAGCAAATTGAAGACCTGAAAGAATATCAAAGCATGGTAGGTAGCTTGATATATGCTACTCATAGAAGGGTAGACATCTCATATGGTGTGGGAGTGCTTAGTCAATTCATGCACTCGCCAAGAAGAACACACATGGATGCAGCTAAGAAAGTACTTAAGTACCTCAAAGGTACAATCAATGAAGGTATATTCTATCCTTACTCTTCAGATTTGGATATCAAAATCTATTCAGATGCAGATTGGTTAGGAGCTAAGGATGATAAAAGAAGTACCTCTGGTTCCTTAGCATTTGCTAACTTAAAGCTAGTGTTATGAAGTTCCAAGAAACAACCAATAGTTGCTTTATCCTAAATTGAAGCAAAGTATAGAGGTTTGACCATAGCAACTCAAGAGGAAATATGGCTAAAAGTAGTGTGTAGAAATTTGGGACTTGTAAGTTCCAAACCTCATATATTGGGAGATAATGTAAGCTTTGTGCATCAAGCAACAAACCCTATTTTCCATGCAAGAACCAAACACATAGAGGTTCATTACCACTTCATCAAGAAGAAGCTCATGGCAAAGAAGATTGACATTTCTTTTGTTCCAACTGAAAAGCAAGTAGCAAATATGATGACGAAGCCACTTGATGGAATAAATCTTTGTAGATTCAAAGCTATGGCAAGTATTCAACCTATTAGAGAATGAAAACCCAAGCATACTTTGGCTTGAGGGGGAGTTGTTGGAACATCAAGCTTACACTATGCTTGAGGTGGATTTGATCTACATTGAAAGCTATCGCATCAAAAGAATATCCATTGGAGAGTTCTTTTAGTTATGCTCACTTATTATATATATATATTATTTTATAAAGATTTTTCATGGATCTTCTACCATTGTAAGAGATTTACACATGTAGAAGTAAAAAAGAGAGCTAATCTTCCACAAATTTTTGGTGGTTGAGTTGCAATCAATTATTCAATCAATCATCTAAAAGTAGATCAAACTATATATTCACTTTTGCTAGATTGTAGGAAAGTGAATTGATTCCCTCCAACAACCTTTACCGCCTTCATTTGAATTCCAAATCGACTTGTGCATTACATGGAAGCAATATACATACACTTGTGGTCATCATTGTCTTGCTTCTTCATTTCTCTACATCATCTTCTTCAACAATAGTAAACTTGCAGAGGCTGGTGCTCTTTCTATAGAACTCCAAATTTGTTAAAAGAGGATTCAATGGAAAGGTATTAGTGTCTAGTTTATGCTTGTACATTTTCAAAGCATTTAGTTTAGTAGATTAGAACAAAGCAAAGTTTTTCTCTCTCTGAGTCAATCTCTATGTATTCGTGAAAAATAGGAGGTACCACTGTTGAGTATTTGGTTCATTCCAAAAGCATATTTTGCTCATTTCTTGTACTCATGTGCATTATATACACTCAAATCTATGTGTATCACTCCTCCAAAAGGATGTTTCCTAATTATAATCACATTGGTGGCTATGATCATTTGAAGTTCATTGTCTCATCCAAAAATAGTAAGTTTTTGAGCTAGTCAATGCACAAACCTGTCTATTTCATATCGACTCTTTCTCCTTGATGCTCCAAAGCACATAGTTCCGTTTATTGCACTTATCATATGCCTATAAGTTCTATTTGAGTCTCCATAAGCTCAAGGGCTGGTCTTGTGTTGGTTGGCTAGACCAAACTTCATCGCTTCATAGCTCACTTTTCTACCTCCTACAAGCTTCTCCAAGTTCCTTTAGTGGTATCAAAGATAGATCAAGATGGATGATGACTTTCCATCAATGATTGAGAAGATTAGTTAACAAAACTACATGGCTTGGCAAATTAGAATGGAGGCCTATTTGGAAGGTAGAAAGCTTTATGGAATTGTAGCAGGTGATGAATTTATGCCTATTCCAAGATCCAAAGGAGGACCTACACATGAGGAGACAGATAAGCTCACACTTTGGTGCAAAAGGGATGCTCCAGAAAGGTTGTACATACTAAACTCTATCTTTGACTTTCTATTATAAAATATTAGAGGATGCAAGACATTTCAAAAGACTTGGGATGCCCTAGAGACTTTCTTTTCTGCTAGTACCAAAGCAAGAAAGAACCATCTTTGGAACGAGTTCAACCAAATTAAGACGACACCTACACAAACCATCACAGAGTTTGTTACCAAGGTCAAGGAGGTTATGGATCAGTCAGTTAGCATCCATTGGAGAGTTGATTGAAGAAGAGGGTATCATGAGACAAATTCTCAATGGGATTCGAAGTGATAAGCAATGGCAATCTTTCACCAAGGCTTATGATCTCATCATCGATGTGCAAATTCAAAACTTCAACACCTTTCTTGGAAAACTCTTCAATCAAGGGTCCAACAATAGCATAAAGGAAGGTAACTCCTATCATGGTAATTTAACTAGTGCTCTATATGTAGATAAGAAGGATAAAAAGTTGAAAGGCAAGAAGAAGGAAGAAGATGAAGAGGAGACTTCCCAAGCCAACTTCGCAATCAAGAGCAAGTGCAAAGGGAAGAAGAAAGGACCAAATCATGACAAAGCCAAACGTTAGAATGTTCAACCTTGTGCCATCTGCAATAAGACCAACTACACCACTCAAAATTGTTGGTTCAATGGGAAGACCCAGAAAGGATGTGGAAGAGGTGGATATTGCAGCAATAGAGGCAGAGATGGACACAACTTCAACAATAAAAATAGAGTCTATAATAGAAGGGACTTAAAAAATTATTCAGAAGATCAACCACATAAAGACTCATTGCTTCTTACGAATGTAAGTCACAAAGAAGGTAAAGAAGATGGTCACTTGTTCTACATAGATTCACGATGTTCAAATCATGTTGCAGGCAACATTGCTTTTCTATCTTATTTGGAAAATCCAAAGCATAGACATGAAGTACAAATAGGGGATGATACAAAGCACAATGTGGAGAAGATTGGTAATTCAAAGCTTCCAATGTGAGGATAAACATTCTAAGTAAGGTTCTCTATGTACTTGCTATCACTAAAAACCCAATAAGCATAGGCCAAATAGTTGAAAAAGGCTTGCAAGTTAGGTTCCCCCAACATGGAGCTTTTGTAGAAGATCCATGTCAAGGCTTCAAAAAGATAGCTAGAGATGAGAAGCATGGTAGGCTCTTTACTTTTGAAGTAGGAGAAACCAAGAACATATATGTATTCACTTTTGGATCTCAAACCCTAACTGAGCTTGAAGTGTGGCATAAGAGACTTGCTCATGTGAATGAAAGAACCGTGAAGGATATATGCAAGGATCAAAGTGTTCTTGGACTCCCAAACATATCAAAGCAACACATGATCAACACATGTGATGCATGTGAGATTGGGAAGGCACAAAGACAACCATTCAACCACAAAGGCTACATCCACAACAACTTATTGAACTTAGTACATACAGATGTATGGGGACCAAGTCAAGAACCTCATTGCCAGGATCAAGGTATTATGTCTCATTTATTGATGATCAAAGTAGATGGACTATTCTATACTTTATCAAAAGTAAGAATGAAGTGTTTGATTCCTTCAAAAAGTATCTGGCACGTGGAGAATCATATAGGTAGATCACTCAAGAAGCTTAGATCTGATGGATGGGGAGAATACTTCTCCAAAGATTTTGATGAGTTCTTGTAGGATAAAGGTATCAAAAGGGAAGTAACTATGAGGTACTCTCCTCAACTGAATGGAATTGTCAAGAGAAGAAACAACACATTGGTTGGATCGGCTAGAAGAATGCTTGAAGAGAAGAGGTTGCCACATTATCTATCGGCAGATGCTATTTCAACTACTGTGTACCTTGCCAATAGACTACCATCCAAATCACTTCAAGGTATGACTCCTCATGAAGCATGGTATGGAAGAAAGCCTAGTCTTTGACATTGCAAGGTGTTTGGTTTTTTAGCTTATGTTCATGTACCATCACAATACAAGTAGGGATGTTGTGTTTGAAGCACAGAGGCCTTGGTATAATGAAGACAAACAAAAGGTAACTCTACCATATGATCTTGATTGTGATTCTCATCCATTACGAAGCAAGCATGATCCACAGGTCGAGGATCCAAGAAGTGATATAGATGATGACCAAGATGAAAGGGAAAAGGATTACAAACTATGGAATTCAAGAGGCAAAGAAAAAATGCATGAGTGTGCAGAATGCTCTAAGCAAGCGCCTAGAAGATCAAAAAGAGAGAATAAACAACTAGAAAGGTATGGATAACTACTTGGAAAAAGACTCTTTTTCAGAGGAACCCTCAACCTATGAAGAGGCAAAGAGAAACCCTAATTAGGAAAAAAACAATGAAAGAAGAAATAGATGCATTGAAGGAGATGGACACTTAAGATTTGGTTCTGATGTCACAAAATCAAAAGGTAATTGGTTGCATATGTGTATACAAAGTTAAAAGAAACTTAGATGGATCACTTTGTAGATACAAGGCAAGATTAGTTTTGAAAGTATGCTCACAAACTCATGGTATAGACTATGAGGAAACATTCTCACCAATTGCAGAGATAACGACAATCAGAATTGTTAATATATTTAGGTAGTGATGTGTGTGAACACTCTAAGACCGTCGGGGCACTTTTCTCCCTCTTTAGGAGTTTTTTTTCCCTGGCTTGTATATACGCCTATTGCCCTACAAGGGCCATTTATTTTTGTACATTCTTTAGTAATACATTCAGTATTGTGTGTTGTGCTCCAAGCTTCTTCTCCTTCCTTGTGTTGTTCGCATGCTTCCACAGATGTCTATCTCCAACAATTGGTATCAGAGCAGGTCTTTGCTTCATCTAGGGTGGGTATATACTAGTTTTGGTTTGCGAGTATAAGCGTCTCAAAGTCTGCTACAGGTCTAGCAGAATTCATCTAGGCAGTTCTGTTCAACTTTTTGAGATACAGTCAATTTTTTGCATCAAGGTATTTTAGTCACTAACCATGGCTAAAAGCAGTGATGTATTCCGTATGTTGGCTGTTGAGGATAAGTTGGATGGTACAAACTACCCATTATGGGCTTATATGATGCGACATGTATTGGTTGCAAAAGGATTGTGGAACATTGTGCAGGGTGAAAAACGTCCTATCACATCTGCAACTGTTACAACTGCATGTACAGAAGCTAAGGCAGAAGGTATCGAAGATGATGATATTCTGCATATTCATGTTTGTGCTGCGGTTTCTGCTGCACCTACTATAGAGCAGATTCGTTGGGATGGCAGAGATGCCAAGGCACTTGCATTGATAGCTTTGTCTATCAAACGTGCCATTATTCCTCACATTCGCTCTTGCAAAACAGCTAAGGATGCTTGGGATACACTTACCACATTGTACCAAGCTAGGAATGAGGCTTGTGTTGCTTACCTCCGAAAACAGTTGGAGAGTGAGCACATGAATGAAGGTGATTCTATGGACAATTTTTTAACAAAGATCAAAGACTTGAAGGAACAATTGATTTCTGTTGATGAGGTTATACCAGATAGCTTACTTGTGTAGACCGTTCTGAATGGTCTTCCTGATTCATATCAGAGTTTTGCTTCTACTCATCGATTGATGATGAAAGGCAATCCAAATGCCTTGTCATTAAAGGAGTTAGTCTTTGTTCAGTTGCAAGAAGATCAGTCTAGGCAGGACAGGTCCATTATGCGTGTTGCAGATCAAGATTTCGTGGCCATCCAGAAGGGCAAAGGAAAAAGGAGCTCTTCTACTAGTAAGCAGAAATCTGCTAATGCTACACAATCGAAGAGGGAAGACAAAGATGAAAAGAAATCAGAAAAGTAGAAATTGTTTTGCAAGTACTGTAAAGGAAATGATCATATCATAAAGAAGTGTCCAAAACTAGCTGCTAAAGAGGCAAAGAAGAAAGAGGCTGGAATGGTCGTTGCAGAGGCCTCTACACCAAAAACAGAGTCTGCTAATCTTTTGCAGGAAGAAGAATGGGTGTTTACTACTGTTTGCAGTTTTGACCCATCTTCTCATAAGCAATGCATGTCTGCAATAGACTCAGATGTTTGGTACTTTGACAGTGGGGCGACCAAACATATTACCTCGCAGTGCAGTTTTTTCTCTTCACTCAAGCCTACCCCTACAGGGAATAATGTTACATGCGCCAACAACTCGTCTTATCCTGTTATGGGAGTTGGTAAGATCATTTTAACTACTGCTGATGGTAGTTCTTTCACTTTGTCAGATGCTTTGTTTGTACCACGGATCAAGAAAAATATGTTATCAGTTTCTGCATTAGCTAAGATTGTCTTGGTTGTGAAGTTTGTTGATGACAGGTGTAAAGTTCATGATCTATCAAATGGCAATGTGATTATTGCTTCTGGCATTTTATGTCATGGGCTGTATAAGCTCATAGACTATGAAAGATTTGTAAATGATTCGGCATGTGCAGTACATGTTTCTCAGGCTATGTCAGATGCAAAGCTTTGGCATGCATGCTTTGCTCATCTGAATTTTGCTAGTTTGCTACGCCTACAGAAATCTGAAATGGTGTCCTCTTTGCCCAAACTTGAGGCACCTGGAAAACATGTTTGTGAAGGCTGAGTACATAGTGATGTCTGTGGTCCTATGCAGACACCTTCTTTTGGAAACTATCTTTACTTCGTGACTTTCATCGATGATTTTTCCAGGCATGCATGGGTATATCCATTGAAGGCAAAGTCTGAAGTGTTCATGTGCTTCAAACAGTTTTTGGTTTTGACTGAAAATCTGTCAGCATGTAAAATGGGCACCCTCCGTTCTGATGAAGGGGGGGAATATATGTCTTCTGATTTAATGCATTTTTGGTTGAACATGGGATAAAACATCAGTATACAGTGTCGTATACACCTCAACAGAATGGAGTTTGCTGAAAGAAAGAATAGGTCACTCATGGACATGGTGAGATGTATGGTCAAGAGTCAGGCTTTACCACATAGTTTCTGGCTTGAGGTTGTCATGTGTGCAGCATATGTACTTAATAGGTGTCCCACTAAAGTACTGTAGTCTATCACTCCATATGAGGCTTGGCATGACCGCAAGCCATCTGTTGCTCATCTGCGTGTTTTTTGTTGTTTGGCATATGCATTAGTGCCCGAACAACATCGTAGAAAATTGGATGATAAAGCAATAAAATGTATTTGTGTTGGGTACAGTTCTGAAAGTAAAGGCTATCGTCTATATCATCCACAGACTAAACGCATTCTAGTTAGCCGTGATGTTGTTTTTGTGGAAGATGTTATTCAGCCATTGCTTTCATGTACTAAGGAGATATCTGTTAGCTCCAAAGACATGTATGATACTTTGCTGCCTCTTTTTACAGGTGGATAGTCTAGTGCTGGTCCTAATGAGGCAACTTCTCAGCCTTTGGAGGTTTCATGTGATGATGCAGATCATTTCATTTTTTATGCAGATTTACATGATGCACTTACTGATGAGAGAGTTGATATTGAGCAAGCAGGAACTATGCCAAAATGGCTGGTGCAGACCTTGCGTGACAGCAAATTAGATGGACCTCTGTCATATCGTACTCGATCAGGCTCTCATAGTGCCTCTTTTGCATCAGATTGCTATGCTATGGCTGCATCTAGTCTCTGTGATGAGATTGAGCCTCTTTTGTTTGATGAAGCACGAAATTCAAAAAATTGGATGGCTGCTATGCAATCTAAATATGATGCTATAATGAAGAATGGTACTTGGTCTTTATGTGACTTGCCTCATGGCAAGAAGGCCATTGGCAATAAGTGGGTATACAAGTTGAAGCATTAACCTGATGGTACAGTTGACAGGTATAAGGATAGGCTTGTTGCAAAGGGTTATGTGTAGGAAAGTGGCATTGATTTTGATGAAACCTTTGCACCTACATGTCGTATGACTACTATTCCGAGCATCTGTGTACTTCCAGCTCATCATGGTTGGAATGTACATGAGTTGGACATTAAAACTACATTTCTTAATGGTGACTTGCATGAAGAAGTGTATGTTTTTCAGCCATGTGGCTTTGTGCAGAAAGGGCATGAAAACCAGGTGTGCAGGTTAAAGAAGGCATTATATGGTTTAAAGCAAGCACCACGTGGTTGGTATGAGAAGATACATGCCTATCTGATTGCACATGGTTTTGAGAACAGTCCAACTGAGAGCACGTTATATGTTAAGCGTGCTAATGATGTACTTCTGATCATTGTGGTTTATGTTGATGACATGCTGCTCACTGGTCCTCATGAGAGGCATATTGCTGATTTTAAGGTTGATTTGCATGCCTCATTTGAGATAACTGATTTGGGGCATTTGCATCACTATTTGGGCATTTACTTTATGCACGTTGATGATGGAATGGCTTTGTGTCAAACGAAATATATTGACACATTATTGCAGTGCTTTGCCCTTGAAGACTGTAAACCTATTGCTACTCCTATGGAAACAGGTTTACCACTGAGTCTTCATGATGTTGGAGATGCATTTGATGTTGTTCTCTATCAGCAGGCTATTGGATGCTTGATTATTTATGCATTATGCGGCCAGATATTCAGTTTGTTGTCTCACAGATGAGCAAGTTTATGCATTACCCAGGACTCAAGCATTGGCAGGCGGTTAAGCGCATCTTTCGCTACTTGAGTGGTACTCAGCTACTTGGTTTGTTTTATCCCAAGGAGGGATCACTACCGCCAGATTTGCATGCTTTTTTGACTCTGATTGGGCTGGTTGCTATGACACTCGTGTGCCCACTAGTGGCTTTTGCTTCATGCTTGCTAGCTCATGTATATCTTGGTTGAGCAAGAAGCAGCCTACTGTGGCCACTTCTAGTTGTGAGGCTAAGTATAGGGCAGCTTTCACAGTGACTGTTGAGTGTGTGTGGCTCAGATGCCTTATGGCTGATTTGGGTGTTGGTCAGTCTTCTGCCACCACCATCTTCACTGACAATCAGAGTGCATTCGCAGTTGCAAGGAACCTTGTGTTCCATGCTCGCGCTAAGCATATTGAGGTGCATTATCACTATGTCAAGGAGAGGTTCTCTGCTGGGGAGATCAGCTTGGCATATGTGCCCACGTAGGACAACATTGCAGACCTTGTCACAAAGGCTCTGCCTAGGGAGAAGTTTGAAGCTTTCCGCAAAGCTTTGGGCTTACTTCCTTTTGTGGAGTGATTTCCACATAGCTTGGCACTTCCTTATACATGAGTGCCAGCTCCTTGTTCACCGCATCACTCCCAGGGGGGATTTGTTGATATATTTAGGTAGTGATGTGTGTGAACACTCTAGGACCGCCAGGGCACTTTTTGCCCTCTTTAGGAGGTTTTTTTCCCCAGCTTGTATATACGCCTATTGCCCTGAAAGGGCTACTTATCTTTGTACATTCTCTACTAATACATTCAGTATTGTTTGTTGTGCTCCAAGCTTCTTCTCCTTCCTTGTGTTGTTCGCGTGCTTCCGCAGACGTCTATCTCCAACAAGAACATTGATAAGTGTAACTACTACAAGAAATTGGAGACTCCTCCAACTTGATGTAAAAAATGCATTTCTAAATGGTTGGATAAGTGTAGAGGTATACATGTCACAACCACCAGGTTTTCAAAACCCTAATCATGAAGCTTATGTTTGCAGACTTAAAGCATTGTATGGATTGAAACAAGCTCATAGAGCTTGGAATTATAGGTTGGTTACATACCTTCAAGATCAAGGGTTCAAACCTAGCAACTCAATTCCCTCTCTATTCATCAAAAGGGATCACAATAAGGTTATCTATCTATGTGTATATGTGGACAATATCATTTTTTGACACATGATTATCTGAATGGCAATCAAAGGATCAAGAGACACATGCAAGAGGAGTTCAAAATCAGTGACTTAAGGTGAGCTCACATATTTCCTAGGTATGCAGGTGATACACAGATGAAGGTATGTATTTGACTCAGAGAAGATACATTCAAGATCTGCTTCTTAAGTTCAAAATGGAGAACACTAAACCTAGAGGTACATCTTTCAAGATGAATCATAAACTTAGTGTTTATGAAGGTGAGAAAATTGAAGACATGAACGAATATCAAAGCTTGGTAGGTAGCTTGATATATGCTACTCATACAAGGGCAGACATCTCATATAGTGTGGGAATGCTTAGTCAATTCATGCACTCGTCAAGAAGACTACACATGGATGCAACTAAGAGAGTACTTAAGTACCTTGGAGCTACAGTCAATGAAGGTATATTCTATCCTTACTCTTTAGATTTGGATATCAAAATCTAGTTAGATTAAGATTGAGTAGGAGCTAAGCATGATAGAAGAAGTACCTCTGGTTACTTAGCATTTGCAGGTTCATTACCACTTCATCAGGGAGAAGGTCATGGCAAAGGATATTCACATTTCTTTTGTTCCAACTGAAAAGCAAGTAGCAGATATGATGCTGAAGGCACTTCATGGTATAAAGATTTGTAGATTGAAAGTTATGGTAGGTATTCAACCTATTAGAGAATGAAGACTCAAGCATACTTTAGCTTGAGGGAGAGCTATTGGAATATCAATCTTACACTATGCTTGAGGTGGATTTTGTCTACATCAAAAGCTATCGCGTCGAAAGAATATCCGTTGGAGAGTTCTTTTACTTACGCTCACTTATTATGTATGTATGTATATATATATATATATATATATATATATATATATATATATATATATATATATATATATATATATATATATATATATATATATATATATATATATATATATAAGAATTTTCATGGATCTTTTATCATTGTAAAAGCCTAGAGATTTACACATGTAAAAGTAGAAAAAGAGAGCTAATCTTCCATGAATTTGTGGTGGTTGAGTTGTAATCAATCACCTAAAAGTGGATCAAACTAGATCTTCACTTTTCCTAGATTGCAAGAAAGTGAATTGATTCCCTCCAACAACCTTAACCACCTTCATCTAAATTCAAAATCCACTTGTAGAAGTCATGGAGCACTTTACAAGTCTATGTGAAGACTTCAAATTACTTTTACATTTCATGGAAGAAATATACATACACGTGTGGCCATCATTGTCTTGCTCCTTCATTTTTCTGCATCATCTTCTTCAACAATAGTAAGCTTGTAGGGCCTTTTGCTCTCTTTAGAGAGCTCCAAATTGGATGAGAGGAGACTCATTGGAAAGGTATTAGTTTCTAGTTTATGCTATACATTTTCAAGGCATTTGGTTCAGTTGATTGGGAGAAATCTCAATTTTTTGTCTCGGGGTCAATCTTTGTGTATTCCTGAAAAATAGGAGGTACCACTCTTGAGTGTCTAGTTCATTTGAAAAGCATATTTTGCTTATTTCTTGTACTCTTGTGCATTATATACACTCAACCATATGTGTATCACTCCTCCAAAAGGATGTTTTCTAATTGTAATCACCCTGGTCCCTATGAGCATTTGAAGTTCATTGTCTCTTCCAAATATAGTAAGTTTTTTGAGATACTCAATGCACAAACCTATTTGTTTTGTATTGACTCTTTCTCCTTAATGCTCCAAAGTACTTAGTAAATTTTATTGCACTTATCCCATGAATTTAAGGTCTATTTGAGTCTCCATAAGCTAAAGGGCTGGTCTTGTGTTAGTTGGTTGGATTAAACTTCATCGCTTCATAACACACTTTTCTACCTACTACAAGCTTCTCCAAGTTCTTTGAGATATTAGGAGGTTGTTCTTAAGTATTTACTAAAATTTTGATATCAATCAATAGCTAGATTCAAGAGGATATGCTGCAAAATTTTTAGATATTTCTTCAATTTTTGGGGTTTTTCTAGGATTCATATATGTTTCTTAATTTGTATGCCCTTTTCTTGAGAATTTATAATTGAAAAACGAAGGTTCTTTGATCTTTTTGAGACGAAAATGTATGTTTGAGGTCGCTATTTTCTTTAGATCTTTTTTTTCTAGGAAATTTTAGATTTTTTAGTATTATCTTTTCCATTTTTGGAATTTTTTCCTCATTTTTCCTTGTAAGTTTTAATTATTCAATGAAAAAAAGAAAAACTCATTCCTCTTAATTTTTCCTTTTAAAATTCCAAGAAAATGACCATTGGGATCCACCTACCCATCCCTTCTGCTCGAAGCCTTCTCTCTCTCTCGCCTTCTCTCTCTCTCTCTCTCTCTCTCTCTCTCTCTCTCTCTCTCTCTCTCTCTCTCTCTCTCTCTCTCTCTCTCTCTCTCTCTCTCTCTCTCTCTCTCTCTCTCTCTCTCTCTCTCTCTCTCTCTCTCTCTCTCTCTCTCTCTCTCTCTCTCTCTCCCTCTCTCTCCCTCTCTCCCCCACCACTACCACCCCCATCTCTCGCCCCCTACCACCCCTCCCTCCAAAATTATAGTGTAAAATTTTATCCTATGTTTTTTTATTTTTCTCCCCCAATTCCCCCAAAAAATACTATAGTGTGAACTTTATCCTCGACTTATACATCTAGATTGTATTTCAAATGGCCCTTTTTTATTATTACAGAGTCTATTTCATGTTCTTCAATGTGTCCAAATTCATTTTCATCATTAGGTTTCCCATAATCCCATCGTTTTTCCTTTTTTTGGTAATCCTCTTTTTTCTCTCCCCTTACATGTTCTTGTTTAGTTGCACATGTTCCACATGGTCTTATGTCACATGGAGTATCCTATATGAATAGTATTTAGAGGTATGACCCTCCTCTTATTCATATAGAGTATGATGCTCACATGAGTGCCAAGTGGCACTCATGAGAGGAACCTTGACCATGACCCATTTTGGGTGTAGAGAGAGAGAGAAAGTAGTCATTAGAAACACCACGCGGCTGGGCGGCAAGAACATCGAACTCCGTGCGCGTGTCTCTGTCAAGAGTCATCGAAAGTCGTGTAGAACGAATCCCAAAACTGGGGAGTTCATCGGAGCAGGACTTCTGACATTGGTATCGGAGCCAGACCACGACGGGACAACCATCATCAAGAACCGACGGCCCACAGGCGGCCCGCGACGGGACAACCATCATCAACAACCGACGGCCCACAGGCGGCCCGCGATCAGAGAACGCCCGAAGGCGTCCGCCAGCCCACGAGGGGGAGATTTGCTCCTCCCTCCCCACTCCAAGGTGAAAGAGAGCATCTTATGCTCTTGGATATATAGGCTTCTCCTCCGCCTGCAGCGAGCACATGTGGGATAAGTGACGACGACGACTGCTGTGGAGAAGTTTTTCGAAAAAACTCTAAGGTCCATTTAATTTATGAAAATTTGTGGTTTTCTTTCAAAGTTGGAAGGGCAAATGTGATGTCATGGATCAAGATCTTGATCAAATGAGGATGCACATATGTAATACGGGCTGTGGAGAAGGGTTTTGGGTCTTGGGTTTTCATTGAAAAGCTTCAGTCCTTCAGTTTGAAGCTCTTCAAAGTTTCTACTTCAAGAGGGTTACCTTTTCACTTCCCACCGGTGACATACCTCACTTCTCCGGACCATATCTTCTTCATACCATATCGGATTTTCAAAATCTTGGTCACGTTTCGAAGCTACACTTTCAAGCTTCGCTCAAAGACCATCGGTGTTGGATTTGGAAGAGATTTGCCCTATCAAAATCTCTCTGCAGCGCTTCAGCAGGAACTAAGCGGCCACTCCCGGGCCTAGTTTTTCTTCATCCGGACTCCAAATCCAATTTTTTCACTTGGGATTGTCTCAAATTTTTGAAGTGCAGGTGCTGGACAACACTTTGGGACTGGCGAGGATTGGAAAATTTCTGAAATTGTTCAGTTGCATTCAGTTTGCCCGTTTGAGGCTTTTCCTACGCACTTTTGGTGTTATTTTGGATGGTTTATGGTGTCTAGAACCTCCCCGGACCAAGCGGACATTTCCAATTTTCTTTTGGGACTGGCGAGGACTTAAAATCAGCGGCTTGAAGCATCAAGGACCACCTGGATTTAGCTTCCGCAACACTACTTTGTATCAGGGAAGTGCTCTTGTGTTATATCTCTCTTCTTCTTGCATATTTTAACTCTACTTCCATTCATTTTCATACTCTCTAGTTAGCAAACGGGGGAAGGGTACTTAAATATGGAAAATAAAGGCAAACAAGTAGTTGAGACCACTTCTCCACTTAGAGAGCAACTAGACGATCAGGATGCTAGGATGGAAGAAGTAGAGTTAGGACAAGAAATAGAAGAGAATATAGAAGAAAAAGAGCCTTCACAGCAAGAGTACACTTATGAAGAGCTTATAGATGAATTTGTCACTCGTGACCAATTCATTGACTTGAAAGAGCAAACCCTCAAGTTAGAGAAAGATTTGGGTAGCATTACATCTCTTATACAGCAACTTAAGTCTCAAATGATCTCTCTTGAGACTAGTGTCACTTCTTTCCTAGCTAGGAAGGAAAGAGAGACTCCTACCATTCCTCTAGAGATTACTAGGAAAGAGACTTCTCTTCCTAGTAAGTATAAAGGAGAGAGCTCTAGGGAAGCTCCCCTCCTGAAAGACTTAAAGCCACCAACCTTCACGGGGGATGACCGAGACAGGAATAAGGATGCAATCTACACTTTTTTACAAAAGTGGCAAGATTTGCATCAATTGAAGGGCACCCCACCTGAGTATCGTGTGCTAGAGGCGAGTCTCTCCCTCGGCCCGCGTGCTTATAAGTGGTGGATGAGTCTTAAGGAGGCAAACTCTATCCCTAGTGACTGGACTCAGTTTGAGACTCTTTTTCTAAAAGAGTTTCTTCCTGAAAATGAAGAGGAGAGGAATTGGGATGAGTGGGATAGGATTACTCAAAGAGGCAGGCCTCTTTCAGTCTATCTATCCCACTATAGAGAGATCACTTTGAAGCTTAAGGGTCTAGATGATTTTCAGAAGACCAGAGGGTTTGTTAGGGGCTTGGATAAAGCCATGAAGAGGGAAGTCAGGAGGAATGCGCCTAAGACGTTTGAGGAGGCGATCAAGTATGCACAGATATATGAGGACCATAACCGTCCTCAATATACTCCTATGGAGACGGATCAGCCCCTTAAACCTCTTAGCACCACTAAATTTAAGAAAAAGTTGCCTTTTGGGAAAAACAAGGTTTTTATTAAAAAACAAAGATCACAAGGGCCTAAGTTATCCACAGACCAGTTTGAGAAGGCCAAAAGAGAGAACCTGTGTTTTAGGTGCCTATCCCCTAGCCACTCACAGTGGAACTGTCCACTCAAGAAGGGGGAAGAAAAGAAGAAAGGACCAGAGTCTAGTACGGCTCCTGAAAGGGGCAAAAAGGCGGTCCACCTAGTGCAGACCCTTCCCATTCATGGCAGCTCTAGCTGCAAGGGAGTGGAGGTGATGCATGAGGATATAGAGCACACGTGTTGTTTGACGCAGTCATTGTGGTCACCGCAGTTTGGACCACATGACTTGGTCAAGCTACATGGTAGTGTATACGGGACCAGGGTGCGAGTCATGATAGATGACTCTGCCACTCATAACTTCATAAACTATGCTTTGGTCAAGAAATTGAAGATTCCCCAACAGCCTAGTGCACATAAATACATTGTATCTATGATGCAAGGGCAAGATAAAAGAATATGGGATACTATGGTATCCAATTTGGAAGTCAAGATGCAGGATTATACAGATCATATGGACTTCCAAATTATGAACATGGAGAGGACAGATCTAGTCTTAGGAAGAGAGTGGCTATGGGGGTTGGGAGATACACTTAAACGCAGCTATCAAAATAACACACTCGAGTTTGAAAAGAATGGAAGTACAGTTTATATTCAGGGAGAGAGAGATGTACCTAGTGCACCTCTCATCTCATCATTAGAGTTGTATAGTCTCTGTTGTTCACAGCATGTACAGGATATGTTTTTATTGTATAGTCATGATATGGAGCATTGTATAGACAGCTCATCTGATGTATATTTTCATGCTTTGAATGTAAATATGAACAGGACTTTCTATTATTCTTTTTTGCAAGAGTGTGTAGTTAAAAGTTTTAAGGATCTTATGTTTGAATTCAGAGATGTTTTTCCCACTGACTTACCTAGAGGGCTACCACCTGAGAGAGGGGACATTGACCATGCCATAGAGGTTGTTACTAACACTAACCCTATTTGTAGACCACCTTATAGGCTTAGTGTTTCTCAGCATGAGGAGGTTGAGAAGCAATTACAGGATTATTTAGATAAAGGCTTCATCAAACCTAGTAACTCACCATGGGCATCGCCAATGCTCCTAGTTAAAAAGAAAGATGGCTCTATGAGACTATGTATAGATTATAGAGCACTAAATAAGGTAACTATCAAAAATAGATTTCCAATGCCTAGGTTGGAAGATCTATTTGATCAGTTACATCAAGCTCGGTATTTTACCAAGCTTGACCTTAGATCAGGATATCATCAGATCAGGATTAGGGCAGAGGATGTCCCTAAAACTGCATTTAGGACTAGATATGGGCACTATGAGTTTTTGGTGATGCCTTTTGGTCTCACCAATGCTCCTGCCACTTTCATGAAACTCATGAATAGTGTTTTACGGCCTTATCTAGGACACTTTGTAGTAGACTTTTTAGATGACATTCTGATCTATAGTACATCAGAACAGGAGCACTTGGAACACTTGAGAAAAGTATTTCAAGTGCTAAGGGAAAATTCGCTCTTTGCTAAGGAGTCAAAGTGTGAATTTTTCAAGACAGAGGTTAAATACCTTGGGCATATAGTCTCCCAAGATGGAATCCAGATGGATCCTGAAAAAGTAAGGGCTATTATGGAATGGCCACATCCACGGAATCTGGAGGAGCTGCAGATCTTCCTAGGTTTATCAGGTTTCTATCGAAGATTCATTAAGAACTATGCCAAAATCGCTGTCCCGATGACGGAACAGCTTAAAGGGAAAGGGAAAGCCTTTCACTGGGGAGACGAACAGAAGCAAAGTATGGAAAAGTTGAAGGTAGCAATTGCTACAGCTCCACTTTTACATATAGCAGATCCCAATAAACCATTTGTGGTTGAAACTGACGCGAGTGATTTTGCTATAGGAGCGGTTTTAGTACAGGATGGTCGACCATTAGCTTTTGAGAGCAAGAAACTAGAACCGGCTCAAAAGAATTACTCCGTCTATGAGAAGGAGTTGTATGCAATAGTCCATGCTTTGAAGAAGTGGCGTCATTATTTATATGGTGCCAAAGTTACGATAGTGTTTGATCAAGAGAGCATTAAGTGGCTCTCTAATCAAACAGACCTTAAAGGTCGTAAGGCCCGATGGGCAGAGACCCTTCAAGAGTTTGATTATGAGCTTAGGTATAGGAAGGGAAAGTTTAATGTAGTGGCTGATTCACTTAGCCGCATGCCTATGCTCAATGGACTGAGTTTTACTCAGATCACTAGTGAGCTACTTGAGTCTATTAGAGGGAAATGTAGGCTTGATCCTGCATATTCCGAGATTTGGGAAGCCATAGAGAATGGGGATCGTGATATACGGGTTTCCAATGAGGATGGAGTATCGACGGGTACTCAAGAAGGATTCAAGTGGAAGAATTACAGTGTCCATGATGGATATCTGTTATATAAAGGTAAGGTGTGTGTCCCTAGAGATACTGAGATGAGACGGCATATTTTATATGAGTGTCATGACACACCTAGCGCGGGACACCCAGGAGTTAACAAGACTTATGATCTTGTTAAGAGGCAGTTTTATTGGCCTGGACTTCATAAGGACGTCCTAGAGTATGTGCTTAAGTGCAATAAATGCCAGGTCAACAAAGCTGTGAGGTTGAGGATTGGAGGACTACTCCACCCATTGGATATTCCTAATGGGAAGTGGGAGAGTATCTCCATGGACTTTATAGTCGGATTACCTAAGACACAGAGAGGGCACGACTCGGTCTGGGTAATTGTGGATAGGTTAACCAAAATGGCTAGGTTTATTCCAACACATACTACAGTGAAGACACCTGAGTTGGCTAGACTCTTTGTAGAGAACCTATACCGGTTATATGGTCTTCCTTTAGACATAGTTTCTGATCGGGATAGGAAATTCACTAGCCACTTTTGGAGAGCGGTCTTCAAAAGGTTGGATACAAAGCTTATGAGTACGGCCGAGCATCCACAGTCGGATGGGCAAACAGAAAGGGTTAACCAAATCCTAGAGGATATGCTTCGAGCATATGTGAATGAAAGGCAAACTAATTGGGAGGAGTACTTACCTATAGTAGAGTTT
Organism: Ceratopteris richardii; assembly: GCA_020310875.1. Lineage (NCBI taxonomy): Eukaryota > Viridiplantae > Streptophyta > Polypodiopsida > Polypodiales > Pteridaceae > Ceratopteris > Ceratopteris richardii. The sequence continues at coordinate 45,377,594 of CM035418.1, forward strand.
GCATATAATAGTGCCAAGCACTCTTCCACTGGGCATAGTCCATTTATGTTTATGTATGGGTTTCAGCCAAGGGCTCCTTATGCAGTAGGCTTGCAGAATGAAAAAGTTCAAGCTGCAAAGGACTTCTTGGAAGAAATGAATGATATGCTTAGACTTGCTAAGGACAGCATTAGGAAAGCTCAGGATAGGGCTAGAGCCTATGCTGACCCTCAAAGAAGAGATATCAACTTTGAGGTTGGAGAGCAAGTCTATCTTAGAGTTCCATCTAGGTCTGAAACCATGAAGACGGGACCTTGTCCAAAATTATCTCCTAGGTATTGTGGACCTTTCCAAATACTTAAGAGAATAGGAAAGATGGCTTACCAGCTCCAACTTCCAGAGAATAGTCAAATCCATCCAGTATTTCATGTTAGCCGGCTTAAGAAAAGGCTGGGTGAATCTGACAACCTCATTCCAGATAGTGAGGTAGTAGAGCCTATTTCTGTTCAATCTATTCCACATGAGCCAGAGAGCATACTACGCACTCGAGAGAAACGGACGAGGAGTCACTTGTATAAAGAGTGTCTAGTAAAGTGGAAAGATAGTTCAGAAGATAGTGCCACATGGGAGCGGGTTAGCACCCTACAGAGACGGTTTCCCAGTTTTAGTTTACCTTCCTAAGAGTTTTCTTAAGGGGAAGGATATGGGGAAACAACACGGAGACAGGACCATGTATTTCTATACATGGGGATATAGTGGGAGTGGTGGTTCTATTATTTCTCTCTTTCTTTTAGACCTTCCAATACCATTTTGAGGACAAAATGGAACTAAGGGGAAGGAAATGTCACATGGAGTATCCTATATGAATAGTATTTAGAGGTATGACCCTCCTCTTATTCATATAGAGTATGATGCTCACATGAGTGCCAAGTGGCACTCATGAGAGGAACCTTGACCATGACCCATTTTGGGTGTAGAGAGAGAGAAAGTAGTCATTAGAAACACCACGCGGCTGGGCGGCAAGAACATCGAACTCCGTGCGCGTGTCTCTGTCAAGAGTCATCGAAAGTCGTGTAGAACGAATCCCAAAACTGGGGAGTTCATCGGAGCAGGACTTCTGACATCTTATTCCCTCACATGTTTCACATTTTTTCACATTCACCCCTTAACTCAAGATCTTTCCTTGATTTTTCTATTCAAACCCCTCCCCCCAAGCCTCTACTACAACCCTACCCTACCCCTACCCTTCCCTAGGTTGCCTTTTTCCACATTACCCCTCCCCTCTCTTGATTTCCCCATGATCCCCCCTTTTTGTTTTTTTTTTTCACAACTTGGTCGTCTTCATCCCTACTAGCTACTTGGTTTAGCTAGCTCCCACTTTCTTATGGGGTTCCCTTTTGTTTCAGCCACTAACATTGCTCAATGTTCCTTCAAAGGTTACAAAGATAGAATTATGCTAAAGTGACACTTTCAATTGCTTCTTTTCTGGCTCTCTTGGACATAGATTCCATTAGGTGGTGGGGGAATATTGAGCCTATCATAATGCTTACTTGCAAAAACATGAGGAAAAAAATGAGCCCTACATGGTCCTTTTAGATTAAGGAGTGATTAAGGATGGACCAATGAGAAGAGGGTGGTGGCCATAGTCTAGTCTCTTAATCACATAGGCTTCCCTTGTTTTGGTGTAGTCAAATAGGAGAAAACCTCATATATATCAAGGTTTTTAATATTTAAATGGTTGTGGAAGGCTTCTAAATGAATATTATCCCTTAGATTAACTCAAATATCCGGTGGATAAGATTCAAAGGAAAAAGTGAAGGCATCCTTACATTTTGGCCCTACCATTAGCAAGATATCCAATGGTTGAGATTTAGGAAATTCTAAGAAATGTGCCTTTACATAAGGGCATTGCATTGACTACAAAATCAAATGGTGCAAGTTGAAATTCGATGAAGCAAGGGGCTTGTCATAGGAGCCTTTAGATGTAGTAACCATCTAAGGGTGGAGATTGGATTCCCAAAAGGAGATTACACCTTCTGTCCTCCTCCATTGGATGAAATCTTTATCAAAGAGCTGACATTGAAGCACAAAGTAAGATCAGACTCAAATCCGGTTTTCCCTTGGATTTGAGTTGACCCAACGGTCCAAACGTATGTAGAGGGTTAGAAAAAAGTGCATGGAGATTTTACCAAGCTACGATCATCTCGAAATTCTAGTTATCCTTGGATTGAATTCAATTTAAGAGTCGAAGATTGTTTAGAAGTGTGCAAAAGAATCATGAGGATCTCCCAACTCCCACGAGTTTTCAAGCTTTCTCTCTCTAGAGTCCCATTTTTCTTAATCTTGGCCAATGATGCTATGATCCAAAGACTCTTAAAATTCAAATTTTGTAGTTAAATATAAAAGGTTATTATCTTTGCAAATGGCACTAGTGGTTTCCTATTTCCCCATTACCCCCCCCCTTTCGTTTCTTTTACAACTTGGCTGCCTTCATCACTACTAGCTACTTTTCTAGTTAGCTTCCACTTTTTGATGAGGTTCTCTTTTGTTTAGCGAGTGACATGCTCAATGTTCCTTCAAAGGTTACAAAGATAGACTTATGCTAGAGTGACACTTCCAATTCCTCTTCTTTTTTGTTCTCAATGGACGTAGATCCATTAGGTGGTGGGCAACTATTGAGCCTATCATAGTGGTTAGTTGGCAAAGACATGAGGAAAAAAATGAGCCATGCATGGGCCTTTTAGATAAAGAAGTGACTAGGGATGGACCAGAGGCCATAGTCTAGTCCATTAATCACATAGGCTTCCCTTGTTTTGGTGTAGTAAAAGAGGAGAAAACCACATATTATATATCAAGGCTTTCTTATTTAAATGGTTATGAAAGGCTTCCAAATGAATTTTAATCCTTACATTAACTCAAATATCCAATGGATGAGGTTCAAAGGCAAAAGTGAAGGCATTCTTACATTTTGGCCCTAGGATTAGGAAGATATCCAATGGTTGACATTTGGGAAAGCTAAGAAATGTGCCTTTGCATAAGGGCCATTGGATTGGCTATCAAATTGAATGGTGAAGGTTGAAATTCGATGAAGAAGGGTGCTTGAAATAGGAGCCATTAAATGTAGTAACCATCTAAGGGTGGAGATTGAATTCTCAAAAGGTGATGGCACCTTGTGTTCTCCTCCATTTGGATATAATCCTCATCTAAGAGTTGACATTGAAGCACAAAGTGAGATCAGCCCCAATCCATTTTTCCCTTGGATTTGAGTTGACCCGATGGTCTAGACATATGTAGAGGGTGTGAAAAACGTGCATGGAAATTCTACCAAGCTACAATCATCCCCAAATGTCGATCATCCTTGGATTGAATTCAATCTAACGGTCCAAGATTCGTTAGAAGTGTTCAAAAATGTCATGAGGATCTCCCAATTCCCGCTATTCTTCAAGCTTTCTCTCTCTACAGACCCATTTTTCTTAATCCTGGCCATTAATTCTAGCGTTCAAACGCTCTTAAAATTCCAATTTTGTAGTTCAAATAAAAAAATTATTATCTTTGAGAATACCATTGGTTTTCTATTTCACCATGATCCCGCCTTTTGATTTTTACAACTTGGTTTCTTCATCACTATTGGCTACTTGGTCAGGCTAGCTCCCACTTTTTTGATGAGGTTCCCTTTTGTTCCAGTCAGTGACATTGCTCAATGTTCCTTCAAAGGTTACAAAGATACACTTATGATAGAGTGAGACTTTCAATTTCTTTCTTTTTTTTGCTCTCTTGGAGGTAGATCCCATTTGGTGGTGGGAAAGTATTGACACAGTCCTTACTTCGCAAAGACATGAGGTAAAAAATGAGCCCTACATGGGCCTTTTAGATTAAGGAGTTATTAGGGATGGACCAATCAGAAGAGGGTGGTGACCATAGTCTACTCTCTTAATCACATAGGCTACACATAGGCTTCCTTTGTTTTGGTGTAGTCAAAGAGGAGAAAGCCACATATATATCAATGTTTTTCTTATTTAAATAGTTATGGAAGGCTTCTAAATGAAATTTAGCCCTTGGACTAACTCAAATATCTAATGGATGAGGTTCAAGGGAAAAAGTGCCAATGGTTGAGATTTAGGAAAGCCTAAGAAATGTGCCTTTGCATAAGGGCCATTGGATTGGCTATCAAATCGAATTGTGAAGGCTAACAATCAATGAAGAAAGTTGATTGAAAGATAGTGAGGCTAGTGATGATGAGGACGAACCCCTAGTCATAGACAGATCCTCTTTGGATAGTTGGCATGAACATCTAAGTGATAGAGTTGTCATAGGGCTATGTCATGGCCCTAGACCACCCCAAGATGTCTTGAAAGCTTGGATTAGAACTCATCGGGATTCTAGAGGGTTGGTTGTCGAACACGTTCAATATTGTCCTAATAACTACTTTTTATTTTTCTTTGAGGAGGCGAAGAGTGTGTTTCATGTTATAAGCAAGGGTCAGTGGTTGATCCGCAATATTCGAATGACATCTTCAAGTGGCATCTTGGTTTTAATCCTAAAGGAGCTAAACAAGGAAGATTCCGATTTGGGTCAAATTTCCTAAGCTCCCAACAGAGTTTTATCCATGGGTAGAAAACTTAGGGAACATGGTGGGTAAAGTCCTCAGCCAAAAATCTAGGAGTAGCATCATTAACCCAAAGTGGGATCTTCAGTTATTAATTGAAGTTGATATAGCCAAAGAGATAAAGACTCATATAGTCATCAAAGACTCGAGTGGATTGAAGCTTCACACACAAAAAGTCTTGTATAGGAATCTCCCAAATGCCTAGTACAACTGCTACAAACAGGGACATTTGATAAGAGATTGTCCCTTACTTCAAAAGGAAAGAGAAGAAGTAGGTGAAGCTTAACCTAAAGGATCGCCTAATATTATCAGAAACCAAGGTTCTTCATTAAAAAAATAGGCTAAAAAAAATAAAAAAAAGGTCTCAAATCCGATAATATGTATGACATTCTGATAGAAGACATTTCTGACCCTTATGATGATAAAGCTCCACAGGGTTCAAATTGAGACTCTTCTGGCCTCAAAGAAAACTTGGATCCTAACAAGATGCTTGTAGGTACTAGTTAATGAAGCTCTCAATGATGCTTAAATGGACAACCCCATCAATCGTTCTGGAAAGGAATGGACTGTGGTGGGTAGAAAAAAACAAGGTGATTCACATCCATAAATCTACTCTAGTAAGTCCTCACACTACTGAAAAGATTAGATTCATTAACCATGTTCATCTAGAATCCTTCGGTCAAGAGCTTAAAAACATGGATCAAGATACCATGGATAAAATGGCAGAAGAAGGGGAACCTAACGAAATGGTTCCGATGTCTCAAGATGAAGAAGTTTTTTTAAATAACTCTACAAGTGTTAAACCAAAGAGAAAGAAGTTAGGGAGGTCCTCGCTTTCGGTCATCAAGCCAACCAAGAACATCATTAAATAACTTTTTTGTTTACTATATCAGACCTTCATATTTTTGTTTGAATGTTAAAGGTCTTTTAGACCCAGCTAGACCCAAGATTATCAATAGTTGGTTGTGTAATTTGCCCAAAATGCCAGATGTTATTTGCCTGCAAGAAGTCAAAATTGGAGGCTCCTCTCTTAATTTGCATCTCAACATTCTGTCTGCCAGGTATAAGTGGTACTTTACTGATCATGTGAAGGGTGAAGGGAGGCAGTGGTAGGATTAAGCATTTCCCTTGTTCATTGCTTCTAGTCTGTTTCTCTTAGCCCCTCTAATCAGTGGTGCTCTCTTAAATTGAGCACCCCTTATAATGTGAGTATTGTTTTTTTTTATGCCGATAATGACAACCTTACTCGTAAGACCTACGGGGAAGAGCTATCTACCATTAATGACACCATCATTTTAATTGGTGATTTCAATATGGTCACCTGTAGCAAAAATAGATGGAAAGGTAAGGGAAATTGCGTAGGGGGGACTAAAAGGCTTCCTGGATTGATTTGTGTAACTATCATGACTTGTTTGATATTTCTAACAACTCTGGCTTTATGTGATCTAATAAACAAGCTGCCTCAACTACAGTCTGTTATGCTCAATAGATGTTATGCTAACTCCTCTTATTTTCAAGACTATTGGGACATTAATGTTAGTGTTGATCATTCCTTGTTGATGTCTGACCATAAACCCCTTGAAAACAAATTTAAGAGCTTGAGCACAACAACAAAAATTTGAGATCATTAATTCCATAGACTCATATCTTAGTTCATGCATTTCTCGTATTACTCTTACTCTCTCACCCACTCTTACTCTTCCTATCACTCTGATTCACTAGTTCTGTTTTATTCTTAGGTTACTTTAGTGTGTTTTAAAAAACATCAACAATTACAAAGCTTCTATAAGAACTATTTCTCTCTATACAATCTCGAATGGGACATCTTATGACCTATTCGTCTATTGTAAGTTTATTCTTGATGGGATGCCTTTCTTCCTCCCTAATTTTGTTTCTATTAAAAAGAAAAAACTCTCATGCAGCTTGGAAGTAGCTACATCACTATTCACGTTCCTCTTTTGCATGATAGAGAAGTTGACAAATATTTCTTTCACTTTGTTTTTAGTACAAACTCGAGAAAAAAATTCAAAAGGTAGAAAAAACTGAGATATATGGATGAATGCTTTAATTTGATGCCTAGTCATGGGCATCACCAAATTTTTATTTTATTTTAGTTTTTTTGAGAGTACGATGAATTGGAAATATACACTCACACATGCAACCTTGTAAGTTAGAGGCATCTATCATGAAAATCTCATAGACATGTTCAGTCAAGACTCAAACTCAAGACTTCCTCCACAGCTTCAAGGTATCAGCCACTAAGCTATGCACGCTCGGACAACATCACTAGATTTTCTTTTTGAAGAAAACAAGAATTTTAAATTAATGGAGGAGTGTTACAAACGTGCACAGGGCAAGAGCCACTATAGCCACCCATTACAAGGAGAATAGCATACAAAATCTCTACTGTGAATAGTACTGAGAGATAACATCTCTCCAACTATTGAAATTGCAACCAGATAGTTCCCTAAACATTTCATGATAGGAAATTGAGGGTTTTGTAATCGACTGAATACATTTGAAGGCCACCTTCCTAAGAGTACAAGGAAGGGTGATCAAGAAGTTCTTTTTACAATTGCTGTAAACATTGTTATTCCTACTCAGCCATATGGCCCACAGAATGTGTCCATGCCAAGAATTGCAAAGAAGTAAACCCATGTTCTTATAGCACCCGAGCATAGCATGCAATATTCTCACTTTGGGAAAGTCCTTGTTGTGAAGGTAATTCTCAATAGGTTGCCAGAATCGTTTTGCATGAACACAATCAAAAAATAAGTGGGAAACATCTTCCACTCTCACAAAGAAAAGAACACAATCCTCCATTAACTATAAACTTCCACAATCCTCCATTAACTATAAACTTCCTGACTATGCTACCCACCCACAACCCATTATGAATGATCCTCCATTGTAAGAAAGAGTGTTTACTGCTGTTAGGATAGGCCCACAGAGCTTTAAACATGTACACCCATTGTTGAGCTTTCCAATTTGACTTCATCTTGCATTGAGTTTGTTAATAATTTGTTCAATTGAACCTCTATTTTTCTTGAACTTTCTGAAGATCATGTCTACAATCTTTTGAAGATCAACCTATCTCCTGACGAAGCCCCCAATCTTCCCTTCAAGCAGGGACTTGTGATGGAGCAGTACCTATTTACAAGACAAAGGACAATTAGTCATGGTGAGGAGAGTCAAGTTAGAGATAACTTCTTCATCCACCATGAAGTCCTTCGAGGACATAAATCCTACTTTATGACATTTATGTTCCTTGATGGCAAGATTGCAATTGTTCCCAGAAGCGAACCGGCCAAATGAAGGAGATTCCTGCACAAAAAAACCAAAAACTTCAAATAGACTATTGGGAGGGGAAAAAGGACCTTTAGCCTTGAACCAAGCTTTCCAAAAATTGCAAATCAAGGGACTTCCAATAGGGGAAATGGGAATATGGGAGGCTATGATATCCCACAGTTTGATGTTTGACCATGCCTTGTAATTGGATATATAGAATTTATCTATAGATGTGTGAATCAGGGCAGCCCAAATTTCATTGTTACCAATACTTCTTAAGATCCGTTTAGCAGACATGTTGTCTGCCATTTTTTTGGGACATAGAATGCCTAGGCTTCTGTGAGATTTAGGCAAACAGCAGGTATCCCAAGAGACTTTCACAATTTTTTTATGCACAATTGTACCACCCCAAAGAAATCTTTTAGCTAAGGACAAAACCTATTCCAATTGCTTATTAGAAGGAGACCAACAAGACAAGAAATAAACAAGCTTAGGAAAAAGGTAAGTGTTTAAAACGAAAGTCCTATGGGGGAGGGAATTTTTAGCATCATATCACATTAACATATTCTTTTTGAATTTCTCATAAACCTAGTCCCACTTCTGAGCAAAAGAAACATTAAAACCCATGGGGATGCCAAGCAGCCTGAATATTTAACCTTCTTTAATAATAGAGCATCCAAGTTTGGTTATGCAATCAAGAACCAAATTGTTAGAAGCTTTGAAACCCGTTTTGCAATGATTTACCTTTGAACCACTAGCCAAACAAAACAGATTAAAACAACATCAGCATTTAGAACAAGATTGGTGTCATCAGCAAACATTTGTAGATAGAGTTGGGAAGGGGAGTTAGGGATGGATATACCTTTAATTTTCCCATAATCTATAGCATCCTTCACAAGCCAACCCAAAGCATCACTAGCAATTGCAAACAACAGAGGAGCAAGAGGATAGCCTTGTCTTATGGATCTAATCAGTTTAAAAGGATAAGAAAGGTGACCATTAATCGCAACCCTAGAATAAGCATTTCCAAACAAAGTGCTGACATATTTTATAAATCTTCTACCAAGCCCCAGGTCATGCAAGGATTGAAGAAGGAAACCCCACTCTATTCTATCATAGGCTTTGTCAAAGTCAATTTTGAGGAAGTAGAAGTCCTGCTCTTTTTCCTTAGCAAAGTCCATGCCTTCCCACAAAGAGATAATAACATCTAAGATATACCTACCTTTGATAAAACCCTTTTGCTTAGGTAGAATGAAATAAGTCATCATGGGGCTAAGTCTTCTAGCTAAAGTGGAGGCAAAGATTTTGTAAATAGATTTCAAGAAAGTAATGGGCCTCCAATTATTAAGGTCATCTTTAGTACCTCTCTTATGAATAAGCCGAATCACCCCTGTGTTAATGTGACAAGGGAGGAACCCTTTACTAGAAACCTCTTCCCACACCAAAAGAATGAATGGAGTAAGAAAATCTTTCAAAATCATAAAAAACGCATTTCGAATGCCATCAATACCTGGAGACTTGAAGGGTTTCAAATTATGGATGGTTTCTTTGATCTCATCGGTAGTGAGGGGCAGGTCCAAGATAGGAAGCAGGCTCTCAAAAATCATTTTCTTCCTTTTCATGGCAATAGTGGCTCTAGCCCTCTAGATGTCCTCCCCACAGGAGACACAGAGAAAACATCCATAAAGAAGCTTTTAGCCTCCTGTAGGGTCTCCTCAATGTTGATAGTATGACCACCATCCTTATTTTTAACATGAGGAACAAAATCCCTATTCTTCATTTTTTTCATCAAAGAGAACATATGCTTGTTATTCCTGTCCATTTTCTCACTCCAAAACTCTTTTGAGGAGGCAAGAGACTATCTAGCTTCAAGATACCTTTCCTTGCATAGTCTCAAGGACACATCAATGTATTCTTGAGAATTAACCTCAAGGGAGTTCAATTCATTCAGAAGGGAGTCCTTCCAATGAGCCCTAATAATTTTGGCTTGCTTCTTGAAGTGGGTAAACAAGTGAGCTTGATGTCTTTGACCGACTTTTTCGAGGCTCTAGAAGGAGAGGCCTGAGAACCGAAATGATACAAAATAATATATTCGGTCCTAACCATGATGCAAGGTAACCTAAGGAGGTTGTGGTCAATGTGAGGCCAATCTGATCTAAAGGAAGGAATACCTTTTATGAAAGTCATGAAAATCTTGTGTTGTTTGCATGCTTCCTGAGATGTCTTACTCTAACATGTATGCGAGTGAGAAGATTATATATGCGATAGAGTAAAATGAAAACAAGAGAACTTTTAAAAATCGATTGGTATATGCGTCACTATATATGTAGCTATAGCCACTTAGTTCGTATTATTCTTGTAGTTAATGCTTCTCTAATCGTAGAAAATCTTGAGTTTAATAATTAAATAACAAAACATAAAATAGGAGAAAATTAGCTCTGCATGATAACCTCTCAAATCCCCTAGAGAATGCTCAATATAAAGATAAATTTGAATTTTATAATTAGTTATTATTAGGAAATGTGAAACGAGAAATTGACCATAGAATTATCAATCATGACTAGAGGATACCTCTGATAAAAGGATATCTAACAGCCATGCTCAAAAAGAAAAAATAGCTCAAACATCTTTGTGTATTACTCTATATGTCATATAAGATTCCCAAAAAAACATGTATAAAATGATTTTTCACATTTTGAGATCCAATTGTAAACTTAATCTTTTCATTATATTCCACTCGAAGCACGCAAAAGAAAGATCTTTAACATGTAAAATTATGTGAGAAAATAAGACCAGTGGGTTTTATAAGTTCTCTACTGATTTGCAATTTCAACATTTGTTCATATTTAGAATCTCATTAGTATGCTCAGAATGGCTAACTATCATTCTCTTCAAATTCTCAACGTAAAAGATTTTGGATTAGTGTTTAAAAAGAGTTTCAATAATAAATCAGAGGATTTATAGATCTTAAAATTAATTTAGAATCTGCAGAATGACTCAAGAAAAATGCTCGCTTCATAGAAACTATTAGTGTTTGAAGACATGAATTGTAAACCTTGTACTTTCTACAATAGGATTGATGGCAAAAAAATCAAATTATAATAGAAAAGAGTAAAAAACGGACTTTTTTTTTCTTGAAACAAAGCTTTAGATTAAATTTAAAAGAAAATTACAAGAGGGCTAAAGGGAGATACAAAGTAGAGGGATGATTTTATCATGTGGTTTATGCGGGTGCTTCATTTCTTGTTAACTTAGCGATCACTAATAAATGGATTAATAAATCTCTATGGATATATCGACACATAGATTTACAAGAAAGATTAATAAATCTCTATGGATATATCGACACATATGTTTACAAGAAAGAAAACATGTACACTCCATGAGGCATTTCCCGAGAGCGCTTTCAGGAGCACGTGCACAATAGTAGAAACTCTAGATACGTTTTTTCATGCATTTGTATCTATTTTCATGTATTTCTTTCATTGTTATTATTCTCTCTCATACTATCTCACTCACTCTCACTAGGTCTTTTACTATAATTGACTAGTTTTGTTTTATTGTTAGATCTTTTAGTGTGTTTTTTATGAACTTTAACAATCACATAGATTTCCATCTATGCATTAAAGTTTATAGAGTTCACATTTATGCAATTCTAATGAAGGAGCTTCAAATAAGTAAAAAGTTACAATTGTTTATTTCATTTTTTCATTGAAATGTTTTATGTATTCAGTTTAATTACACAAAGTTTCATCTTAATTTATTTTTTTAATGATTGCAATGAAGGAAAGTAATTGATTAATACAATTAATAGATTTAGATACATATTTATACGTACATATTTATCTATACATAGATAAATACATACATATTTATCTACACATAGATACACACAATCACACATATTTATATACACATACATACATACACATAGACACTATATATATATATATATATATATATATATATATATATATATATATATATATATATATATATATATATATATATATATATATATATATATATACGCACACACATACATACATAGACACATAAACACATAAATACATACACACATAATTACATATATACACACACAAAGACATAAGCATGCATACATACATACATACATACAAAAAAACTTACAGATGTGCACACACACATACACACATAAAGACATAAACATACACATATACTTATATAAACACACACAAGTATATACACATAAACATAAACATACACACATACTTCCATACATACACACAAAGCCATAAACATACACACAAAAATAGAGACACATCCACATATACACATACAAACATATACATCGATACACACACATACAAACCCATACATGTCAAAAAAATGAGATAAGGAATAGAGCTCTCACACACAAAGAGAGGAGCGCACACAAACTTCACACACAAAGAGAGAAGCACACACAAATTGAGGAAAGGAAGAAGGATCTTCTTCTACTTCACCTATTACATAAAGCGAATAGACAAGAATGACCTAATACAACAATACAACCTCTACAATATATAAAGAATAGTATATAATGACAACCTTAATGCCCACAAATGAGTGAGTTGGCAAGAAAAAAATGTGACATTACTCTAGGTGGATAAACCTATTGAACCTCACTAAAAGTATCCTTGACATATATCAGTGTAACCACTATACATTTTAGAGAAATGATTGGTATGTGACATCCTTGATCATCACATGTTGAGCTTGATATCTCAACACTCCCCCTCAAGCTCAACATCAAGTCGTGTAATCCAAGCATCTTCCCAAACTTGTTCAGCTTTCTTGCTCCAAGTGCTTTAGTGAAAATATTAGCAGCTTGCTCTGTCCTCACATGAACGAGATCAATATCACCTACTAATGCCTTTTCCTAATGAAGTGATAATTTACCTCGATATGCTTTTTTCTATCATGAAAAATAGGATTCTATGCTAGTTTTTTCTCATAAAAGGAAGTTCGCCAATTTCTTACTCTCCAAGACTTTAATTAAATAAAAAGGAAACAAGAGTACAGGTGAACGGGACTAGCACCCATGGGATCCCCCAAATCCCACAAAGCAAGGGAAGAACATACAAAGCTAGAGGGCTTTACAAAGGAGGTTGATAACCCTCACAGCCCCCTCATGCAGGGCCCACTTGGATTTAAGCGTGTTGTTCTCGAGGAAAAACACTCTATGATCTCTAAAAGGTGGGGGCTTCTTACAATTGGAAATTCTTTTACCTAGAAGGGAAAGAGATTTCTTGATAGACCATTCTTTAGGAGGGTTTCCAAAATTGGGAGCATACCTCTCTGTCCAAATCTTCCAAAGGGTCTCACCTCTTACAGCATCCCACAGTGTTGAGGAGTAGCCAATCGCCTCCCCCAATAATGCTTGCTCCAATTGATTTATTCCTATAGTAGCAAGATTTTTTCAACGATTTGCCAGATCGAGATAGATTTGGGGCACGAGAAGAAAATGTATCACAAATCCTCCCTATCGTGGTGGCACCGCTTGCACCATGGCGGAGCCTTGCAAATTTTTCTAGACTTTATATTGGTCCAGATTCCTCGGCGGAGGATTTGCAACATGAGCGCCGAATTCTTTATCTCGATGAGGGCATGCCAAAGAGACATGAACTTCAGATCCCATCTCAAGCCCTTCCAAGTAAGACTCCACTTCTTATTCAGCGTGATATGATAGTCCAAATTCTCCTTGATTCTAGGGATTTTGTTCAGGCTATTGCCATTGTGCCATTTAAGACCCTCATGGTGTGGAGGGTCCTGCCAATGAGAGGTGGTTTTTGGGCATTCCCAAGCGATGCATCTACTCTACAAGAGCATCCTGTCTTTGTAGTTTACTCTTATTTCTAGATCCATATCCTCAAATCTAATCCATTGAATAGTTCCTTGGTTCCATAGGTGTTTCCAAAACTGGAATCCCTTGTTCCAAAGCTTCTTAGCTTTTTGGAGGTTCTAGGGCTCCACATCTCTGATGCCCTTGATAGGGAACCAAATCAAATCATTATGTCTAATACTCACTGCCCATATCCAATCTTCACTGATTTTGATACACTTTTTGACCTTATTCCAACTCTTCCACAGAGAGGACACTAGATTCGAGCCTCTAGGAGACAATGAAAGCGGGGAGAACAAAAGTGTGAGAAGATGCAGGTCCTTCCAACCTTGAAGTCCCACTAGCATAAGATCACTCTTATTCTTGAAGATAAGCATGGCCCAAGAGGACTCACTATTACACCAAGCTTTGATAAGTCATTTAGCCACCAACATATTTGCCATGCCTTTGATGTCAAGTATGGCTAGACCCCCATGAGTCTTTTGGCTAATACACATAATCCATTTCATTTTGGGGACACCCCTTCTATTGGGGTCACCTGTCCACAAAAAGTTTTTGTAGATTCTTTCCAATTTGATAATCTCTTGATCCTTCGATCTCCAGCAAGAGAGAAATTAAATAGTCAATGAGATAAGGAATGTATTAATTACCATGGCACAGCATGCAACTTGATCTGCATATCTTTCCAATAGGCCAACTTGTTATCGAGATTGGAGAGAACCCACTTCCATCTTTGGTCCATCGAAATGCCAAAGACCATTGGAATACCTAATAGGCAAAAGATGTCCCCTAGGGATCATCTAACAACCCTAGTCAACAAGAAATTGGGGTGGTTAATCTTGGATCTTGATGCCACACAGAATGTGTCTAGGCATCCCCAAAAGGTATCAATGCTAGTCACTTTTTGCTATTGCAATGGAGGGGATCAATTGCCTTTTTAAGCATCATATGGACCTAGACCATATTAAAGGTCTCTCGCTTCCTCTCAGTCAAGGCTAGATGATCATGAGACTATTTGCAGATGACATGATTTTGTGCTAGTTGTATGCTGCTAAGATTATCACAATAAATGATGGTAGGCTTATGCACTTCCACACCTAAATCTACAAGTAGTATCTCCCCCCATGATGCCTTACATGTTGCCATTGCAGCATAGACCTCTACATAGGTCCTAATTCATGATGCTTGATTTGTCATAGGATGGACCAAAAAATTTACCATTTCAAGGTTGCACCTACATACGGTGATAAACTCTCCAACACAACTAAAAGTTACTAGACACATTACGAAAAGAGAGAAAATTTTATTTTATCAGGATAGAGCATTTGTGTCACACAAGTTGTCTATGACCACAGATTGTGTCTACCATGATAGGCCACTTATCATCACAAGTATGGGCAATCATGATATAGCATCCCTAATGGACATTGTCGATCATGAGACACCACCATCTATCATGATTGAACAAATTATTAGTACGCACATCTATCATGATAGACACACTCTATCATGAACAAAATGGACCTATTGCAATAGGCCATTCTATCATGATAGACCCACCTTATGATGAAAAATCCCTCACAATAGAACCCATCTATTGTGATAGACAGTATCTATCATGATAAGCCAAACTTATGATATAGACCATCTATTGTGATAGATGAGACTTACAATAGGAAACATCCGTCGAGTGAAGCCAATCTATTGTCATAGGCCAAAATGTTGATAAGCCCTCTCTATCACAATAGATGTCCTTTATGGATAGAGAGTTCTCTATCATGAGAAACGCCCCTCTATCATTGTAGACCTTGTCCATCATGATAGACCACCCTATTAGAATAGATAGACTACTCATCATTTTCGTGATTCTCATGGTCTATCAAGCATATAAACATTGTGCATGTGGCTATGAGGCATTGTAAATTTATGCTTGTGAGTGAAAAGAAATCGCCAGACATCATATCCCAAGCTAGGAAGAACTATGAAAGAGCAAGAGGAACGAGGTTCAAAATCACTAAACTTCCTTGGTCAATTCTAACCTAGTATAAGTATTTATCTTTAGGTTTAGTTCTTAGGGTTGTAATAGGAATAAAACCTTTCAAGACTTATAAAGGAGCCTCAAGCTCAAAGATCAAACATATAAATGAATACAAAAGCCCAAGGAAAAGAACATAGATCAAACAATTGTGTCCACTCACATAAGTAATTTCTTATCTTTCCGCAAAAAGACAAGAACCAAATAATCATATTAAAAAGGAACAAGTGACTAAGAACAAAAACATTGAGACATGTGTAAGTAAATCTAAGGGACAAGTCTAAGAAATTCATAAACTTGCATTTCGGCAAGTATCTTGGTAGGATGGATAAACAAAGCTTAAGATCTTTTGGACCTACTAAACCACAATGTCAAAGTGTGGGCCAATCAATTAGGTAGCCACCCCTGTAGCCCAAGTTCCAAAACAAGTGAATTTTAGAGCACATATGACATAGAGAGACCTACAACCAAGTCGAGATAAGTGTACTTAGAAACACTTGAAGGAACATAGGCACATTTGAACCAACTAATTACATGCTTGCATCTATGAGGGCCATAGAAAGCAAGTGCACCAATCACCTAGTGCAAGATCACCCCTATAATAATCTGACAATTAGGAAATTCTATCAACAAACTTAACAACGACTATCCTCCCACAAATTAGCAACAACATTGCTCTAGGCCTCCAAAAAAAATATCAATAGTACCACCAACCCTTACAAAGACCTCAACCTATTTTAGGTCAAAAACCATCATCTCTTGCTAATGTAGTTTTAGTCAAATATAAAGTAACAAAGCTGAATTAGGATAGAGATTAAGTGCATGTGTTACCCTTGATGAGAGACAATCATCCCAATCCCAATATTTTTACTTTTGACATGGCAAGAATGTACCCATATATTGTATGGACTCATGAGAACATACAGAGGTATACCAATATGAAGTGGCTCCACCAAAATCTAATTGGGATCTAACTTACATGAATGTAATGTACACTAATCCAAACCTTAGGCTCAGATGAGACAAGCTAGGCCACAAGTTCCTATACCACCCTGCTTTAGGTATAAAGGAGATCACCTTGTTTGTGATTGTTCTCATCCTCCACCTCAATGTCAACCTCAATCCATTATGATTCAATAATATTGCTTATATTGTGACAAAGAACATTATTATATTTTCAAGAATAACTAGAAACTCTTTAAAGCACATAAGCACTTTTGGCTTTTCTTTCAATGGATACACCCATGCATGTTTGGAAAAGTAAACAATAAAATTCACGAAGTATAGGTACTTCCCAAATGAAGGTGTCTACATAGGACTACAAACATCACTATAAACAAGCTACAATTTATGAGAAACTCTAACTCCACCATCTTTTAAGAAGGAGGAACGCTTCATTCTGCATAAAATAAAGCCTTCACAAACATGTTTAGAAGGTGCCTCAGGTTTGGGCAGTAAGGACACCATTTCAAATTTCTACAAGCATAACTAGCAAAATTCATATCACCAAAGTGTCCATGCCAAAGCTTTGCATATGAGATAGTCTGAGAACCTTGAACTACACATGCTAAATCATAGCTTTCGCATAATGTATGAGCTTATATAGCCCATGACATAAAATGCCAGAAGCAATAATAACATCATTCGAGAGATCATGAAATGTACATCTTTCATCAATGAATTTGACAATCAAGTCAATCTTGGCTAAAGTTGAAACCGAAAACAAATTTTTATTGATATTTGGCACATAGAAATCATATGAGAATGTGAAAGAAATCCCATCAATAGTAGTCAAAATGAGCAGGCATGTTAGTTCTTCTCCATAGACCTCATCTTCATACACAACTGAGAGGAAAATGGCTTCCACATTGGGAAGGACCTTATAGAGTCAAAACAATGCTAAATTGGGGTGTTGTGGAGTTAGAGACGCTGAAAGGAGAGGCCTTGCCACTGGTCAACATATCAAGGCTCAAGGCCTATCATCAACAAACTTGAAGAAGTATGGATCACCTGGAACTGCAAAATTTGTCCAGGTTGTACATAGCTTTCTCATCTCATTTTGCTTAGTTTTAGTAGTTTTCTTTATCAATTTCATTCTTGTTCCTGGAGTTTTTAGCAAACCTAGAAGGCATTTATTTCATAACCTCTGCAAACGAAAAACTTTTGGGTATTTTTTGGAAATTATTTTAGCAATTTTAGCATTTTTCTAGCATGTTTTATCCTTTTCCGATGTCTTTTTCTTGCCAAATAGGAGGAATAAAAGGAGGATCTCTGTGGTTTGATGAAAGAAATGGGGCCTAGCCCTATAGAAAATTTCATGAGAATTTTTACAGAATTTTTTGGCAATTTTTTGGCTTTTTTTTTTCCTTCATTTTTTCTATTTTTTGGGTTATTTTCCAAAAAAAAAGGGGGGGCCCCCAGAAATTTCGGGTTGAGCCATTAAAAATTTAAAAAAAAAAAAACCACCTCCCTAGGCCCCCCCAAAAAATTTTATTTTTTATTTTCTCTCTTTTATTTTTTTTATTTTTTATTTTTTGTTTATTTTCTTATTTTTTATTTTTTATTTATTTATT
Source organism: Ceratopteris richardii (assembly GCA_020310875.1). Lineage (NCBI taxonomy): Eukaryota > Viridiplantae > Streptophyta > Polypodiopsida > Polypodiales > Pteridaceae > Ceratopteris > Ceratopteris richardii. The sequence goes on from CM035418.1 coordinate 45,395,938, forward strand.
ATTTTTACTTTTTTATTTTATTATTTTAAGTTTTATTTTATTTTATTATTCTGTTATTTATTTTTTTTTTTATTTTTTCTACATCGGCGTTCACATTTCAAAAAAGAAAATTATATATATATGTTATTTATATATATATATATTTTTTTATTTTTTTTGGCTCAAAGCTTTTGGCTCGGGATTGTGCCTCGGTTGGCCGTTTTTGATAAAACTGGAGTAATTTTCATGTTTTTTGGCACCTCTGGACTCAGTTTTTGACTTTATTTTTCCAAATTCCCACTTTTTCTCTGACTTTTGGTTCAAACCCTCATGTTTTGCGCAGAATTACCACATGTTTTTATCTCATTCCATTGGCCACATTGTCTATTATCCCCTCCTCTCACCCTATGTTTCAATATTTCCCATATGCTCCCTCTGTAGCTCTCATGTTTGATCATTTTTCCCCTCTCCAGCCCCATCATCCTTCTCCCTATCCCTCCCTTTACACACCTGCCCAGCGACATCCTTAACCCTCCTGAACCTATCCCTATCAGCCCCATCAGCCCTTCCTTCCCCATCCTTTCTACCCTCCCATTGCAACCCTTTGCTTTTCCATGGCAAAATCCAGTTTTTGGTTCTTCTCTGGTGCTTGTTCTATTCTACTTTTGGTGGACTTGGTTGCTGCTCCGATGTACTATTCAAGTTTTTTGCAGCTCTATTTTCCTGGTGTCTGTTATGCTCAAAGTTTTGGCTATAGCTCTCCGGGACGGAGAGCACATTAGGTGGTGGGCAACTGTTGAGCCCATAAAAATCATGTTGGTCAAAGTCAACTATAGTCAAAGTCAAAAGGTCAAAGTCAATTGGTCAAAGTCAACAAGGTCAAGGTCAAAGTCAACAGGTACAAAGTCAAAGTGCTAAAATGCAAGTGTCAAAGTGCACAGGTAGTGCACAATTAATTGTCCACAAAGAGTAAATTGGAGAAAGTGAGTTGCAGGTTGCAGAGGTATTTTCTCTAATTTCCCTAAGGTTCAAAGTGTGTTTTAAAGTGTTTTGGAAGGTTCAGGTGAACCCCCCCTTAGGTGCAAAAGTGAAGACTTAAAAGGAAATGTGAAGGTATGTGAAGCGGCAACGTACGCAGAGGTGAAAGTATGGCCCCCCCCATTAAAATTTTGGGTTTTAGTCTAAAGTCACCAAGATACCGTTGCAGTTAGGAGCGTACGTGATTGACACACTAAAATCAAGGCAAGGTCTATTCTTGGACCAATCTTAGAGTAAGCAAGAGAAGCATAGTCTAAGGGAAGCAAGAGAGAGAAGTGCAAGAGTCACCAGAGTGCGACGCAGAGAAGTGGAAGTGCAAGGTGCATGGAGTGTGACTAAGGATTTGTGCAGAGAGTGCTAAGCTATACTCCCCCAAGGATCTCAAGGTCTCATTGCAAGGTGCGCGTGCCGGCAGAAGGTATTCACTCCTCCCCCTTTGTGGAAGCTTGGTGCAAGGTGTGCACAAGGATAAGCTTGAAGCAGGTGGAGGTCTGGTGCAGAGGAGGCCGATGGCAAGAAGACTTTGGGATATTGGGTATTTTGTAATTGAGCACTCTGTGTGATTGTGCACAGAAGTATTGGCTTGTTATTTGCTTCAAACATTGTAATTGTCTTACTGTAATCAATCGGCAGAAGCTTCCAAGGTGTATTTCCTCTTTTGGTCCTTTCATTTTCTCCTACAAACCCTCAAACTCCTTCTTGTCTAAGAATCCCCCAACACGTTGATAAAAGTTTTACTAGATTTTGGTTACCTATTTATGATACTTAAGATAAATAGTCATTCAAGTTTAATGAAAGACATATATTTTCTGAAATTAATAAACAGTTCAAATAAATTTTGGGATTCAAGAATCATGATCACAATAGTTACAATTCACAAAGAGGTCCTTAGTTCATGATAAGTCAATAGAAAAGATACTTATCATGGACTTTGAAGCTGTCAAAATATTTATGCTCAATTAAGTTACTCATAGAAAATGTACTGAAGAAACTCTTTATCATGATTATTCAATTCATGAAATTCGAAACTTCATTATCTATAACCAAGTATCTTTGTAACTTTTGTAATCTATCAACTTATTCTTGAGACAATTTTGTATGATTGAATCTCTGTGAATACTTAAAAACTTCAATATAGTTAAAGTAGTATTTATAATTGTTTTAGAGGTGTTTCATACATAAATATTTTAAGTGAAATTCAATTTTTATATATTTTTTATCAAATGTTCTTTGGATAGGAAAAATATTGGATAAAAACAATTTCGATGGAAAACAATATTTTATCACAACAAAATCTAAATTAAAAAATACATTTTTTTATCATAATTCAATAAAGTTTGGTTATTTGACTAAATAAGTAAAACCTTTTCAAACTCTCACTTGTAGTACCAGTTTAGGAGGTAATTTTGCATCGGCTCATATATACGGCAATAATAATAGTTGGCTACTAATCATTTGTACATTCGCTTAGTATTAAACCATGTTTTCTGCTCCAAGCTTCTTATTCTATTTCCTTGTGATGTTTGCATGCTTTGATAGTCCTTGAGCTCTAAAAAGTGATATTAGAGCACACATCCTCAACACCCTTCAGAACATTGTCTCACAATCACACAAAATTTATTGAGCATACTTAAGGTAATTTGTGGCTCAAAAAAACTTCACTTTTGCAACATCAAAAAATTGACTTGAGCTTGTTTTAAATCTAAAATGCATTATCAAAATGATGATACTAACAATTTCATCCTTTTGTGTCAAACATATATACATTTTTTATTTGCTCGTACAAGCACCTCAAAGTCTACTACAAGTTTATCACATGTCAACTATGTATTTTTGTTCAAAGTCATTAAGAAACAATCAATTTTTTGCATAGGGTACAATTATTGGCCATGGCTAAAAGGAATGATGTATTTTGTATGTTGGTTGTTGAGGACATGTTGGATGATTCTAACTACCCATTGTGGGCGTACAAGATGCATCCTTTATTGGTAGCAAAATGCCTCTTGAATATTGTGCAAGATTCTTTAAATACATCCTCCTATATGTAATTATTGTCACACCACCTACTACAAAGGAGGTTCTTGGGATGAGAGAGCTGCGTAGTCACATGTGTGGATAGCTTTGTCTATTAAACATGTCATTTTTCCCCACATTCACTCATGCAGAACAACCCAAGATTATTTGGATACTCTTGCCTCATTGTATTAGGCAAGAAATGAGACTTTTGTTGATTACCTTCAAAAAGATTTGGAGAGTGACTATATGAATGAATGAGATTCAATGAACACTTTTCTAGCAAAGATGAAGAATTTGAAATAGCATCTGATTACTATAGGTGAAATCTTGATAGCTAGGGTAGACTCTTCTTAATGGCCTTCTAGATTCTTATCAAAGTTTTTCTTCAATTCCCAAGTTGATGATGAACGAAAATTGAAGTTCCTTAACATTTTAGGAGTTAGTCTCAATCTTTTTTGAAGAACATCAATCTAGACAAATCAAGTCACTGATGCATGCTATAGATCAAACTTTGTTAACTATTCAAAATAAAGGGCAAAAATAAATCAATTTGGTCTACTACTATGCAGATATCTACTAATGCTACATAGTCAAAAAAGGATGATATATATGACACAAAAATAGAAAAGAAAAAATTTTCTAAAACAAATGATCATTTCATTAAGAGTTGACATAAACTTGATGCAAAAGAGGCAAAGAGGAAAGATGCTTGAATGGTTGTTGTAGAAGCATCTACTCCTAAAATTGAGTCTGCTAATCTTGTCCAAAATGAGGAATTGTTATTTAACACGTGAAATGTATGATCCATATTCTCATAAATAATGAATTTTAGAATAGACTCATATTTTTTGTATTTTGATAGTGGTGTAATCAAACATATTACATTTTAGTGTAGTTTCTTCACTTTACTTGAACTTGCTCCTACAGGGAATACTCTCACAAGTGCTAACAAATCCTCTTATCATATTATGGGAGTTCAGAAGATTATTCTTAATACTATGAATCATAGTACATTTACTTTATTAGATGCTTTATTTGTGCCAAGGATCAAAAAGAGCTTTCTGTTAGTGTTAGCACATCACGAGTTAGGAGTTCAATGTTGAAGCGCAAGCAATGGATGAGGTAAATCCCTCATTGATCCAAGTTATTCAACTTATGAGTCAACATGAACCTTCTCAGTTGCATTCATGATCAATAATTTACATTGTTGATGCAGATGGTTATATCCACCATATTCAAAAGTGTTAAACCATCATGTATTTTTCTAGACAAAATAATAATTCAACACCATGTATGGCCTCTCTATCACTACTATAGGTCCAACTATTATATAAAAAAAATCAATTGGCAGGGAAAATTGGTTGGTTGTGTTCAAAGTAGCCTGAGTCAAGGGAAAAAGGAAGGTGAAACATGCCAAGCAGATTTCTATCATGCAATGATGGTGTTTCATCAAAAGGTGTACCATGAGATACCAATAACATATGAATTGTCTCTACAATTCATGAGAGCCTTTGCATTTCAGAACTACACTATGGCGTAGACATCAAAAAATCCATCTATGTATCAGGTGGCTTGGGCTATAGCTGCATAAGCATCTATTCATAGATGTAGGAAGATGGGTATGCCACAATTGAAAATGCAAATATTTTACAACTTTTTGAATGATTATGCTTCATGAGTTTTAGAGCTTGTGGTGGATGTCGACTTGCAAGAATAGAAACAGGATGTAGCTAAGTTACATGTTCCAAAAGCTAGGGCACTTGCAACCATTAGGCAGGTGGAGGGTGCTAAACGTATATCTACATTAGAATTGTTGGTTGATAATGAAAAAGTTAAATTGGAAAGGGTCAAATTATTTGGATCAAACCAACCGTTTAGCTATTACGAACTAGTTGTTTCTTTGTTAGTTGTTACAAGGTGTTAGCTTGTTACGAGTTAGCTATTACTAAGTAGATGGTTCTTAGTTAGCTATTAGTATTTAGATATGATTAACTAACTTGTGAATAGTTAGCTATTATTAAGTAGCTAGCTTTTGGTTAGTTGTTTGTAATTAGCTATTACTAATTATCTTGTTACCAGTTAGCTAAGTAACTAATTCTTGTTTAGTTGCTCGTAATTAACTATTACTAACTATCTTGTTACCAATTAGCTATTACTAAGTAGTTGGTTCTTTCTTGATTGTTTGTAATTAGCTATTACTAATTAGCTTGCTACCAGTTAGCTATTACTAATTAGCTAGTTCTTGGCTAGTTGTTACAAGGTGTTAGCTTGTTACTAGCTAGCTATTATTATATATTTGGTTCTTGGTTAGTTGTTAGTAATTAGCTATTACTAATTAGTTTGTACTAGTAGCTATTACTAAGTAGCTAGTTCTTGGTTAGTTGTTAATAGTTAACTTATTACCAATTAGTTGTTACTATGTACATGGTTCTTAGTTATTTGTTAGTAATTAACTATTACTAATTAGCTTGTTGCTAATTGGCTATTTCCTATAAGTTTCTATTACTATTTAGCTTGTTTATAGTTTGTTGATACTAAGTAGCTTGTTACTAGTGAGTTATTTCTAGTAAGTAGCTATTACTATTTATCTTGTTCTTAGTTTGTTGATACTAAGTAGCTTGTTACTAGTTAAGCATTTCTACTAAGTAGCTATTACTAATTAGCTTGATCTTATGTATTATTATTGATTATCTTCTTTTGGATCAACTATTACTAATTCTCTTTTTATTAGCTAGCTAGGTATGCATAGCTTTCACTATTATATGTTACCTTGTTACTAGCTAACTAGGTATGCATAACTTCTACTATTAACTATTACCTTGTTACCATAGTAGCTATTACTAAGTAGCTTGTTACTAGTTAAAGTTTATAATAGTTAGCTTATGTTTAGATCGATATTACGAATTAACTTTTCACTATGCCTAATTAGCTATAACCGCAAACTGACTATTGAAAATAGGATTATCTTATATACATCAAGAAGATGAATAGGACGCTCCAAATATTGATTTCTGCCAAGTCGAGTCGTACATAAATCCTTCTTATTTGGTGAGACACTGCTCTCTATTGTCCAAAACATGATAATCAAATCCTTGACCTCTTGTGTGATACATGAGGTACATTTCGATCTACTAGTTGTCTTCAAGAAGCGATGATCAAACTCAGTTGCACTTAACCAGCCAATCATATTATAGAACTTCCCTACTTTCTCCCAATACCCTCAAAAGTCTTGAAATATTTATCTGATTTGCTGATGAATACACATCACTATTTAGAATCATCATCAATGTTGATCTCTTCAACACAAGGTCATCAAAATTCTTCTTCATACTTCATAGTATATTTCAAAGAGTGTGACTATTGCAAATCTTACATGATCTTTGCTTCTACCCATTGCATCAAAAAGTTTCCCGATACATGGATCCTACAACATCCTAACATAGGTGTCTAGATTGGTTGTTAAAATACTTGATGATCTTATCCACAATGGCATCCAAGTTTCTTGAACTACTAATAGTATTGTATTAACTTCCATCAATTCGCTTGTCTGAGATTGTCTTGCATCAACACATTACAAATGAGGAAGAAACCATAAATACAATAACATCTACCAGTCAACAGTACTTTATTATATTAAGTTTTTGTTGAGTATCTCATCTAATATCAATTGTGCTCCATCCCTTACATATCTAGACTTCTTATACCACTTTTTAACCTACAAAAATCGTCCACAAGCTTAGATGTTATGTATAATGATTGAACAATATGAAAGTGAATGAACATCTTGAAACCACCTTTAAACCTAGAATAATCATCCACAACCTCAAATGTTACTCATATCTAATTTTAGATGTTTCTTTACCTTGTGTAGCTACAAAAATCCATGATTCTCCATTGATAAGAAATGGGAACACAACCTATAGGATCTGTTGATATTCACATGCACAGACCCTATCACCTCTTGTAGGATGGATTGTGTGGCAACAAAAATCCACAAATCTCTCTCGATAACAAATGAGTACATGACGTGTAGGATTGGTTGATATGTGCTCCATCCCTTACATACATAGACTTGTTATACCATTTTTAAACCTAAAACAATCATCCGCAACCTTATATGTTACATACAATGATTGAATAATATAAAAATAAATGAACATTGAGAAACCACTTTTAAACTTGCAAAAATCATCGAAAACCTTAGATATTACTCATACCTTACTTCTATATGTTGTTTATCTTGTGTAGTTAACAAATGTACATCTTTATTGATAAGAAATGGGAACATAGCTTGTAGGATTGGTTGTTATTCACATGTGAGACCCCATCACCACTTGTAGGATGGATTTTATAGCTATAGAAATCTTGTGAATTGATGTTCATAAAAAATAGGAACACAACTTGTACGATCCTTTGATATTCAGCTGCATAAACCCCTTCACAACTTGTAGGGTATAGTGATTCTTTCATGTGGAAAAATGCCTTGTAATTAGGGGAAAAAGTGAGCCTTGCATGGGCCTTGTAAGGATCCCTAATTTTTAGGGATTAAAAAGTTTAATCTTTGAGTTTAAGGAGGAAAAAAAACTACTAGTGGTGTTGTGCAATTAAATAATAGTATATGGGATCCTTTGTCAATTCTCTCCAAAAATATGAAGTGTTAGATCATGGAAGATCTAAGGGACGGTCGCGAATGGGGCTAGTGAACTTTTGTGGGTGTATATGAACCCTTAGATTAGATCTACCATCTAATGGCTACTACTTTAAGGTGCTTTTTTCCTCAGGGAGCAATCTCCACCATTGATTTAGCCTTGTGTTGGCATACAAGCAGAAGAAGAGCATACCAGCACAAAGGAGCAATCATGCACAATCTGGTAACAAGGCCTAATCATTTTTTTCCATGGACTATTCCCAACTCAAGTGATTTTAATCACTACACAAACATTGTAAATTTTGATTTTAGTAGAACAGACTCCATTTTTTTCAATCCGAGGAGTCCTCGAGCTTGAGGAGTGTTAGAATTAGCTACATATCAAGTTTCATAATTTTTAGACTCCGTTTGAGCCCCCAAATAGGCTCTAGAACCTAATTTTTTAACTAGGCCGGACACTAGGTCTAGACAAGGCCAAAGCTAGTCAAAAAACTATAAAAAGAGCTAGAAAGCTCATTCTTGAGGTTAGATTGTTGGTGAATTGAGCTTATGTAAGAGACTTTTTTTACTAATGCAAAGAACTCCATTGTTCCTCTCCTTGCTTTTGCCTTGTGTGTGCGTGTGTGTGTGTGTGTGCATGTTTGTGTGCTTCTCACTCACACACTTGTGCCATCACTTGCTCATAGTCTTCTTCTAGTCCTCACATCTCCACAGATTGACAATTATGAGGTGGATCTCCTCACGTTGGTACTTGCCATTGTGCTAGAGTGACACCAAATTTGGCACCGTTGCCAAGGAGAGAGCTTCGAGGACGAGCGTGTGATGGTAAGACGTAGAGTTGAGACATTGGATTCATAGGTAATATCCTTTATTTTCCTTATTTTTCTTCATTTTTTCTTGTTTTTGCATCACCATCATCATCCCCACCATCTCCCACCTCCATCTCCATCTTCACAAAAATTTCAGTTTTTTGGTCATATTCCCCTACCCACCTCATTTCCCTCATTTCATTTGTGAGAGAGAGCGAGAGAGAGCTTGCATGCTATCTATTTTTGTGTGTTTTTTGAGCTTTTGCTATAGGATCTAGCAGTACCAACATCTCCAGCAGCTTGAGCAGGTACGATAGAACTCTGCACAGGTCCCGGAATGACGACCTTTGTCTATCGCGACAGACAGAAAAACTTAATATTTTTTTAATGCATGCTTGGCACGATAACCTACACCATTAGAGCACTCCAAATCATTAGAAGTTTCTAAAAAATTTGCGTTTTTTTAGTCTATCGTGACAGACATTGTCTATCACGACAGACAGCGTCTATCGCAATAGACACCGTCTATCGCGACAGACAGCACCCCATGACAAAGGTCATCTATCGAGACAGACAGAGCCCATGAGAGACGATAGACCCTGTCTATCGCGACAGACACCCGTCTATCACAACAGACAAAGAACCACCATAGACACCGTCTATCGCGATAGACATCGTCTATCGTGATAGAACAAAAGCACGACAGATGATGGACTCAATCTATCGCGATAGACTCAGTCTATTGTGACAGACACCGTCTATCGCGACAGACACCTTCTATCGCGACAGACATTGTCTATCGTGACAGAACAAACCACAACGGACGATAGACCTCGTCTATCGCGATAGACACTGTCTATCGCGACAAACAGGGCTCACGACAGATAGCGTCTATCGCAACAGACACCCGTCTATCGTGACAAACAGGACCCACGATAGACCCTGTCTATCGCGATAGAGAGCTCCACGCGACAGCTAGTGGCTATCACGATAGACACCGTCTATCGCGATAGATAAACATTTTCAGCAAAAAACTAGAGGGGTAATTTTTTGAAAATTTGGGCTAAAAATTGGGCATATTTGCATATTCAATCACCTATACCATTACAAAGGCCTTAGAAAAATGCACTAAACTCCTGAAAGGTCCTGATTGTCGGTTTAACCCCCTAAACCCTGAACTATCATAACTTTTTCATATGAAATCCATTTTTTGAGCTCTAGGGCTTGTCAAAAAGCTCGTGGTGAATACTACACGACCTCAACTGTCTTTTATAAGAATAATGCATTGATTTTCCGATAGGGTATTTTGAAGTTGACCCTCTGTGGGGCAGGTACACCAAGGGAGCTCTAGAGGAAATTTTTTGGCAATAGAAAAGGGGGAAAAAAGGGTCATTAAAAGTGTCTGAAATAAATTGTCTGTCAATTGAAGGTTCAAACTTGAGCTAAACTTGGAATTTTTATAGGATCATTGAGAGATTTTGGAGAAAGCAAAGCAAGTGCCATGGTGTGCAGGCTTGGGAACACACTTCCTGGTTGACAAGTGTAGCAAGGAGAAACAACTTGAGGTTGGAATATCTCTCAACCCCCTCAGTCTATTCTTAGCTTAGGCTAAGTGTGAGTAGTTGTCTTGATTGATTAGGGGTACGATAGGAATACGCAAGTTCTAAGAGCCTCTAATTTCTCAAGTCCAAGAATAGGTTAAACTGCAGTCAAGGGACAACTTAAGGGAAAAGAACTTAAACTAAGTGGAAGAAAAACATCAAGTACGTGTAAGACAATAGTTATGCAATATAACACAGGAGCAGTAGCAGAGAAGATAACAGATATAGGAGAGTCTCAACAATTTTCTACTAACAGCAAGTACAAAGATGATGGCGTTGTCCACCCATGCGCTCTCAAGGTAGAGCTTAAATGGCGATCTAGACAACTCTAGATAGGGAGATACAAGGCAGAGGTATGCTGGCTCAACTTGATGTCTCAAGTAGTGCAGAAGTCATGTATATATAGGATCATGAGTGGCCTTCCGTGGATGGCAATACATGGGCGGTAGAGCGTGGGCGGCCACCGCCCGCGTAATTGCCATACACGGCTTAGACCGGTTGAACCGACCTAACAAATATAAATGATTTCTGACTCCGATAGGGAATATTCTATGGAATATTCCCTTTACTGTCGCGCCGGGGGTGCTGCCCCCGGACCCCCACCAGGGGGCCCACTGGCCCCCTTGGACCCCCCAGCTAGAGCTGCCCGCTACCGCGGACCCCCCAATTGGGGACCCTGGTAACTCCCTTTCCTTATAATACCTTACATGATCCAATATGACCTTCATCCAACATGCAAGTTGGGATTCCCATCAATTGGGTAATGCACGCTTGGCTTCTCCTCATAACGGGGGCCTTACAAAATGTGCATACAATCATGAGGGGTAGACATTGATCATATACTAATACCCCCCCTCAATGTTTACCGATGAAAAATCAAGTAGGTTTCGGTCCTATGCCCATCTGTTGAAGATGTCTGTTGAGATGCTCTCTTCCAAGTGCTTTAGTGAATATGTCAGCATAATTTGCCTCTGTTGGGCAATATTCTAGCTCCACAATTTCATCTTCAATTAGCTCACGAATGTAATGGTACTGTACTTCTATGTGCTTGGTGCGAGCATGAAATACTGGGTTCTTTGCAATAGCCATATAACTTTGATTATCACACTTGAGTACAGACGCCATATTTGATGGAAAGCCTAGATCTGCAAGAATTCTCCTTAACCAGACTGCCTCACAAGAAGCAAAACAAGCTGCTTTGTACTCTGCTTCAGTGGAGGAGAGTGCGAGAGTTGGTTGCTTTCTACTTACCCAAGAAAATATTCCTGAACCAAGTGAGAAACAATATCCAGAAACTGATTTTCTAGAATCACAATCTCCAGCCCAATCTGAATCACAATATCCTTGGAGTGTATCACCTGTGGTATAAAAAATACCAAAATCCAAGGTTCCTACAATGTACCTTAGAATTTGCATTCCAGCATTCCAGTGACTCTCCTTAGGTTTGTTGGAAAACCTGCTTAATACTCCAACAGCATAGCAAATGTCTGGTCTAGTGTTGCACAGAAAAATAAGACTTCCAACGAGCTTCCTATACTTCTTAGCATCTATATCAGGCATGTTATCATCCATAGATAGCTTATGATTTACCTCCATAGGTGTGCTAGTTGGCTTGCAATCCATCATTCCAAATGCCTTGAGAATCTCTTTGGTATATTTTTGTTGTGAGATGAAAATGCCATCCTTCCTTTGCCATACTTCAATTCCCAGACAAAAATGGAGTAGACCTAAGTCTGTCATTTCAAACTCAGTTCCCAAGCTGATCCGAGTTTGATTGATCAGTTCCTGATGATCTCCTATAATGATCAAATCATCTACATATACAATGACAACAACTAGCTTGCTATCCCTTTTCGTTACATACAATTTAGCATCAGAAGTACTTCTTTCAAAACCCATATTTTTGAAAAAATGATCTATTCGTTGGTACCAAGCCCGTGGAGCTTGCTTAAGTCCATACAAAGCTTTCTTCAACCTGCAAACTTTATTTTCTGAATTGGGCACCTCAAAACCTGGTGGTTGAGATACATATACCTCCTCCTTGAGGTGACCATTCAAAAATGCAGATTTAACATCCATCTAGAAAATAGGCCAGGCCTTTTGTGCAGTGACTGCAAGTACCGTCCGAATAGTTGTCATGCGTGCTGTTGGCGCAAAAGTTTCTTGAACATCAAATCCTTTGATCTGTGAAAAACCCTGTGCAACTAATCTTGCCTTATACTTTTCTAATGTTCCATCTCCTTTATACTTAGCTTTCCAAATCCATTTAGTACCTATTACCTTCTTCTTTGGTGGCAAGTCGACTAGATCCCATGTATCATTTTTGAGTATACTATCATACTCCGACTACATTGCCGCTCTCCAACCTGGATCATCAAGGGCTTCTTCAATGGTGGTAGGTTCCTTTATTGAGCCCATGATATCTGCCATTAGAGCCATGTTAACAATGTGTTCTGAGGCTCTTCTTTGCTCCTCTATTCTCTTTGATCTTCGTAATCCATCCGATGATGATTCTGGTACATCTACATGTGGATTGTGATTATCAAAGAGCTGTTGTGCCCACTTCGGTAGTGGCTTACGTTGTGCAGCTACAACTGGTTGGCTTTTTATTGAGGAATTCTCCATCAGATGTTTCCTCCTCCTCAACTTTAACCTGTCTTTTGATAAGCACAAGGTGAGATATTTCTCCGTTTGATGAGATAGTAGATTTACCTTTATCTTCTACTAAGTGTGGTCGTTCATCAAACACCACATCTCGGCTGACAAAAATCTTCCTTGCCTCAGGATCCCACAACCTGTATGCTTTAGACTCTTCACTATATCCTAGGAAGACACCCTTTTTGCTTTTTGAATCCAACTTTGATCTTATTGAATCAGGAATATGTGCATAACAGAAATCAATGAACAATGGACACCCCATTATGATGAGGATGGCTATGACATTTCAGTCTTCACAATAGAGACAATCGTGTGTGGTCCAATTATTGAAGAATGTGAACCTAGCACTGATGCATTCGAGGATGCACGTGACTCCGATCTAGAGTCAATCATTATGGACCCACCCTTTGCATTAGATGAGGAATATTTCTATGAAGTAGAAGCTCACCCTCAGAGACACAAAGAAATTACAAATGTGGTGAGATTAACCACACAAGTGACCACCAAGAGTGAGGGAAAGAAGAGGAAGAAGAGAGAAGTCTCACCAGAGGAGGAAGAATCCTTGTTTGAGGTCCCTAAAAACTTCAAGAAGTATGAAATTGAAGATAGGAGAGTCATGATAAGAATGCCTAAATGTGAAGCCATCATAGGAGAGGTCTATGATAACAAAGAAACTACAAAGAAAATCATAGTGACCATGGAGAAAGGTGAAAAGTGATGCACATACATAGGACACAACCTAAGTGAGGATGAGGAGCAGGAATTGATAGCTTTACTACGAGAATATAGATACGTGTTTGCATGGAGTTACAAGGACGTGAAAGGTGTAGACCCTGACATATGCTCACATACGATCCCCACGACCTCAGATGCTAGACCCTCTAAGCTGAAGCCCTACACAATGACAACTACGCTGCCAAGATCGCCTGGTTGAAGCTGGATTTATCTATGAAATCGAGCACGCGGAATGGGTATCCCCCATTGTAGTGGTGCCCAAAAAGAATGGCAAATTACATGTATGCATTAGCTTGAAGAAGGTTAATGTAGCTACTATCAGAGATAGTTATCCGCTTCCAAACACCGAGCATCTATTAGAAAGGGTAGCAGGCAAGGAAGTGTATAGCTTCCTGGATGGGTTCTCTGGTTACAATCAAGTAGGCATTGCACCAGAAGATCAGCATAAGACGGCTTTTGCCACAGAATGGGGCATATTTGCTGTTCGGGTAATGCCATTTGGGCTTACCAATGCTCCTACAACCTTTCAGAGACTGATATGCCATGTATTCAAAGAATCCTTGAGGAAGAATTTAGAAGTCTACATTGATGATCTTTGTGCTCATTCCAACATTCGAGAGACCCATATACCTGAACTCAGACAAATCTTTGACAAATGTAGAAAATATCAAGTCTGTTTGAACCCAGAAAAGTGTGTTTTCATGGTCAGGCAAGGCAAGATTCTAGGACACATAGTGTCAAAGAACGGCATATCCACTAACGAAGAGAAAGTAAGAGCTATCGCAGAATTACCTAGGCCTAAGAATGTCAAGGAAGTGCAAGCTTTCATGGGGCATTGTGGTTATTACCGATGTTTCATACACATGTATGCCATCATTGCAAAGCCTCTGTATGGACTTTTGACCAATTTTGAGTGGATTGATGAGTGTGAGAAATCTTTCAATGAGCTTAAACGACGATTGTGTTCAGCACCAATCTTGACTACACCGTACTGGAACAAGCCATTCCATGTCCACATGGATGCATCCAATTATGCTATTGGGTGTACTTGCACAACCTATGGGTGAAGGTAATATGGATCTTCCAATTGCCTATGCTAGTAGGCAGTTGAATGCAGCTGAACGAAACTATACCACCACTGAACGACAAGGGTTAGGCATGGTTTATGCAGTTAAAAGGTTTAGACACTATTTGCTTGCAAATAAGTTTAAATTCTTTACTGATAATCAAGCTCTACTGTACTTGGTAAACAAGCCATGCAATACAGGTAGATTAGTAAGATGGTTCCTCTTACTAATGGAATATGACTTTGAGGTAGTGGTGAGGAAGGGCAAGACTTATTTGAGAGCAGATCATCTCTCGAGGCTCACATCCGGAGAGTCCCCACAGGGAGTATGAGATGACCTTCTTGATGCTTACTTGTTTAATTTGGAAGTTGTACCAGAGTGGGCCAAGACCTTAGTGCGAGTACTAACATATGGGCCTAAACATCCAGTAGTCAACACTCAAGATAGGGAGGTAGTAAAGGCCCAAAAGTACCATATCATAGCAGGGAGTATGTACAAGTACACGGATCAAGGAATATTATCTTGTTGTGTGGACAAGGATGAGTACGCAAAATGGTTGCAATTAGCACATGTTGGTGCATTAGAGCAACACTACTCGAGACAAAGAACTTTACAAACACTAAAGAGACTCGGAGTGCACTGGCCAACTATGGAAGCAGATGTCTATAGGATGTGCAAGGAATGCCCAATTTGCAACACTAGACCGCATGTGGAACATGCCACTCTTTATCAAATGTCTTTAGTGCCAGATTGGAGCCAACCATTAGTAGCCTTCCTAAGAATGAAAACATTCCCTCGGTAGATGACATTGGCTAGACAAAGGAGCTTAGAACAAGAAGCTTCAGACCATGCTCTGATTGGAGATAATCTATACAGATGAAGAAAAGATGGGTATCTTAGATTGTGTGTCCACGAGAGCAAATATATGAAGATCTTGGAAACTACTCACCAAGGTGTAGCAAGAGGACACTTTGGACCGGATCGGGTGATCAAGGCAATACTATTTGTAGGTCTTTGGTGGCCAACCCTTCACATGGATGCACATACCTACATGAAGAGGTGTGATGTTTGTCAGCGAACTCAGTATCCTATACGCAAAGATGAGATGCCATTGAAACCTATGATGGGTGGACGTGCATTCTCTAAATGGGGAATAGACTTTGTTGGTCCTATTAATCCCCCAGCCAAGGGTTCACATGCTAAGTACATCATTGTGGCCACAGACTATCTAACCAAGTGGGTAGAAGTAAAAGCCACAACGAAGAATGATGCTCAAATGACAGCAAAGTTCTTATTTGAGAATATGTTCACTAGATACGGATTGCCAATAGAGTTAGTGAGTGATAGAGGCACGCACTTCCTGAATGAAGTCATAGAAAACCTTCTCCAAGAATTCTTGGTGATACATAAGAAGTCGGCCCCTTATCATCCACAAGCTAATGGATAGCCTGAGAGCACAAATAAGATTCTATGCAATGTACTGACAAAATTGGTTAATAACAAACGCTCTGATTGGGACAAACAACTACACCATGTTGTTTGGGCATATAGAGTTGCCTATAAAACGGTACTCCAAGCCACACCCTTCCAGATGGTATTTGGCCAAAATGTAGTGCTACCATTGGACTTTTTGATACCTATTGGTGCAAATTAACAAGCGTACACATTTGGCTTGAAGCCCATACACATATGGAGAAGTATGGGAACCAATGCTAGAAGATAATCACCCATTTACTCTTTGTAAAAGTCATATTTGACTTAGAATCTTTGTAACCACCTACCCAAGGGAGTCGTGGATTTTATTAGTTGAAAATCATAAATCAATTAGAGAGAATATCTCCTAGGATGTAGTAGCATCATTATAGAGAGCCAAAGTTTGAATTCAAATTCAAACTTTGAACTCAACCACTATAAAAGTGATCATCAAAAAGTCACGGGTATGCAAGTCAATTTTTGAGCTTCTCATTCTCATTTCTGAGTGTGTGTGAGGCTTACACTCTAGCCCACACCTATCTATACAATTAGGCAATGATATTCATGCTTATGGCATTGTACAACATTGTTCATTAATACATATATCTACATTGTTCATCTTTGAGTTCTCTGTCATAGTGTCTGAAAGTCTATCAACTTGTGGAGATCATATCTCACTCATTTCTTCCCCAAATTCAAAGATCTATAGTTTGTTGGAACCAGCTCAAAGTTTTCTACACGCTATCAAAATTTGAAGGATTTCTATTCAGCCATTTCAGAGAAAAGTCCATCGAAGTGATCACTGGTTGAAGTCTGCAACAGTCCTAAAATATCAGGGGTAAAGGTTTAATTTCTCTGAGCATAGTTAATCTTTTTAAGTGATTCTACTTGGAATAGTTAGCTTGCTAAGCTAATTAGATACCCCTAAAAGGAATTTTTCCAATTTCTATTGTGCTGGTCATACTGAGCAAAAGATATAGTAGGTGTATAGTCAAAAATAGAAGGTTTTCTTGAAGACTTGAAGTTCAAAGTTTTCTGTTTTGGTTCAACCTTTTCATACATCATTTCCAAAGTACATAGGGCATTTTATGGTGTCATTGGGAAGCTAAGAAGGTCTACTTATCAACTCTGAAGCATCAAAGGGCTGGTACAATGCAGGATTTGGTAGTACCTACTCATTCTCTTGAAGTGTCCATCCATCATTCCCAACAATGGTATCAGATCTAGTTAAGGTAAAAATGGGAGATGGTTTTCCTTCATTTATTGATAAATTGGACAGGAACAACTATCAGGCATGGTCTCTAGGGATGAAGGCATACCTACAAGGAAGGAGTCTTTATGGATACATATCAGGAGATGAGGAATTGCCCTCATTCAAAACCAGAGGACTACCAACAAAGGAAGAACATGAAAAGCTCAACACATGGTGTGCCAAGGATGCATTAGCAAGGTCTTACTTACTCAAATCCATCTCTGATTTTCTTTTGCCACATATTAGAAATTTTAAGACATCCCAAGAGACTTGGGAAACCTTGTCATCCTATTTTTCTTCCAACACAAGGGCTAGAAAAAACCAATTGTGGATTGAATTCACCACACTAAGGAAGCAACCTAAGCAGGCTATTTCAGAGTATGTGACTAAGGTTAAAGATGTAGCAGATCAGTTAGCAAGTATAGGAGAAGATATTGAAGAAGAGCAGATAGTAAGGCAAGTGATCAATGGGATTAAAGTTGATGACAAATGGGAAAGCTTCACCACTGCCATGGACCTATACATGGACATGCAAATTCCAGATCTTACAACTCTCATGGGACAATTGTTCACTCATGAAGCCAAGCTCAACAAGAATGGAGACACATCCAAAGGTAATAGCTCTTCTGCCTTATACACTGATAAAAGTAAGTCTAAAGATAAAGGCAAGAACAAGAAAGGAGAGGATGAAGGCACTACCTCCCAAGCCAACTATGCAGGGAGAGGTAGATCATCAAGAGGAAGGGGCAGAGGAGGTAAGCAAGGCAGGGGGAGATCCTCCTCACCATGCAACATTTGTGGTTTATCAAATCATACTACAAATGAGTGTTTCAAGAACTACAAGAATCGGAGAGGAAGAGGATATCAAAGAGGTGGATACTCACAATCAAGAGGCAGATTCAACCATCATCAAGGATACAACAACAACTACAACAACAACTACAATGGCAACTACCAAGGAGGATTCAAATCCAGAAAGGATTACAACAACTATATAGAAGAGCAAGATGATTCTCTTCTGATTATGAACATGACTTCAAAACCAAGTACAAATGATGACCATCTCTTCTACATTGACTCAGGATGCTCAAATCATGTGGCTGGCAATGTAGCTCTACTTTCTGACCTTGAAGAGCCAAGAGGTAAACATCAAGTACAAACAGATGATGACACCAAGCACTCAGTAGTTAAAGTTGGAAATGTTAAGACTTGTGATGGAAATCAAAACTTGTTGAGTAGGGTACTATATGTACCAACCATTACCAAAAATTTTATGAGTGTTGGATAGATTGTGGAAAAAGGTTTGCAGGTTAGATTCAACCAATATGGAGCATTTGTGGAGGATCCCAAGCATGGTTTCAAGAGAATTGCTAAAGGAGAAAAGACATGTAGACTTTTTACTTTTGAGCTAGAAGATACAAAGAATATTGCACTCTACAATTATAAAGATCAAACACTTTCAAAGCTTGAGATTTGGCATAAAAGATTAGGGCATGTAGGAGAAAGAACCTTGAAGCAAATATGCAGGGATCAATGTGTAATTGGAATACCCAATGTTTCCAAACAACACATGATATATAAATGTGGTGCTTGTCAATTTGGGAAATCTCACAGGTTACCCTTCTCAAGGAAAGGCCACATGCATGAGGACTACCTAGAACTTGTCCATACAGATGTATGGGGACCAAGCAAAGACCCCTCAATCTCACGATCAAGGTACGATGTATCTTTTATTGATGATTATAGCAGGTGGACTGTATTGTACTTTATGAAGCACAAAGATGAAGTGTTCAACTGTTTTAAAAAATATCTTGCACTTGTTGAGAATTAGACAGGAAGAAACCTAAAAAGGCTAAGGTCAAATGGAGGAGGTGAGTACTTCTCCAATGAGTTTGAAGCATTCTTGTAGGACAAAGGAATCAAGAAAGAAATCACCACAAGGTATACTCCTGAATAGAATGGGGTAGCTGAGAGAAGAAATAGGTTGATTGTTGAAACAGCTAGGTCAATGTTGAATGAAAAGAAATTACCTAGTTTCTTATGGGCAGAGAGTGTATCTACTGTCACTTACCTTATAAACAGGTTACCATCCAAATCCCTTGATGGGATGACACCTTATGAAGCATGGCATGGTAAGAGACCTTCACTTGATCATTGCAGGATATTTGGATGTGTAGCATATGTACACATTCCTTCTCAGATAAGAGGTAAGCTAGACCCTAAGTCTGAGAAGTGTATCTTTATTGGATATGATCTAAATCAAAATGGATACAGGTTCTACAACCCTTCAAATAAAGGATTCATGGTTAGTAGAGATGTTGTCTTTGATGAAAATGACTCTTGGTATGAGAATGAATGCAGGAAGGTTAAACTACCCTATGACTTGGAGGAGGAGTTTCCAAGTCTTGCTAAGGAGGAACCTACTCATAGTGAAGACATTACTTCAGATCATGGACATTATTAATCTTGAAGAATTCAAGGCATGGAAGTCCAAAGGCAAAGTCAAGATGAAGAAACTTGAAGACATACTTGAATCTTCAAATCAATCAATCAGAAGATCACAAAGGGAGAGCAAAAAACCTATCAGATATGGGTATGATACCTCTCTTGTTACTAAACATTCTGTTTATCTTGCCAAAGACTTGTCAATTGAAGAACCAGGATCATATGAAGATGCAAAAACTCAGATAGAGTGGAAGGAAGCTATGAATGAGGAGATTGAAGCACTCAAAGAAAGTGACACATGGGAACTAGTACCAAAGAAAGAGTCCATGAAAGTAATTGGGTCGAGATGGATCTATAAACTCAAAAGAAATTCTGAGGGGTCAATAAGCAGGTACAAATCCAGATTTTGGCCAAGGGTACCTCACAAAGAAGCTACCAAAAGAATATTAAAATACCTCAAGGGTACTCAATATCATGGTTTGTATTTTCCTTACACATCAGACTTGGACATTAAGATTTATTCATATGCAGATTGGGCAGGATGCAAGGATGATAGGAGGAGCACTTCAGGATACATTTCATTTGCAGGTGATAAACCAATATCATGGTCTTCAAAGAAGCAACCTACTGTTGCTTTATCTTCTACAGAGGTAGAGTATAGAGGATTGGCAAAATGCCACCCAAGAAGCCATATGGATCAAGTTATTGTATACAGAATTTGGTTTATATACTAGGTCACCATTGATATTTGGAGATAATACAAGCTCACTTCACCTTGCAGCTAATCCTATTTATCATGCTAGGACCAAGCATATAGAGGTCCATTACCATTATGTAAGAGAGAAACTATTAAGCAAGGACATTCAACTAACATATGTATCAACCAACATGCAGTGTGCAGATTTGTTAACTAAAGCTTTGGATGGAACCAAACTTTGCAGGCTCAAATCAATGATTGGATTGCAGGATATACATGAAGACTGAAGAATGAAGACCAAGCCAAAATGTTTGGCTTGAGGGGGAGTTGTTGGTGCAAATTAACAAGTCTACACATTTGTCTTGAAGCCCATACACGTATGGAGAAGCATGTGTTAGCCGTTAAAGGCTACAGATTCTGATTTCGGAATCCAATACTTTAGGAGGTTGGGAGTCCCTGACTATCTACCTTTCCGTATGCAGGTTACTACTATCGTGATGATTAAAAGTAAATTAACTCTTAGCCACGTGGGTCCTTGGGAGTGGTAGGGGTCTGTTAGACGGAGGCCCTGTACTATTTTGCCAACTCATTACACAACCATAAATGCTCTCTCGTGTCTTAGCTCAGTACCCAACTCTGAACAACTGAAAACTGTTCGGTGTACTGGGCTTAGAACTTCAGAACTAATCCTGCTGTAGCTATCTGAGCAGTAGTCCGGTTACTTGTATCCAATAGAATAATATACTTCAGTAACAAAGGTCACCTAATACGCACTTCTTCAGAACAGACAGGTATACCAAACAGACATCTATACCCTAAAGTTATGTAAACTCACTGTATGCCAAACTCGGGCAGCAAATCTCCTAACACCAACTAACTAGTCACATACATAATAGTGTCCTATTCGCACCCCGACCATCACAGATACTAGTCTGCCTGTGATCGGAATCAACAGTGAACGCAGACTACTGTATCACACTTGGTCACTTACAGAAAATGTTAACGCACAAACAGTTCGGGGTCGCTTTTTTCACATTCACTTGTTCAGCAGAAAGACTGACAAACAATACACTGCAACTTAATAACACTCAGAGACATGCTTAACCATTACCAAACAGATTCGTATACAGGATTATCAATTCGTCACTCTGCACTACAGTGCGTATAACGACTAGACGGAGCACAGAACAGAACAGAGTAGGGTTAGTCTTCCCCACAGCATACACACTTCAAATAGTACGCTTACAGTTTCCAAAAAACGGGCTCTCGGCCACTCTTTTCTCATTGCCTTATATAGAAGATTTTTTACAAGGGTGCACGAATCTTTAGTTACCTGCGCGTTTCCCGAAAGGTTCCTTTACATTTAAGCCGCCTGTCCTAGTAGTTTTGTCCTTTTTCGGCGGCCGTCTAACACTAGCACGCACGGTGGACTCGAACCCGCAGGTTCTTATGGTTCTGCTACGAGACCTTCTAGATACATGCTTCGGGCGAGCCTAAATGTTCGGGTAATTTTCTTTTTAATGGTTTCTATCATTTGAACTAAAGTGGTTGGTTCTAATAACTGGGCGTCCGTTCTAACGGAGCTAAGAGCTATGGCTTGGGTTAACAAAATTTCGGCCTGGTTCTGTAAGAAGGCTTCTTGTAAATAAAAGTCATTGGATAATGCAGCGTCGCGGGATGTCTTCATTTCGGTGACTTTCTTCTACATATCCGTGACTCGATCCTGTTGATTTCGCAACCGGTTGTCTAGTCGCTCGATTTGTTGGTTCTGAAATTCGATCGTTTTGTAGTAGGCATCCCGTTCTCTGCGAGCATTTGCAAGATCTTTTTGGTATTTGGCTTCCCTGTTTAATTGGTGTCTCAGCATTCTGTTCACTTCGTCCAAACATTCCTGGGCTCTTCGTAGCTCGTCTTTGACTTGTTCTGCTTCTCTCTGTTGGTCTTGATTTTTCTGGATTGTCTCCTACAATTGTGCTTTCGTTTCCTCGATCAGATCTTCGAGTGATGAGCTGATATCTTCCTTTTCTTGTAGCGCGAGTTTTAGTGTCCGGATTTCTTTGTGTGCTTTGTTTAATAGCTGGTCCTTGGCGGCCAGTTGCTTCAATGCATCATCCCGTTGCTGTAGCAGTGTCTGTTGTGCCGAAACTTGGCCTTGGAGATCTGCTACTTTCATCTGTAATTGATGGTTCTCTGCTTTGACGGCATCGACTTCTTCCTGGAGGGGGGTGATGTCGGCTTCCAATAGGTCGACCTTGTGTTGCAACTCTTGACGAATGGTATTTGCGACCTCACTAAGCTGTACTGGAAGTTGTTGAGAGAGGGAAATAAGTAATTGGCCCATGGTAGCAAGCTCGGAAAAGACCGGAACGGAGGAGGGGAGAAGGGGATGTTGTGGTTGCGTAGAGGTTTGGGTATTAATTTGGGGGGATGTCGGGGGTGAATAATTGAGGGAGGATGAAGAAGATTCGAAAAATGGCGGGGGAAGAGGGTTGACTGGTGGTGATCGAGTAGATTCGGTATTGTTGATGTGGGCGATGGTGGATTCGACGGCCCTTAACAGGGTATTGAGAGCTTCGTCCACCGCTTCGTGCTCGTCGTCCTGGTGTTCTGATGCTTCGGTTGAGGTAGTCGCTGTTGGCGTTGGATGCTGCTGGTCGTGTTGGTCGGCCGATGATTCATTGTGTATGGAAGTGGCTGTGTCGTGGAAGGTTTCTTCTTGGTTTTGGTTGTCTTTAGCGTTTTTCTGATCCTCTCCGGCGGAACCTTGTGCTTCGCTTTCTGATGAACTGATTCGGATCCTTTTGCTACGGAATAACTGGTTGATTTCTTTGTCTTCTTCTTCATCGTCTTCAAGTGGTTGAACTGATTCTTCGTGCCTAAGTACGGGACCTCGGGGTGGGGGTTGTGTGGCAAGAATGGCTGGAAAAAGGAAGGAGAGGATATGGGGGAGGCGAGAGCGTGGGGTAGTTCCTTTGTTTACCTGTTTTACTATAGTTACGCATTCTTTGTGGATTCTATGAAAAAGTAGGAGGCGAAGTTTACGGGTTCTCGGGCTGCTAAATCTAAGGCGGAATAGAAGGGTCGGGAGATGCCATAGGTGCGCTTCTGCAGGTTGAGTATGGCGACTAGGAATTGTAGGGCGGATTGTTCGGGTTCAGGACGGCAGAGAATAGCGAACTCGTTGGAGGAAGAGCGGGGGAATAGTTCGGTCATGCGGGCGAGGGGGATAATGGGGCCATTTTCTCGGCCTTGCGGGGTGAGTCGGAAAGCTTCAAAAAAGACTGGGAAGGTGATGATGGTTCTGGAGGGTAGCGAAGGGAAAACCCATTGGCGTTCGGTGGCGGGGGATTGGGTGATGGCAGAGATGATTTGCACGAAGAAGGGATGCGCTTCCACTGAGTGCCAGGGCAACTCAGCGAAGTTGGCCAACCCTCTGCAACGCAGGTATTCACCTACCTCGGTAGGGATACCATTGCGGAAGGCAGCATAGTTTGCTAGAGCTTCCATGGTGTTTGCTGATACAGAATACGAGCACGAAGACAGAACACAAGGGGTCGCACAGAACACTAACACTCAACACAATAGTGATTTTTGGCGTTGCCTAAAGGGTTAAATAGGAACAATACGGTGGGGTGGGAAAGGGGGTTGGGTATCATTGTGCGGTGCGGGAATGATGCCTGTTTTCATGCAGGCGTGCGTACTTGAGTGACTGGTAAGGGGGGCGGCTGGTAACATAAAGATTTTTCAAAACACGGCTATTTATAAAAAGAAGAAAGAAAAGATTAGACAAAACGCGGTTCACCGCCGAAAAATTTAATGCGGGCTAGGGGCGTGATGATATGGCCACAGCTTCGACCCATTGATTACTTTTGGGAGTGGATTTCCGGTCAACGTGTTCAACCGAAAAGTTGCCGGACCGACTTGTTCTGAGATTTTGAAAGGGCCGAACCATCGTAGTTTGAACTTTCCTACTGCTCTATCCGACTTTGCGTTGTAGAAGAGTACGAGCTGTCCTACCGAAAAGATTGGAGTTTTCAAATATCGATCGTGTGTCTTAGCTTGCCTTAGTTGTACTTCACGCATGGTTAAAAAGCTGAGCCATCGGTGCTCATCAAGTTCTCTGAGTGCGTCCATTCGTGCTGTCAGCGAATCTTTCGATAGCATCTTCTGAGTAATTGCTACACGTAGACTTGGGATGACTACTTCCATGGGTGCTATTGCTTCTAAGCCATAAGCTAGTTTGAAAGGTGTCAAGCCTGTTGTTACCTTATATGTAGTTCGGTATGCCCATAAGACTGCAGGTAGTAGTTGATCCCATCTTTCTGGTGCTTCCATGATCAGTTTCCGGAGGATATTCAATAGTGATTTGTTTGTACTTTCTGCCAAACCATTGGCACGAGGGTAATATGGAGAGCTGAGTTTGTGTGTCACCTGGAAGGATTGGGTGAGTACCTTCATTAATTGATTTACAAAGTGAGTACCTTGATCTGAGACAATTTCCAGTGGTAAGCCAAAACGTGGAAAGACATCATTCAGTAGACACTTTGCTACTGCAACCGCTATAGCCGACCGTAAAGCCCAAGCTTCTACCCATCTTGTTGCGTAGTCTATACAGGTTAGTATGTATCTGTTGTTACTAAAGACTGCTGGAGGTGTGATCGGACCGATAAAATCTAATCCCCATTTCTGAAATGGTTCAAGTGGCATAATAGGCTGCAAGGGAAAGAAGTGTCGTTGCAGTGGTTGTCCAGACCTTTGACAGGTATCGCAGTGTTTGACGAATTGGGCCACATCTCTGTACATAGTTGGCCACCAGAGACCTCCTTGCAGAATTTTCCGGTGAGTCAAGTCTGTGGCAAAGTGACCACCAGTAGGGGTCGAGTGAGCCATCGTGATGACTGAGTTAATTTCATGTGGAGGGACACAGCGAAGTAGGATTCCGGTGTGATCTACATAATATAGTTCTCCAGCAACTAATCGGAATCGGCGACTAAAGACTGCAATCTTCCTTCGGACTGTCTTGGTTGTCTCGGATGGAAAACATCCTTCGGTGAGAAAAGTTAGAATCTGATCGTAATATGTAGGTGGTGCTTGTGATTCCGAAGTCTCTTCAGTCAATGGCTCAAAACTATAGATCGCTGGAGTCGTGTCATCTATGCCTATCGGGGCTTCATCGAAATTTAGGCGAGATAAGAAATCTGCTAAGGCATGTGCAATTCCGGGTCGGTGGATGACTTCATAGTCGAATTCCTGCAAGAGTAGCACCCATCGTGCTAATCGTCCGCCTAAATGTTGTTGTCTTACTAGATAGACGAGGGCAGCATGATCCACATGGAAGGTGAATTTCCGGCCTAGTAGATAATGTCTGAATTTTTTGATGGAGTAAATTAATCCTAGACATTCTCTTTCGGTGGTAGAATAGTTCTTTTCTGCAGGTGCAAGCCTTCTGCTGGCATAATAAACGGGGCGAAACCACTTATGTGTTTGCTGCATCAGAATACTGCCAATCGCAATATCTAAAGCGTCGACAAAAACATGGAATGGATTGTCCCAGTCCGGTGGTTGTAAGATTGGGGCCTGCGTCAATAAATACTTGAGTCGATCAAATGTATTTTGGCATTCTTGAGTCCATTCGAACTGTCGGGGAGTTTTTGTGATTAACTTGTTCAGTGGTACAGCCAGATGAGCAAGCCACCGTAAGTGTCTGCCATGCCACCGTACTTGACCCATGAAACGCATTACTTCTTTTGGAGTAGCGGGTACTGGGGCTTCTAAAATTGCCAAAATCTTATCTGGGTCTACTTGGATACCTTGGGCAGATACAATATGACCAAGTAGTTTGCCACACGAAACTGCAAACACAGATTTGGTTGGGCTAAGACAAAGTCCATATTCTCTACATTTCTGAAAGCAGCACCGTAAATGGAACAAGTGTGCTATCAGCTTACCGAAAATTGAAAAATCATCGAGATATACTTGCATAAATGAAGTAAGATAAGGAGAAAACCTGCATGCATCTTTGAAATGTGCTTGGTGCGTTTCTCAATCCAAACCACATTACCGTACAAGCAAAGACACCCCAATTGGTAATGAATGCGGTTTTTGGTATATCCGCTTCGGCCATTCTAACCTGGTTGTAGCCGTTGTATCCGTCTAAGAATGAATACATTTCATGACCTGCTACCCTATCGAGCATTGTATCTAGAAAGGGGATCAGGAAAGGATCCGGTACTGTTGTGGCGTTTAATTTCCAGTAGTCTACACAGATCCATAGTTGCTTATTTTTCTTTGGCACGATCACAATTGGTGAAATCCATTCGGCATGTTCTACTGGTACGATGAATCCGACTTTTGATAATCTATCAAGTTCGGCTTTTACCTGTGATGCATAATTGGGATTCATCCGGTAGCCGGGCTGTTTGTTTGGTTTAGCTTTAGGCTTCAACATAACTCTATGCTGATAGATGCGCGGATCTAATCCTTTCATATCTTTGTAATCCCATGCAAAGATGTCTGAGAATTCGCGAAGAAGTCAAATCAAGTCAGCTTTAAATGATTCCGGTAAGTTTTGCCTTATCTTTACAGGTCGCGGATGATCTTCGTCTCCTAGATTGTACGTGGTCAACTGGTCTTCGGGGACATAAAATTGTTGAGGTTTCTCTGTATCATCTTTTGACTTGAACAGCGATTGTATTTCATCGTCATGTGTTGGGGCAGTATCTTCATGCTTAGCTTTTTTAGTGATAGGTACGATTGTACAAACTGAAGTGTTCCAGTTATCTATAACAGACTGTAGATCAACAGTTCCTACAGACATTAAATCAACGTTACTCTTCAGAAATTCCTCTTCTTCATCATTTGATAGTCCATCTAACATGTGGACTGGTTCAGCAAAATATGGTCTGGCGTGAAGTTCGCAAGGTTGTATAGCATCTAATTTTACCACATATCTACGATTGGCATCTTTGAATGTAAGCTCTTGTGCAGACCAGTCCTATATTACCTTCGCATGCTTCAGCCAAGGTCGGCCGAACAGAAGGTTGTAATCCAAAGTGGATTCCGGCAAATCTAGTATTACAAAGTTCATTTTGAAGCTCGTACCTTGTAAAGTAATGGGTACATTCCGCACAAGTCCTACGAGATGGACTCTAGATTGATCTGCCATTCTGACAAAAAATTACACTGGTTCAATTTCGGTCCATCCTAACCTTTTGCATACGGTTGCAGTCGCAATATTAACACCAGAGCCTCCATCAATCAATACTTGCATAATTTTATGATTCTTATACCATACTGTAATCAAGGGAACTGAATGATCGGCAGTAGAATCAGGTTCTGGTTGAACTGCTGCCGTTGCCGGAATACAAGAAGGCACCGGACTGAACTGTTGCTGGAACGTTGTCGAATCCCAGGTACTAATGCCAGAAGTTGGCCTAGAGGCAGGGTGATAGATGCCTTGGATAAAATTTCCCAGGCCTGTTGAGATTGGTTGTCCTGCTCCTTTGAACTTGAGGTCTCCGCTGATGCAAAAGTATCGGCTGTTATGCCTACTGCTGATGATGGCTCCGCTGTTGCTTCCTTTTGTTGCGTTCCTTCCTTTGTTGACGAAGCTTGAGTCATCGGAATAGGTTCTGGGAACACTGGTGGTTTTGTTGCGGTCCAGTGACTAGCCTTGTCATACATCCTATGTTGTTCTCGTATCCCAGGTTCGAATAATTCTGCTGCCGACTGCAGTTGTTTACCGGATCGGGTCTGGACTGTAGCAGTTTGTGTTCCTACTGGTGTGATTTGTACCATGTTGGCCATTGGGTTTTGTCGCTCCTTCTTCCTTTGATCATACTCAGCTGCATCTTTGCAAAATCTCCTGATGTGTCCAAATTTGCCGCAAAAATGACAGCGTGGTGGTGGTAGATTGGGATTTTCCGGTGGTGGTCCGTTCTGCCAGCGGTTTGTATTAAAATTGTTGTTCCTCTGTCCTCGGTAGTTCCGATATCCTTGCGGTTGATTGTTTCTCAATTGCGGAGGCACATAGTGATTCGCTGGCTGTCCATGTTCTTGTATAACTGCATTGACCATTGATGTTCCCTGTATTCTAGCGTTGTAAACACAGTTTCCGGTGGTGTGTCCGGCAGTGTTGCAGATAGCGCAAAACGTTTGATTTAGGGCACAATTGGCACTAGTATGACCTGAATTTTTGCATGTGATGCAGTATACTTGTTTGGTTATGTCTTCAGCCATACTTTTGTTTGTTTTTAACCACTCTAGATCTTCTGTAAATCCACCGACCTTGGATTCCAGTTGCAGAGCCATGGCAATGACTGCATCCAGCGTCATAGCTCCGACACATCTTATGATCATGATCTGTTTCAGTTGTGGGGTTAAGCCATTGATGAACCACTGAGTGATGACATCATCAGGTAAGTTAGCGTGGGCCTGTGGTATCTACCGTAAGTGTGTTCTAAAGAGTGTAGCATACTCCTGGACAGTCTGATTTGCCTTCTGTCGATTATTCTATAAATAATCAAAGATTTCGGCGGGATTCTTCTTTAGCCTGAATCGTTGCAGAAAGGCATCTCGTACTGCATCATAGGTACCGAAATGATTAATATCGTATTCCGTAAGCCATCTAGCTGCTTCATTAACCAGTGTGGATTGAAAAATGATGGCCTTATACGCCTGATCCGGTGGATGGTTAAGAACTGCATAACTTATCTCGAAAGTGCGTACGTGAGCATCCGGATCATCTCCTGGGAATCCACCGAATTTTGTGTATGTTACTCCTGTTGGAGGCGGCCTTGGTTGACATAACTGTTGTTGCTGTTGTTGTCCGTTCATTGTGAGTGTATTAGGCCTTCCTTCTGTATCTTGAGGTTGACTGGTTGAACTATCGGAACTTGTATCGCGGGATGGCGTGCCTTCCGGTGTGCTGTTTTTACTTAGAATGCGTCGGATTTCTGCTTCGAAGAGTTTTCCTTCCTTCTGGATATCCAATATCCGAAATCTTTCTTCCAAGCACGCTGGTTGGGTTGAGGATTCCGCAAAAAATGCGAAGCCTTGGCCTACAGTTGGTGATTCTATCACCGGAATATGACCGGAATCAATCGTAACGTTCTCAATTTGCTTGACAATTGGGTCAGATCGAGTTATGCCTTCTTCTCTCAAGGCTGTCTTTAGTGCTTTACGTGCTTCAGCCTTACGGTTCTTAGGATATGTTTCGCCAGAATGAGTAACCGGCATGTATCATTGCGCAGTAACACTATCTGAGCAGTTTGCAACAATCTGGGTCTGTTGCTACTGCTAGTTAATCGAATGTTAACTGAATGTTTGCTTCTGACAAACAGCTGGCACTCTAATGCCACCTTCCCACAAATGACTGGCAATCGGATGCCACCTTCCCACAAATGACTGGAAATCAGATGCCACCTTCCCACAGATGACTGGCAAATGTTAGCCGTTAAAGGCTACAGATTCTGATTTCGGAATCCAATACTTTAGGAGGTTGGGAGTCCCTGACTATCTACCTTTCCGTATGCAGGTTACTACTATCATGATGATTAAAAGTAAATTAACTCTTAGCCACGTGGGTCCTTGGGAGTGGTAGGGGTCTGTTAGACAGAGGCCCTGTACTATTTTCCCAACTCATTACACAACCATAAATGCTCTCTCGTGTCTTAGCTCAGTACCCAACTCTGAACAACTGAAAATTGTTCGGTGTACTGGGCTTAGAACTTCAGAACTGATCCTGCTGTAGCTATCTGAGCAGTAGTCCGGTTACTTGTATCCAATAGAATAATATACTTCAGTAACGAAGGTCACCTAATACGCACTTCTTCAGAACAGACAGGTATACCAAACAGACATCTATACCCTAAAGTTATGTAAACTCACCGTATGCCAAACTCGGGCAGCAAATCTCCTAACACCAACTAACTAGTCACATACATAATAGTGTCCTATTCGCACCCCGACCATCACAGATACTAGTCTGCCTGTGATCGGAATCAACAGTGAACGCAGACTACTGTATCACACTTGGTCACTTACAGAAAATGTTAACGCACAAACAGTTCGGGGTCGCTTTTTTCACATTCACTTGTTCAGCAGAAAGACTGACAAACAATACACTGCAACTTAATAACACTCAGAGACATGCTTAACCATTACCGAATAGATTCGTATACAAGATTATCAATTCGTCACTCTGCACTACAGTGCGTATAACGACTAGACGGAGCACAGAACAGAACAGAGTAGGGTTAGTCTTCCCCACAACATACACACTTCAAACAGTACGCTTACAGTTTCCAAAAAACGGGCTCTCGGCCACTCTTTTCTCACTGCCTTATATAGAAGATTTTTTACAAGGGTGCGCGTTTCCCGAAAGGTTCCTTTACATTTAAGCCGCGTGTCCTAGTACATTTGTCCTTTTTCGGTGGCCATCTACCACCTGGGAACCAATGCTAGAAGATGATCACCCATTTACTCTTTGTAAAAGTCATATTTGACTTAGAATCTTTGTAACCACCTATCCAAGGGAGTCGTGGATTTTATTAGTTGAAAAGCATAAATCAATTAGAGAGAATATCTCCTAGGATGTAGGAGCATGATTATAGAGAGCCAAAGTTTGAATTCAAATTCAAACTTTGAACTCAACCACTATAAAAGGGATCATCAAAAAGTTGCGGGTATGCAAGTCACTTTCTGAGCTTCTCATTCTCATTTCTGAGTGTGTGTGAGGCTTACACTCTAGCCCACACCTGTATATACCATTAGGCAATGATATTCATGCTTATGGCATTGTACAACATTGTTCATTAATACATATATCTACATTGTTCATCTTTGAGTTCTCTGTCATAGTGTCTGAAAGTCTATCAACTTGTGGAGATCATATCTCACTCATTTCTTCACCAAATTCAAAGATATGTAGCTTATTGAAACCAGCTCAAATTTTTCTACATGCTATCAAAATTTGAAAGATTTTTATTCAGCCATTTCAGAGAAAAGTTCATTGAAGTGATCACTGGTCGAAGTCTACAACAGTCCTAAAATATCGGGGGTAAAGGTTTACTTGCTAAATTAATTTCTCTGAGCATAGTTAATCTTTTTAAGTTATTCCACTTGGAATAGTTAGCTTGCTAAGCTAATAAGATACCCCTAAAAGGAATTTTTCCAATTCCTACTGTGCTAGTCATACTGAGCAAAAGATATAGTAGGTGTATAGTCAAAAATAGAAGGTTTTCTTGAAGACTTGAAGTTCAAAGTTGTCTGTTTTGGTTCAACCTTTTCATACGTCATTTCCAAAGTACATAGAGCATTTTATGGTGTCATTGGAAAGCTAAGAAGGTCTACTTATCAACTCTAAAGCATCAAAGGGCTCATAGAAAGCAGGATTTGGCAGTACCTACTCATTCTCTTGAAGTGTCCATCCATCATTCCCAACAATACCTACATTGAAAGTAGCACAAGAGCATGACTAGACAGGCCATGAGCTCTCCTCTAGAATCTTCGATCTTGAACGATTAGGTGAAACACGATTGAGAGTTGCTGCAGGAATTTATGCAGCCAAGAAAAGGCAAAAAACATATTTCGACGCACATGCGAAGGATAAGGGCTTGAAATCAGGAGACCTAGTCCTAGTCTACACTTTGAAGAAACATGCACGGAAATTAGAGAAGAGAGGCTATGGGCCAATGATTATCAATGGGATCTCTACAAGTGGAGCAATTCAACTAGTCACTCTAGAAGGCAATATTCTACCAAGTTACATAAGTGGATGCAGAGTCAAGTTATACCAAGAACCCCTCATGGAGGAGATGTTAAATCGACTCAATACTGCAAAGAAACGTAAAGAAGAGGAAAAACGAATTCGAGAAGAAGCACAAGCAGAAGCTTTAGAACGCATCCGACGAATGAAATTGAGGAGACAAGGTTGAGATCAGCCTATGCCTGATACTCAAGAATCTCTAGGTTATCACATGGCCATGTGTGAGGGTTCAGGTGAACGTTCCCATAGGATAGTCGATCGGCGATCTTTTGTGACCCTAGGGGTAGGACAAGGAGAGAGTGCAAGGACCGTGAGAGCTTTAATTGACTCAGGAGCAGCCACTAGTGCAGTTTGACTTTCTTACTGCCAAGAATTGCAATTGAAGGTCAATCCTATAGAGGCATATCTCATAGGGTTGGGAGGTGTGGAAACCCCTTGCATGGGAGAGGTGGAACTTCCCCTCTACATTCAAGAGGTTCTAATGGCAGTCAAAGTGCTAGTATGTGAAGACGAGGATCTTACCGAACCTCTTGTCTTGGGCCAAGACTGGATCTATGACCATGCAGTCAACCTCAACCTAAGAAGTGGACTTCTTCAGGCTTGGGTAGGCCAAAACCGCATCACGATTGAATTAGAAAATCAAGCACTCAGGCCACTAGAAAAGGCACCAAATCTTGGTCCCTCGAGGAACCCACATGAAGATAATGATGCTATTCTTGTCCAAAGTTTTGTGGTGCAAAAGATTGTCACCTTTGATGAAAGAGCAGAAGTCAATGAGGAGTTCCCTTCTTTTCCAAAGAGGATTCGAGGACAACAAGCCGGGCAACACACGACACAGGGGAGGCCGATGATCAAGAAGAATGAACACCAACCTGTACAATATAAAGTACCTTGTGGGATGAAGCAGATTTGGGTATGCAAGGGTGAACAACCCTCCGCTTTGGAGATAGGATCCCAAAGATGCACCAAACGGGCTACAATGTCAAGGGTTACAACGAAGGAGTATCCTAGGCATCAATCTAGACAAACCATTTCTATTTGGGTTCCAAAGCGGTCAATGAAGGATATCACAAATGCTAGACAGATATGGGTGCCCAAGACCTACTTACAAGCTCAAATAGCTTCACCATTGAATCAACACCCACCATCACCCTTGGCACAAACCCCAGGGCGAACATCTACACTCCACACTACATCTTCGGTCACACCTAGGAATGTCGGAAAATGGGTACCCAAAAGGTCCCAAATCCAACACAATCTAGTCAACAAACCTTTACATGTCATCACCACTAAAAGCTACCATTCTGCCATCAAAGTTTGGAGACTTAAACCTCGTATCAAACTGCCTGACCCAAATCAGTCCCCTCTGATGTAGGTGCATTCTGAGTACATTGCACATCCAAAGTATGCATCTAGGATGAACACTAACCTACTAACCAACATTCTCACACATCACAAACACTCCACCCACTAAACCCTAACCACTTGAAACGTCATGTTAGTATTGTGGAGGGAACACCATAACATCCTGTTTCATATGCAATGCTAATGTGCCTCTCTTCTTCTAGCAGATAAGCATCAACAACTACACGTAGTGTCATTGCAGAAGCAGTAGGCTCAAGCTCACAGGTAGGAATAAGTAATGCAGGGATTTGGACAGTCTACCTATTGATGTGCCACCAACTGAACGACCTGTAGAGTTGCAACACCTCCAGCACATACCTGTACCGGATCCTCCCATAGGAATCACAGAGAGAGTCCATGCAAATTCTCATTGGTTCAATGGCATGCAAGGGCCCTTAGGGGAGGCCAAGTATATTTGGGAGTCCACGTGTGAGTATGACAAGTCATGGGTCAGATTCCAGTTCTTTTCCAAGGAGTTTGAAACTCTCCAGAACACACAAGATCTACAGACCATATGGCAGCGTGCAGGGCTGGCCGAGTACTTTGCAGCACCTTTACCCAGACTAGATCTCCTATGATGTTACTACTTGGTCTCAACATTATAGGCAAATGAAGAAAAAGATAAACCAGGATCATTTGTCCTTCCTTCCTTATTGGGAAACAATGAGTTGAAAAGGTTCGAGCTCACATTAGAATGGTGAGCTCTGCTTTGAACATGCATGGCACGCATGTGCCCTCTGAGAAGGATGCTCTTATCCCCACTAACATGAAGAACCGGAAGCTACAGAAGTTGAAAGATATGGAAGCACTCACACCAAATGTGTCCATTCCTCTTCGTATGTGCATGCAACATTTTGCATTTCCAGGTCAAGATCGATTCACTCAGCCCCACAAACGGATCTGGTTTGCTCTTTACTTGGCGGAGACAGGTGCATCGCCGATTAAGCTTCATGTATGGATTATGGAGTATCTATATGAAACAAATAAAAGGTCATCTAGGAAGCTAGTGGTGAATGGTTGTTGTGCAATCACACGCATTATCTACAGGTGCTTAGCATATGATGTACCCATTGAACGTGCTTTAACTTGGTCACAACTACAAATGTTTAAGAGGCTCAAGACTTCCACACATCAATCCAAGCGCATGAGGGATACAATTCCCTATGTCCAGACCCACAAAGTTCTGACGACTCCGAAAGTCTCTCCATGAGGGGATGCCACTGTGCCTCCCTTTACCATCAGAATACCCAGATCAGGGTCTGAAGGCACATCCCAAGCTGCTCCTTCGGCTCCTCCTGTCCCATCTAAATTTGAATTTGCTACGACTGGAGACATTGAAGGGATGATCACCTTCGATTTCGGATCATTCTTGCAGAATACACAACTCTTCGATGTCGAATTCTTCTCAGACACAGAAGAACAGGGAACCTCTTCCCAAAGACGGAGGAAATCCACAGAAGGCCGCCATGTACATTGGAATGACGATCAGCGGGGACAACAACCAGGACACCCAGAAGAAGAAGAAGTAGAAGAAGAAGAAACCACTAGAGCCCCATCATACACAGTAGAACTCCGAAGGCTGTATATCAGATCATGGAGCAAGTGCGAACACAACAATTGCTCAATGAACAAAATAGTAG
This sequence comes from Ceratopteris richardii, assembly GCA_020310875.1. Taxonomy (NCBI): domain Eukaryota; kingdom Viridiplantae; phylum Streptophyta; class Polypodiopsida; order Polypodiales; family Pteridaceae; genus Ceratopteris; species Ceratopteris richardii. The sequence goes on from CM035418.1 coordinate 45,431,167, forward strand.
AATGCTCATGGCTCAGCTCTTGGAAGAAGCTAGAGTCGACTCAGAATACAGTGAGGGTCTCTTATTGATGGCAGAAACTTATGGTGTAGTAGAAGCAGTTCGAACAGCGATACAAAGACCTCCCGTTCAATATGATCCTTGAAGATTCCAAACACGACCACGGTCTGGTAAAAACATCCAAATTCCCATTACTACAGCGGAAGGACCTATTATTACATCTAAACCAATTGAGACAACCTCCCAAGAAGCAAGAACTCCTGGCCAAGAACACATAGTCACCACTAAAGAGTATACGGAGCCACTACCACCCACTCCCCCACTGTCACCTCCTCGAACTCAAGCTGGAGACACCACCTCGACTACCCAACCCATAGAGCAAACCTTCATCTTCCATACTCCCACCTCTGGTTCAACTTTGTTCTCCACCTTTGAAAAACCTGTCTATCAAACCACCACCATCACAAAAGAATCAATCGAACTGCTCATGGAGATAGGCATAGGACAACCAGCCTCCACAACCTCTGTCGTAGGACATCCTGACACTAGATCCATATTTTTTGGATTCCCTACCACCACACTCCCTTTTGTGACATTCCCCCCTCCTATCTCTCCCTTGTCACCACCCCACCCTGCTCGTCAATTCCATTCCCACCTTCCACACAACACTTATACACCACTATCACACACACACCACCTACCATTCCGATATACATGGTTGACACTACACTCACATCCACCCCTGAGGGCATGGACATTTCACCACCAAAAGCACCTCCGCCACCCCCCGCACTTCCACCTTCCCCCGTTCCCCCTCCACCAATCTCACCGGCACACACATCGCCTGTAGACACAACATTCACTCTTCCCATTCCCCAATTCCCTCCCCTTGCATCTTCCATCGTACAAACCGCACCGTCGTCCATAGGCAATGCATTTGACACCATGATTGCATGTATGACACAGTTAAGGACAGAATATAATCAGTTGCAGGCACAAAATCAAAGGTTACAAGAACACTCCAAAGCATTACAACAACGCCTCGATACACTGGAAGAGGACAAAGCTAGTCTCCAAACTCAATTTCAAACCTTACAAGGGGCTCATGGCATTTTGGAGACACAATTTCAAAATGTAGATCAGGAATCAATTCAAGGGTTAGAAAGCCATCTACAGATACAATTGGAACGCAACTCAAAGCTTCAGCAAAATATGGCCCTACTCAAGCGACACCTAGCAGTTGCTCATGAAGAAAATCGATGCCTCCAACTACAGAATCAAGAAAACTTAGAGGCTACCATCGAAAGCACACCCAGGGCAATGATCAATCCCTCGAAATTCCAAGCAGTGACCCCAAAAAACATAAAGATAATCCTCGAAGATTATGCTATACTGCTTGAGGCACATGACCATTTATTAGAGGAATTGGATCAACTGAAGTAGAAACAACAGAAAGACACGACAACTGCTCCTCAAACCATTGACTCCACTGCTTCACTTCTCACGGACTCAGATGCCCTAAAATATATCCAGAAAGAGGTCTCAAAATTGCAAGCACGCCTACTACAATACGAAAGACCACCTTCCCCACCTGAGGCTCCCACCGACGAAGAAACAGTACAGATTCCTGTGGAACAGACATTTGAAGAGGATTATGAGCCGCACCCCATTCCAAGGGATGACAAACAGAAAAAGGCCAGGATACTTTCGAAGCGCCACGACCTCCATGGTTAAAACAGGTGGAAGAAATTGGTAGTTCTCATGAAGAGCACACGGTGGTGCAGAATCAGGCAATGAGAGTCATAGAAGACACAGTATTACAATCTAGTTACTTCAAGAACTTATCATCTAGTCGTCTCATCATATCATCAGAACTCCAATACAGGCCTTACTATGTCATTCTGTCAAATTACAATTCAGAAATACAGAGAGTGAGAGGAAAGATTCCTTCCTTCACAACACAGTTTCAACCAGAAGACCTTCCTCCAGAAGCACAGAAAGGTAAAATCTATCAACCGACATGGCAGCAAAAGCTTCTAGAGACATATCCTGAAATGCTCTGCACATGGAAACACGCTCCTTTACATCTACTTTACAATCCATGCTACGGCCCGGTTCCAAGACGCAGATAATGGAAGGCATTCAACATAAAGGAGAATAATGCTCAATGTAAGGAATGGCTCAATTATCCGTACATAGTGCCACCGCAGGGGCCACCATCAATAGCGTACATGATGGCAAAAATTCTACATTGGATGCCTCGATTGGAGCCCATGCCAGATGTGGCAGCCCAAATGATGCTCAAAATTTTGGATATGATGCAAGTTGTGCTCAAAACTTTTAGGAATGCAGAAGCACCACAAGTACGTCTGCCGGGGTTTACTAATGGAAATTACGATTTGGTGTATGACATGAGCACCACCCCCAACATTCATGTGGCTTACGCTTGGCATGCATGCATCAAATACCTCCCCGCATGTTATAAACAAACATTCGAAGACATGTTCAGATCCGGTTTTTGGGAGTATCACTCGGAGGTCTTCGCACTGAAGCCTACACACCTGCTTCATCCCTTCGCATGTAAACAAGCTATGTACTCCGAGTACTACACATTGCCCCAACCCAGATGTCCCAGGTGCAATAAATCGGGATGTGTTGCAAGCTGATCTAGCACGAGGATTACGGATAGGAGAAGACGAGCTAGCCACCAACGTTATCCAATACTACATTGACCACCCTATAGAACAAAGGTCAGTCAGGGGCGACAGACGCTAGGAAGGGGGGAGTGTTGGCATACAAGCAGAAGAAGAGCATACCAGCACAAAGGAGCAATCATGCACAATTTGGTAACAAGGCCTAATCATTTTTTTCCATGGACTATTCCCAACTCAAGTGATTTTAATCACTATACAAACATTGTAAATTCCATTTTTAGTAGAATAGACTCCATTTTGTTCAGGCCAAGGAGTCCTCGAGCTTGAGGAGTGCTAGAATTAGCTACATATCAAGTTTCATAATTTTTAGACTCCATTTGAGCACCCAAATAGGCCCTAGAACCTAATTTTTTAACTAGGCCGGACACTACGTCTAGACAAGACCAAAGCTAGTCAAAAAACTATAAAAAGAGCTAGAAAGCTCATTTTTGAGGTTAGATTGTTGGTGAATTGAGCCTATGTAAGAGACTTTTTTTACTAATGCAAAGAACTCCATTGTTCCTCTCCTTGTTTTTGCCT